>OZ024916.1:66455586-66857512 GCA_964017125.1 Flabesymbios commensalis
AAAATAGGCTAGAACATAATATATATTATGGAATATTAATAGCCTAAACCTAACAAAATGTTTGTATGCGTGTCACGCCCGCCTATCTGACAATGCAGTGAGCACAGTCTCTGTCTCTCACAGATCTGACAGGGGTGTACGCCTAGACTTTTAGAGAATGCTGCCTGTCTACAAGCTGCACAGTGTTCACAGACTGTTATCTTCTGTCTGACTGTAGACCTCCAGGCTAAGTAGGGTAAGTAGGGTAGACCGGGGTAAGATGACGCACGGGGGAAGATGACTCCCGGATAACGTAGGCCTACATGTCTAAAATATGTGTCATTGAAAGATTCCATAAAATAGCATCTCTCTTGCATAAATCCGACCACAAATCATCACGTTAATAGTCTTTTCACATCATGAGTGAGCGCGGAGGCAACATGGCGCCAAATCAAATGTGGCACTGTCCCTGATCTTGGATGAGGTCAATACGAATGCCAAACCAGGGCAAATGCCACAAACCCTTTCAAATAATAATAATATCAGTATTCGTCCCAATTGTCCATAATGATAAATAGTAGAAACTAGTCAATACAACGCCAACCAGAGGAACTGTTATTGCACAGGGCCGACACTATGTTATCAGGGCAAATAACAGCATAGGTATATAATAATCCCTAGTACTGGCCCAACTACCGCAAAACAGATAAAGTGCAGCAGTTTGGACAAAACAAAATATAAAACATTTTATTGCAGGAGAGGGACCTTAAACTGGGTGCATGGGTTGACATGGATTGTGCTGTACAATCATAAGGGCATACCAAGGTCATGTCAATGTAATTTCATAGTCAAATCAGGCGAAAATAAACTTTTTGCAGGTTTTTGTACAGTTTTAGATGGATCCCAGTGACGTAAGAGTTGAAGACAGGACTAGTGGTAGCATATTAAGAGTAAAAACGGGGTGATGCAAAGGAGTAAGGGATAATGACCCCATGGTCATAGATATCTATTCCGAGAACGGGATCCTATAAACTGGTTGCAATGTTTGACATGGGTTTGTGTTGCTCTTTGCTGGGGTACCATCTCTGGGTAACGCCCTGCTTATTTCAAGTACATTTCATGTCATATCAACAGACGATTACATATTTTCAGTGACATATTCGATCGCAGGAGGGGGGGGGGAGGGCTCCCCTTTTCAAGCAGAATTAAAATAAAATGTGTATTATTACTGAAATAATTGCATTGTTAGTATTGTTTTTTTCGGGGGGGGGGGGGGGGGCATGCCTTTAGACCCCCCGCCCCCCTGTCCGCCAAACCCCTTTCAAAATATTCTGGCTCCGCCCCTGCGACGCTGGCCAACTATTAACCCGACATTGTGGAATAGTCTGTGCTTGTTGGGTACTTTTCCTGGCGATTACAGACACCGCAGAATACCAAAAACGGATCAAACAGCGCCGGTAGCGCCGGTACATGTAGGCTTACTTTTGAAAAGTTCTTCATACCGGAGCTGCGCCGGTACTTGTAGCTACAGGGTTAAGTTAAAAGTGTCTTTTTCAGTTTGTTTCATCAGTAGACAAATGATATTCCATATCATTTAGTGTGACATTATTAAGCAGCCCGAGGCGGGCTGTTTACTGTATTCCACACGGTCCGCCGCCGCCGCCTCTGCAGTTATTTGTTTTCAACATAGCTACTAATCTATCAACTTGCTTCCTCATACTTCACATAGCCATCACATACCACTGGGGAATTGTTTTGGTTACATTTTGATCCCCATATCATTCATCCTTTAATTACTATGGCCACTAACGAAGAAATGCTCGTTAGCGCATTTCAGTACAAAGTTGCCATCAGATCTTCTTTTAATTCGGCAAATATGTTCAGCTATGTCAGCCAATGACCTGATTACCTTTTGGGATCAAACAATTTGAAAATGCGGCCATTTTTAATTTTGTAATATTTACTTAACTCAAGAAATGCAAAGAAATGCAAAGAAATGCAAGAAATGCAAAATGACTGGACCATGAATATAAAACAAAGTGTTATGTCTCACACAAGGATAACACAGGGATGACAATTTTCACACTTAAAAATCCGAAATGGCTGCCAGTCGGCCATTTTTTTTTTTTTACATTTTTTTTTATTTGCACTGTCTCGGAAATCTTGCAGGATAGCTAATCTATGAATTTTGGGACTGATTAACTTTTAGGAGCAAACACTTTTAAAATAGTAGTCGAGCGATAACGGAGGGCTGCTTTCGTGTTCGTTCCGAACAACTCTTTCTAGTTTTAGATACCTTGTTCGGCACTGCTAGAGCGTCAAGAATAATGTCTAATGCGGAGGCAGAAATGGTTCTATGTCAGCGTGGAAATGTCATTTGTGGGTAGTTAAAAAGCTATCCCTCTCACCCTCTGTAGACTTGCCATGCCTATACTCTTTTTAGCATGATGTCATGCGTGATACGCTTTCTAACATGGTGTCCTGCTTTCTAATGAACCATCAACAAACACATATGACGACTAATAATTCACAATCTTCCCATATTTAACTATGCTAAAAGTGTTATATTGTTTGCTTGACATATTTTATGATTGACTGTGATACCACATTGAAAACACATGTAGGAATTGAAATCAATCTGGTGTGTACCTAAGCTCAAATAGATGGCTGTTGACGAAATATCGCATCAAAATTGACACTTTTGTTGAATTTATTTCAACATCAATAAGCCTACCGCGTTAATTATTTTTCTAAAAATACATTATTGTCCAATACATGAAATTGTTTACTCGCCTGCTCAAATAGTATCCTCAACATCTATGATATCCATCACAGTATATTGAGAAATTGTCTTGCTGTCTAACTTGCTCTTTTTTTTAAAGCAAGACAACCCAAAAATAAAATTGTTAAAAAGCAGGACCCTTTTTCAAAATACTTTGTTTAATATCGTACATTAGGATGCCAATATTTGTGAAGATAAATGGTTTGTTATATTGGTTAATAATTATTTCTCAGAATTTTCTGACGCGGTAGGTTTATTCATGTTGATATAAAAATAACAAAAATACCCATTTTTATGCCGATATTTCGTGAGTATACATCGATTTCATCTGAGGTACACACTAAATTGATTACACTTTGTATATGTGTTTTCAAAGTGGTACAGCAGCTATTTATGGAAGACTTGAACGAAAAAAACACTCTCAGAATAGCTAAATATGCGAAAAACTTTGAACTAGTTGTCGTCATATGCGTTTGGTGACGGCTCATTAGAAAGCAAGACACCATGGTCGGCTGTCTTTCCATTGACGCGATTAAATGGCCGCGCGGCTGGACGCGCGCGTTCCGCCGCTTGGCAGAACCCTGCCCATTGGCGTGTTGAAACGCGCCCAAACGTGCAAGAGCGTGCAGGAGATGTGGTGACATTGTTCTGGACTGTCCTTCGTAGTTGTAGGCCTATCCATGTTAACGGGTCATTCTGTAATAAACGTAGGCCTACATTAACATGCCAAAATATTTCTATTGCTTAAGTTATTCATTAGGCGCACCCTTTAAATACCGCATGTATTCAAATTCAAAGTATGGCTTATAACTAGACTATATATATAGAGAGATCAAAACTAGGCCTACAGGGTGTATGATGGCCTACATTATGATGCATAATTTAATTTATATCACTGCTTTCTCCCAGTAAACACAACATATGTGTATAACATTTATAAAAGGTCGGTCCAGCGTCATTGACGTTGGTCCAACATTGTATAAATGTTATACAGATGTTTTGGGTTTAATGGGCTAGCGTTCACAGTGTCACAGCAACCTAGTAAATATGAGATGTTGACTCAATTTTGGATTAATGTTCAGCCAGTATCGCAAACGATAGTTCAGTATTGAACCAGCATTGGTTGAACGGCTCATGTTTGCTGGGCTGCCATACACGACGGAGAAATCCCATAAAAATTAAAAAAATATGGCATATGGAGAGATGAACGCGCTGTGAATAAACGCAGAAATTGCTATATGTGCGATTGCTGGCCGCGTAGCGAACTGGCCGCGTGGCCAATTGCGTGTATGGAAACATCACATAGTGATTGTATCAGATCGAATTTTAATTCTGCCGCGCAGCCGTCGCAACGCAACGCGTCGAGCACCCAAACGCGTCAATGGAAAGGCAGCCTTAGAAAGGGTATCACGCATGACAACATGTTAGAAAGAGTATTTGCAAGACAAATCTACAGAGGGCAGGGTTGGGGTCGATTATAATCATAATCGTTGATTACAATTTTTAATCGATTACATTGTAATCATAATCATATTTTTTGAAATCCTGTAATCATGATAATAATTGTAATCGAGAAAAAATGATGACCTGTAATCGTAATCATAATCGTAATCGATATTCTAAAAGCACTGTTATCATGATTATATAAAAGCATAATCATGATTTTTTTCAGTATATATCACAATAAATAATATATCACTTGAAGCAATTTTTATAATTAAAAAAAAATCAACTAACGTTATATAGAACAGTTTGGTAAATTTCGCTTTGGGCCTATTATACTAGCATTTAAAATATGGATATATATTGTTAATTTGGCACTCTATTGCACTGCACTGGGTATTGGTTTGAAGTGAGTACAACGTCGTAAACACTGGTCCGGCATTGGGCCAGCTTTGGATCGCGTCTCACGTTTGATGCGTTTTCGGGGCTGCTAAATGTACATAAGTTACTGACCCCACCCCCCCCCCCCCCTAATTATCCGTTTATGAAGAACTATTGAAAGAAAATATGCAATTACATATACTTTTCGGATTGAATGAGCTTATGCAATTTTAGGAGTTTGCATCAAGATTTGTATACTATTTATACATATTAAAAAATGTACCTTTATTTGATATTACATTTTCACGCTAATTTCTCAATTGCGGAAGGGCAGCTTTATGACCAGTGGAGGGGAGGTGGGGGGGGGGGGGGGGTGACAAATGGGTCACAAAAGACTAATTACAGGTACATGGAGTGCGGCCAAATCACTGCCTATCTGAGATTTACGTTCCAAATCATGGTCAAAAACTATTACAATCATACGAGGTTCCTGTCCGAAATTACCAGGTACAATTTGAGTGTACATTATTCCCTGGTGATTCCTTAATATCCTTGGACATTCTTAGCCTTCGTAATTGGCCGTATATCCTGGCAGATTTCTGGATATGATCCAGCACATCGGAGCTGTGCACTGTGACATACCTATCATGTTATCCAGATTAACACTCAACATTACTAAAACCGTTCAAAGTTAGTCATTCGATATTAAGACCATTCTTGATTACCACTGATTATACATGGCGATGTGATCCACCAATCAGATTTCTTATATGTATGTGAGATAATAATTTTCTCGCAATATCATTATTTGATCGGGTAGGTACAATTGTGTTTTTCATAGATGAATGAAAAGGTAAAAAAAAACGAGCATGTTAAAATATGATGCGAAGACTGTCTGCCATGATAGGTAATTATTATGTTTATCTGGAAGTGTTTTATGCCTTGTTCAGCCTTAACACAAATAAAATCAATGACATGTATTCTACTCAAGTTCAGAGCTATAGATGTTTGGGTCACTCAGAGCTCAATGGAAATATCAAAGGCACCTGTATTGATTTGTATCTCTATTTTTGTATAATACAGATGTCATTTTCCAATCCATATGTACATACCGAATATTACAATATATGTTTTAAAAGTAACGTAGATTTAATCTACTAGTCATGCATACTATTTTTTCTTGTATTCTGTGAAACTCAATAGCCTTAACCTTAAATGTTTTCACAAAGCTAGCTATTACAATGAAGTATGAGGTAGGGGCCTTATATAACATTATTTTCACCGAGTAGCCATTCAAAAGGGTTTTCAGCGACGTCAATGCGTTTCCCATACTGCTACAGTATTCGGGCTTACCCATTCTACAGATTTAGTTTAAGGAATGTTTCCATTATATAAAAAATGGACGGATTTTTTCAAAGCTTTTTCTTAAAACATGTTTTTACAATTAAAAAACATTGTTTTTTTTATGTGCTACCTAAGTGATGTGAATTCAGATTTTACGTGCTATCAAATTTTCAAAAATTCTGGTTTTAAGTTTTATACAAGTTTAAACACATTTATTGTCTCCATTAAGCAACCTTGAGAATACATACTTTTCTCACTATTTTCAGCTTAAAATATGGGATGACTATTTTAAGGTATTTGTTAGATGCTGTGAATTCGAAATACTTCAAGAAAAAACACAAAAACAAAAGTATGTATATTTATATACATTTCAACAGTTAATATATTAGAAATATATATAAAATATATATATATATACATTAATATTGCTAACATGCCATACTGTACATTTTAATTGATAATATATCACAGTCGTAAAAAACAAATACATATCACTACTTTACATTATCATATAAATAGCTTGTATGGTTTACTGTGGCTTTTTTGTATTTAAATCAATTACCAAAAAATCTATTCTGCGCAAAACATAACTAACTGTTGATATCTTGCGAAGCATTTCAATTATTACCCTGTTTATTTATGTACAAAAATATATTTAGAAAACTAGGTAATGGTTATTGAAACATGCGTCAGCCACAAGGCGGGATATCTGTTCTCTGAATAATCCATAAATGATCTGCAAAATATACTGAACAGATGTCCCTTATTTTTTATTTAATTAGGATTTTTTTCATATTTTACCATAGATCCCATGTATCGTGATAATGTCCAACATGCTTATTTGCAAAAGCTGAACAAATTGATAATTTTGCACAGACTTGAATATTTCAGAACAAATATATCAGATAAACAGAACTGCTCATATTTCATATGGAGGTAAGCATTATTGCAACATGTCAGGAATCTGAATCCGACAATGACTATTAGAACTAATCTGGGGTCTATCTGGGCCAGCAATATTCAGAGAATGACAACTTTTAAGATTTCTGTGTTTGCAGAAAAGTACAAACTTATGATAATATAATATTATAATAATATTATTATAATACTGTACTAATAATAACTTATAATAATCAAATGATAAACCCGTGTGTCACAGTCCACCTGTTACAGCATTTTTATTTTGTGGTATTACTGTTAGTCGGAATGTAATTAGTGTTCAAACATCAAAATTTATAACTGTTTCGTCTCAAATTAAACAAATAAGGAATACTTTCCCCCCACATAAGGTTGTGGGTCATGGTCGTGATATATAACATGAAGTGGGTGGAAATTCAAAACGTAGGGATTTTATGGCTAATAACCAATGATATAAATCCTCGTTAAATAACGCATAATGGTAGTCGTACACCATTCTTAGTTGTTTACAGGTAGACTACAACAATTGGGCTAGGATTTGTCCAGTGTGCTCTGGTTGTTGGTCCAATGCTGTCACAATGTCTGGACAATATTACGATTGCTATGCAAAGTCTTCCATCATTGGGACAGCGAGGGGTCAACAGCCAGACACAGTTGAGTGTGTGCCTAATATGAAGAAAATATACACAAAGTTGATGGAATTTCCATCCTATCAGAAGTTAGTATATGCTGTCTTTATCACTGTACATACATTATATATAAATAATGTAATAAATAAATAAAAATGCCACAACCCATACAAAATTGCATTTGTACAACTGCATCTACATTCTTGATTATCCTTATAATATATAGTTTGCACTAGCTATCTATACAGTTCCTGTACCTGATGAAGGTTTTGTGTGGGCACTTGTCTCCTGCTCCGTGGTTCTTGACGTTTCTACTTTTTCTTCATCGCTCACTTGTGTACTGCCTACTGATGTATCCACTAGACGAGACGTAACATCTCCTTCAATAGTTTGCGTTGCTGTTGTAATATCCAATTCAGTTCTAGATATCAAAATATTCTCCGTGGCTGCGAATGTTACTCCTGCCTCTGTTGTATTTATAAAAGTTGGTACAAATCCAAACGACTCGTTAATGGCACTAGCGAGAGCTGTCAGCACATCAGCTCCTTTCAGCAAGGCTTTTGTTGTTTCAACTGTCAGATTGAATGTTATCGAAATACTCCTATTTCTTGAATAAATCACAAATGCATTAGTTATTAATAACTAAATAACAGTATACTATTTTGAACTGTTTTATTTTAATAAGCGAAATCACAATAATAGGACAATAACACTGTCAATCAAATAATTAAAAAAATAACTAAATATTAAACAAAACATTATTACCTCAGTTTTAAAACCTCACACTCCGAAGAAGTAGTAATATTTTTCAGAGCATCGTCCATCTAAAAAACGGTATTGCAAAAATGTCATTTGATGGAAAAATAATACCAGGAAATAGGACATAAAAAACGCTGACATATTTCTGTATAAACAATTGAGACAATGTTTTTTTCAAATTGAAATGACCATAAATATTAGTTAAGCTTTTTCTGCTTCATTTGAATACCTATGTTATGGATTTCTGGTCATTAGAATTTTTATTTTTCAGAGCGGGGACCGCCTTTATACATCAGAATCTGATGTTTACTTACGTCAGATTCTGACAAATAAATACGTTTGAAAGGGTAAAACACATAGACATAATCGTCAAGAAGGCTACCTCAACATCTACCTATTTGGCTATGCAAGCCGGGTGGGAGCAATTTTCAACTGGTCCGGCCACTGAAAAGGTGGAAGGTGGATTATCTCCAATTCTCCGAAAAAATAGGAATAATCAGAAGAAAATAATAAACTTGGCTCAAAACAGGTCATGGTATGCATGCGGTCGCCCACATTACACGAATTCGTATCGCTGTAAATATTAGTCTTATTCTGCGGGAATGATTTTAACCACGCAGTTCAAGAATTATCATATAAAATACGATTTAGTAGCAGAAGCTCTGACAGTGGCCGAAATGAACATGTTTTGCTGTCAGCAGTATAACTTGTTGTGTCACACAAGGGTGTCATTACCCTAGGCAAGTCACAAAATTTAGGAGGATCAATTATTTTTTTCCTCTCAAGTACTCTTAAATAAATATATAAAATTGCAAAATAATACAACACAAATTGACTTCACTTCTAGGTGAATTTATATCATAATTCCCATGAGTGTGTGTGTGATCGATGGGGGGGGGGGGGGGGGTGGACGTGGCATCATTATAACAACAAACTTTGATTCACAATAACAACATACATTGGGAGAATATTGCAAAAATAAGAATAACTCGTTTAATGTAAAATGATTATCATACAGTCACATTGGCAGGAGCGTGTGGTGCCAGGATATATCATTGGTACCCTAGTGGACAGGGTTGGAACCCCGTTGAGGCAGAAATTATTTCCTTGGCACACATGCATACAGTGACCCTAACTGTTCAAATATATTTGATAGCCGCATAAAATGATCGATTAACACTGCATTAAAAAGATATAAAATTAAATAAATGACTACTATGTCAAAGTTAACATTTAAAAAGTCAAAAACCATAAACCATAAACCATTAAGTGAGCTGACAAAAGCCTGTCAAATGCAATAGCAGTGTGATATAAAATTAAATAAATGACCACTATGTCAAAGTTAACATGTAAAAGATCGAAAACCCTAAACCATAAAGTGAGCTGACATATGCGACCTCGAGTTGCTAATATGCTTTGTCCACAACACGCACATGCTACATACTTTGCAGCCTGAAATATGGCAAATCTAGTGTGTCATACACAACTGTCATCAGATCATCGATCTGCACATATCTTGTGTATATCCAACGAAAAGGTGTTACACTGGACATTATCTCAACCTCGACAGTTTTCATTATGCCGTTCAAAACCCTTTTGAACACACATGTCCATCTGATAGTAATATTAATTCATAAAAATACATCACATTGATTGAATATAGGATTTCACTCACCTGTTCACAAAATTGTATGGTGAAATTGCGGTACTTCTTTGATGAGGTATTGTGGAGATCAGATGTAAAAGTTTTATCTTCCAATGTAAGTGTACCAGTGACTATGACTGCAACGAAATGATTGTCCCAACTTATGAAATAATAAATATGGCGTGAGGCTATGTGGGATTCTATTACAATAATTGTGATACTGGATGGCAATCAAATTGTTAAGCATAATAAAAAATGCCCATTTTATGCACGATAAGTAATGATACAAAGAGGAACAAGATGTAATTACCCGTAAAAAGTGCTGGATCTGTCACATTAACTGTTTCAGTTGTCCTTGTTACTACCTTTTCTGTGCTAGTGGATGGTGTACCTGTTTCAGTTTTATCTGTTGTTTCTTCTGTTATTGTACTAAGAGGGGCATTTGTAATCTTAGATGATGCTATGTCAAAAGTAGATGATGTTATTTCAGCAGTAGTTTTGTCTGCAGCAGTCTCCTTTGTCACAGTGGCAGTTTGAGTTGTACTTTTCAAATCCGCTTCTGTTCCAGTGGATTGTGCACCTGTTTCTGTTTTAGCTGTTGCTTTTTCTGTTATGGTACTGATAGGCGCATCCGTAAACTCAGTTGTTATATAAGCAGTAGTTGTGTCTACACCCGTCTTTTGTGTGACGGTTTGAGTTGTACTTTCGACATCCTTTTCTGTGCCAGTGGATGGTGCACCTGTTTCTGTTGTATCTGTTGCTTTGTCTCTTATGGTACTAATAGGAGCATCTGTCACCTTAGTTGTTATATTAGCAGTAGTTTTGCCTTCAGCAGACTCTTGTGGCACAGTAGCAGTTTGAGTTGTACTTTCGACATCTGTTTCAGCTCCAGCGGATGGTACACCTGTTTTTATTTTATCGATTGTGTCTTCTGTTATGGTAGTTATATCAGTAGTAGTTTTGTCTGCAACAGTTTTTGTTGTCACAGTGGCAGTTTCAGTTGTACTTTCCACATCCGTTTCCGTTCTAGTGGATTGTGCACCTGTTTCTGTTTTAGCTGTTGCTTTTTCTGTTCTGGTACTACTATAGGCATCCGTTATCATAGACGTTATTTCAGCAGTAGTTTTGCCTTCAGCAGCTTCTTGTGGTACAGTGACAGATCGAGTGGTACTTTCGACAGCCGCTTCTGTGTCAGTGGATGGTGCACTAGTTTCTGATTTAGCCGTAACCTTAGGTGATGTTATTTCAGTAGTAGTTTTGTCTACAGCTGCCTCTTGAGTGACAGATCGAGTGGTACTTTCGACACCCTTTTCTGTGCCAGTGGATAGTGCACCTGTTTCTGTTTCGGTCGTAACCCTAGATGATGTTATTTCAGCAGTAGTTGTGTCTACAGCTGTCTCTTGTGTGACAAATCGAGTGGTACTTTCGACACCCTTTTCTGTGCCAGTAGATGGTGCACCTGTTTCTGTTTTATCTGTTGTGTCTTCTGCTATGGTACTAATAGGAGCATCCGTCACCTTAGACGATATTTCAGCAATGGTTTTGCCTTCAGCAGTCTCTTGTGGCACAGTAGCAGTTTGAGTTGTACTTTCGACATCTGTTTCAGCTCCAGCGGATGGTGCACCTGTTTCTATTTTATCGATTGTGTCTTCTGTTATGGTAGTTATATCAGTAGTAGTTTTGTCTGCAACAGTTTTTGTTGCCACAGTGGCAGTTTCGGTTGTACTTTCCACAGCCGTTTCCGTTCTAGTGGATTGTGCACCTGTTTCTGTTTTAGCTGTTGCTTTTTCTGTCCTGGTACTACTAGGGGCATCCGTTATCATAGACGTTATTTCAGCAGTAGTCTTGCCTTTAGCAGTCTCTTGTGGCACAGTGGCAGTTTGAGTTGTACTTTCGACATCCGTTTCTGTTCCAGTGGATGGTGCACCTGTTTCTGTTTCGGCCGTAACCTTAGATGATGTTATTTCAGCAGTAGTTGTGTCTACAGCTGCCTCTTGAGTGACAGATCGAGTGGTACTTTCGACACCCTTTTCTGTGCCAGTAGATGGTGCACCTGTTTCTGTTTTATCTGTTGTGTCTTTTGCTATGGTACTAATAGGAGCATCCGTCACCTTAGACGATATTTCAGCAATGGTTTTGCCTTCAGCAGTCTCTTGTGGCACAGTAGCAGTTTGAGTTGTACTTTCGACATCTGTTTCAGCTCCAGCGGATGGTGCACCTGTTTCTATTTTATCGATTGTGTCTTCTGTTATGGTAGTTATATCAGTAGTAGTTTTGTCTGCAACAGTTTTTGTTGTCACAGTGGCAGTTTCGGTTGTACTTTCCACATCCGTTTCCGTTCTAGTGGATTGTACACCTGTTTCTGTTTTAGCTGTTGCTTTTTCTGTTCTGGTACTACTAGGGGCATCCGTTATCATAGACGTTATTTCAGCAGTAGTCTTGCCTTTAGCAGTCTCTTGTGGCACAGTGACAAATTGAGTTGTACTTTCGACATCCGTTTCTGTTCCAGTGGATGGTGCACCTGTTTCTGTTTCGGCCGTAACCTTAGATGATGTTATTTCAGCAGTAGTTGTGTCTACAGCGGCCTCTTGTGTAACAGATCGAGTGGTACTTTCGACACCCTTTTCTGTGCCAGTGGAGGGTGCACCTGTTTCTGTTTTACCTGTTGTGTCTTCTGCTATGATACTTATAGGATCATCCGTCACCTTAGACGATAATTCAGCAATAGTTTTGCCTTCAGCAGTCTCTTGTAGCACAGTAGCAGTTTGAGTTGTACTTTCGACATCTGTTTCAGCTCCAGCGGATGGTGCACCTGTTTCTATTTTATCGATTGTGTCTTCTGTTATGGTAGTTATATCAGTAGTAGTTTTGTCTGCAACAGTTTTTGTTGTCACAGTGGCAGTTTCAGTTGTACTTTCCACATCCGTTTCCGTTCTAGTGGATTGTGCACCTGTTTCTGTTTTAGCTGTTGCTTTTTCTGTTCTGGTACTACTAGGGGCATCCGTTATCATAGACGTTATTTCAGCGGTAGTCTTGCCTTCAGCAGTCTCTTGTGGCACAGTGGCAGTTTGAGTTGTACTTTCGACATCCGTTTCTGTTCCAGTGGATGGTGCACCTGTTTTTGTTTCGGCCGTAACCTTAGATGATGTTATTTCAGCAGTAGTTGTGTCTACAGCTGCCTCTTGTGTGACAAATCGAGTGGTACTTTCGACACCCTTTTCTGTGCCAGTAGATGGTGCACCTGTTTCTGTTTTATCTGTTGTGTCTTCTGCTATGGTACTAATAGGATCATCCGTCACCTTAGACGATATTTCAGCAATAGTTTTGCCTTCAGCAGTCTCTTGTGGCACAGTAGCAGTTTGAGTTGTACTTTCGACATCTGTTTCAGCTCCAGCGGATGGTGCACCTGTTTCTATTTTATCGATTGTGTCTTCTGTTATGGTAGTTATATCAGTAGTAGTTTTGTCTGCAACAGTTTTTGTTGTCACAGTGGCAGTTTCAGTTGTACTTTCCACATCCGTTTCCGTTCTAGTGGATTGTGCACCTGTTTCTGTTTTAGCTGTTGCTTTTTCTGTTCTGTTACTACTAGGGGCATCCGTTATCATAGACGTTATTTCAGCAGTAGTTTTGCCTTCAGCAGTTCCTTGTGGTACAGTGACAGATCGAGTGGTACTTTCGATATCGTTTTCTGTGTCAGTGGACGGTGCACCTGTTTCTGTCTCAGGCGTAACCTTAGATGATGTTATTTCAGCAGTAGTTTTGTCAACAGCTGTCTCTTGTGTGACAGATCGAGTGGTACTTTCGACACCCGTTTCTGTTGCAGTGGATGATGCACCTGTTTCTGTTGTATCTGTTGTTTCTTCTGTTATTGTAACCTTAGGTGTTATTATGTCAACAGTAGTTCTGTCTTCGAAAGATTCTTGTGTATCTGTTCCAGTTGTCCCTTTTTGAGTCGTAGTTTGTTGACTGGCAGTTGTTTTGGTTGATATAGCTGACTCTACGGTTTCAACTGAAATACTTTCTGTCGATGTTGCTTTTGTAACAAAATCAGTTTTTCCAGTATCAGAGAGTTCTTGGACAGTGGTTGCTACGGATTTATCAACTGTGGTATCTTGCTCTTCAGTTGGGGATGCTGTACCTGCTGGTGTGCCAGTTTGAGGGCTAGATGATTGAGTGCCACTTGCATCAACTTTAGTTTTCTGAGAGCCAGTGGGCTCTTCTGTTATGGTACTAAGAGGGACCGTTTTTGTAAGCAATCCTGTGGATTCTTCAGAATAAGTTAATGTTGTAGTCTCACTTTCTATCTCTGGAGAAAATCTAAACGAATCTTTGATGGCATCAATTATAGCTGACAGTAAATCTATCCCGCTTGCTAAACCTTGTGTTGTCACCATTGTCAACTTGAATGTCACAGAAATACTTCCATTCCTTCAACACAATGTTATTGCCATGTAGTTGCATTAATAACTCATTATTTAACCTATCATTTATATGATAGATCTAGTGCTTCCAATAGTTTAAATATAAATTGGTTATGGTTACATCACATTAACTCCTGTTTATCAAATTCAGGGCAGCATCAGTCGCAACTGATTTTATCATAGTAATTAGCATAATTATTAGAAATTTGCGTAGTTCATGAACAAAATGCTCACCATATACATTTTTTTTGCAAAACAATATATTAAATGATATAGCTTATAAATAGTGTTGAATCGAATTGTATTATTATCATGTCAGGATATGACCATACAACTTCAGCATACATAATGTAATAATATTGCAATGTGACATTTATAATTATGTCAGGATTCAGAATTATAATCTAAATATCTGGGTGTATTCAGGGTTTTAGTCAAAGGCTCATTTATGTTTCTGTAAAGAAACTTGCTCATCTTGATGTTTTGATCGCCATGTTGACGATTTTATTACAATTGTGTTCTGTGGCCTCACATGATATGATTTTATGACACATAGTTTGGAATCTGGACCAATGACATGTGAATTACATATATCTATAATATACTTTTTAATGCAAATTGCAATGTCATATTTGATACAAATAGAAGCACGTCTGGTTTTCATATTAGTTTATTCTAGTTCGGGGATTCAGGACTGTATGTTGTTGGTGTCTCTATGAGGGTACAGATGGGATGTAGTCATAGGTAATTGGTGATTGACAATACAGAAAATTGGTCTGATCTGCACAAATCAAATTTGCATATTAATTATCAAATAAAAAAACTTTTTTCAAAATGATGGTGATACGGTGATTTATGTTAATTATGAATGTATGTGTACCTTGGAATAGAAAATATGGGACATAAAATGTAAATTTATCCAGACATGTTAGTATTTTCTTCCATGGTTAAGCTATTATGTTTGTTTTTAGCACATGATAAAAATGGTTGCCATGTACTAGTAATGTTTTCAGCAAAATGTCTCTGCTAAGAATTTAATTGTGGAGGTCTTTTAAATTTGGGCTGCTGCGGCAGCATAGCAATTATTTCCATATTTCTTATTTTGAACATGCATGTCCGAAATTAATTCTCATCTTTATTTCTCGCTTAACAGAGAAAAGTGCAGCATAAAAATTAAGGACTTACACAATTCCAGGGACATTTTGGGATGTTATGGACATATCAAACAGCCAAAATAAAAATGATGACGTTTGGCCCGTGTGTAACTTTAGCAACACGAATGTAAATAATAATTTACATATTGTAGTGACACACAAAAAATATACTTACTTGATTTCTGTCACTTCGCATTGAGAAGAGATCGAAATATTTACGAGAGCCCCTTCCATCTAAACAAATTGGTAAGTGTCATTACATAGCATGATATTTCCATCTCAACCATACAAAACCCCTCTTTGTTTAGTATTAGAACACATTGATGATTTACTTCAAGCAATTGATTTTGAATATATGACCAGTGTTCATTTAGCTTAGTCTGCAATATCATTTTATATATTCCTGCTGGTATTTGTTCAGCCGAATCACTAGATACATTTTAAAAAGGAGTATTGTCGTATTATAATTCAAACAAAACCGTGTAGGAACAAAGCATACCGAGATTTATTATGTTAATGAAGACTTATTGATCAACAATGGTCGCGTTTATGAATCACAGTCGTTTTGTTAAACCCATCACATAGTATGATACAACTTAATTTCTGCTAAATATTAATACAAAAGTTACAACAACTTCAAATACATTGATATCAGAATGTAAGTGTGCTTGAAAGTAAAAGACGTGGGCTCATAATAAGAGCACATATCACAAGCCTATTGAAAAAGTAATGAAACTGAATTGCCCAATTTATAGAGGTAGAGCGACTAAACTTCTGAATTCAGTAGCAGTTCAATACTAATGGGATAGTCACATAGTAAAATACGTGAATTAAAGTTGTTTCTACGCTTTGTGCATAAAACACTCACACCACTGTTTACAGCCGGAGAAATCAACTATAGTGCATCATTGCACAGCTATTGTCAGTACATCTGCGTTTCTCTTTGAACAACTAAGCTAATGTCCATTTGATTGCACAATTATTTCATGGAAATAACAACAATTACTTTATAATCACGAGGAATAATATTTAACTCACCTGATCACAAAATTGGCTGGCAAAATCCCTGTACGCTTCAGATGATGTATTGGCGAGATCAGATGTAAATGTATCATTCTCCAATGTAAGTGATCCAGTGACTATAACTACAACGTAATATCTACCACTTGAAATATTGTATCAAAAAAATAAATAAGATACTAATGAAATAATAAATATGGCTTGATAATATGTGGGATTACTAAAACATTAGTTGTGCTATTAGATGGCTTTCATGGCCTTTTAAAAATTTTCATTATATGCATATAAGTAATGTCATAAATAGGAAGAATACGTAATTACCTGTAAAAGGTGCTGAATCTGTTACATTGGCTGCTTCAGTTGTCCTTGTTACCACCTTCTCTGTGCTGGTGGATTGTGTACCCGTTTCATCTGTTGTTTCATCTGTTATTGTACTAATAAGAGCATCTGTAATCGTAGGTGTTACAATGTCAAGAGTAGTTTTGTCTTCACCAGTTTCTTGTGTCACAGCGGCTGTTTGAGTTGTAGTTTCTACATCTTTTTCTGTGCCAGTGGAGTGTGCACCTGTTCCCGTTTTAGCTGTTGCCTCCTCTATTATGGTACTAATGGGGACATCTGCCAACTTAGTTGTTATATCAGCAGTAGTTTTGTCTACAGCAGTCTCTTTTGTCACAGGGGCAGTTTGAGTTGTACCTTCGACCTCCTTTTCTGTTCCAGTGGATGGTGATCCTGTATCTGCTGTATATGTTGCTGCTTCTGTTATTGTACTAATAGGGAAGTCTGTACTCTTAGATGATGTTATTTCAGGAGTAGTTTTGTCTTCAACAGTCTCTTTTGTCACAGTGGTAGTTTGAGGTGTTGTTTTGATATCCTTGTCTGTGCCAGTGGATGGTGAACCTGCTTCTGTTATATCTGTTGCCTCCTCTATTAGGGTACTGATGGGGACATCTGTCACCTTAGTTGTTATATCAGCAGTGGTTTTGTCTACAACAGTCTCTTTTGTCACAGTGGCAGTATGAGTTGTACTGTCGACATCCTTTTCTGTTCCAGTGGACGGTGCACGTGTTTCGGTTCTATCTGTTGTCTCCTCTGTTATGGTACTAATAGAGTCCGTAATCTTAGTTGTTATATCAGTGGTAGATTTGTCTTCAGTAGTCTCTTTTGGCACAGTATGTGTTACTATGTCAAGAGTAGTTTTGTCTTCAACAGTTTCTTGTGTCACAGCGGCTGTTCGAGCTGTAGATTTTACATCTTTTTCTGTGCCAGTGGAGTGTGCACCTGTTCCTGATTTAGCTGTTGTTTCTTCTGTTATGGTACTAATAACGGCATCTGTAATCTCAGTAGTTACATCAGCAGTAGATTTGTCTTCAACAGTCTTTTTAGTCACAGTGGCAGTTTGAGTTGTGCGTTCGACATCCTTGTCTGTGCCAGTGGATGGTGCACCTGTTTCATTTGTATCTGTTGCTTCGTCTATTATGGTACTAATAGGGACATCTGTCACCTTAGTTGTTATATCAGCAGTAGTTTTGTCTACAGCAGTCTCTTTTGTCACAGTGGCAGTTTGAGTTGTAGTTTCGACTTCCTTTTCTGTTCCAGTGGATGGTGATCCTGTCTCTGTTTTAAATATTGCTTTTTCTGTTATTGTACTAATAGGGACGTCTGTATTCTTAGATGATGTTATTTCGGGAGTAGTTTTGTCTTCAACAGAATCTTTCGTCACAGTGGAAGTTTGTGTTGTAGTTTCGACTTCCTTTTCTGTTCCAGTGGATGGTGATCCTGTCTCTGTTTTAAATATTGCTTTTTCTGTTATTGTACTAATAGGGACGTCTGTACTCTTAGATGATGTTTTTTCAGGAGTAGTTTCTTCTTCAACAGTATATTTTGTCACAGTGGCAGTTTGTGTTGTAGCTTCCACATCCTTGTCTGTGCCAGTGGATGGTGCACCTGTTTCTGTTATGGTACTAATAGGGACATCAGTGATCTTAGTTTTTATATCAGCAGTAGTTGTGTCTACAACCTTCTCTTGTGTGACAGTTTGAGTTGTAGTTTCGACAACCTTGTCTGTGTCAGTGAATGGTGCACCTGTTTCTCTTATATCTATTGTGTCTTCTGTTATGGTATTTATATCAGTAGTAGTTTTGTCTGCAACAGTTTTTGTTGTCACAGTGGCAGTTTCAGTTGTTCTTTCCGCATCCGTTTCAGCTCCAGCGGATGGCACTCCTGTTTCTATTTTATCGATTGTGTCTTCTGTTATGGTAGTTATATCAGTAGTAGTTTTGTCTGCAACAGTTTTTGTTGTCACAGCGGCAGTTTCAGTTGTATTTTCCACATCCGTTTCCGTTCTAGTGGATTGTGCACCTGTTTCTGTTTTAGCTGTTGCTGTTTCTGTTCTGGTACTACTAGGGGCATCCGTTATCATAGACGTTATTTCAGCAGTAGTTTTGCCTTCAGCAGTTTCTTGTGGTACAGTGACAGATCGAGTGGTACTTTCGATATCCTTTGCTGTGTCAGTGGATGGTGCACCTGTTTCTGTCTCAGCCGTAACCTTAGATGATGTTATTTCAGCAGTAGTTTTGTCAACAGCTGTCTCTTGTGTGACAGATCGAGTGGTACTTTCGACACCCGTTTCTGTTGCAGTGGATGATGCACCTGTTTCTGTTGTATCTGTTGTTTCTTCTGTTATTGTAACCTTTGGTATTATTATGTCAACAGTAGTTCTGTCTTCAACAGATTCTTGTGTATCTGCTCCAGTTGTCCCTTTTTGAGTCGTAGTTTGTTGAGTGTCAGTTTGTTGACTGGCAGTTGTTTTGGTTGATATAGCTGACTCTACGGTTTCAACTGAAATACTTTCTGTCGATGTTGCTTTTGTAACAAAATCAGTTTTTCCAGTATCAGAGAGTTCTTGGACAGTGGTTGCTACGGATTTATCAACTGTGGTATCTTGCTCTTCAGTTGGGGATGCTGCACCTGCTGGTGTGCCAGTTTGAGGGCTAGATGATTGAGTGCCACTTGCATCAACTTTAGTTTTCTGAGAGCCAGTGGGCTCTTCTGTTATGGTACTAAGAGGGACCGTTTTTGTAAGCAATCCTGTGGATTCTTCAGGATAAGTTAATGTTGTAGTCTCACTTTCTATCTCTGGAGAAAATCCAAACGAATCTTTGATGGCATCAATTATAGCTGACAGTAAATCTATCCCGCTTGATAAATCTTGTGTTGTCACCATTGTCAACTTGAATGTCACAGAAATACTTCCATTCCTTCAACACAATGTTATTGCCATGTAGTTGCATTAATAACTCATTATTTAACCTATCATTTATATGATAGATTTAGTGCTTCCACTAGTTTAAATATAAATTGTTTATGGTTACATCACATCAACTCCTGTTTAACAAATTCAGGGCAGCATCAGTCGCAACTGATTTTATCATAGTAATTAGCATAATTATTTTAAATTTGCGTAGTTCATGAACAAAATGCTCACCATATACATTTAATTTGCAAAATAATATATTAAATGATATAGCGTTTAAATAGTGTTGAATCAAATTGTATTATTATTATGTCAGGATATGACCATACAACTTCAGCATACATAATGTAATAATGTTGCAATGTGACATTTATAATTATGTCAGGATTCCGAATTATAATCTAAATATCTGGGTGTATTCAGGGTTTTAGTCAAAGGCTCATTTATGTTTCTGTAAAGAAACTTGCTCATCTTGATGTTTTGATCGCCATGTTGACGATTTAATTACAATTGTGTTCTGTGGCCTCACATGATATGATTTTATGACACATAGTTTGGAATCTGGACCAATGACATGTGAATTACATATATCTATAATATACTTTTTAATGCAAATTGCAATGTCATATTTGATACAAATAGAAGCATGTCTGGTTTTCATATTAGCTTATTCTAGTTCGGGGATTCAGGACTGTATGTTGTTGGTGTCTCTATGAGGGTACAGATGGGATGTAGTCATAGGTAATTGGTGATTGACAATACAGCAAATTGGTCTGATCTGCACAAATCAAATTTGCATATTTATCAAATAAGTAAACTTTTTTCAAAGTGATAGTGACACGGTAATTTATGTTAATTATAAATGTATGTGTACCTTGGAAAAGACAATGGGGGACATAAAATGTAAATTTATCCAGACATGTTAGTATTTTCTTCCATGGTGAGGCTATTATGTTTGTTTTTAGCACATGATAAAAATGGTTGCCATGTACTTGTAATGTTTTCAGCAAAATGTCTCTGCTAAGAATTTAATTGTGGAGGTCTTTTAAATTTGGGCTGCTGCGGCAGCATAGCAGTTATTTCCATATTTCTTATTTTGGACATGCATGTCCGAAATTAATTCTCATTTTTATTTCTCGCTTAACAGATAAAAGTGCAACATAAAAATTAAGAACTTACACAATTCCATGGACATTTTGGGATGTTATGGACATATCAAACAGCCAAAATAAAAATGATGACGTTTGGCCCGTGTGTAACTTTAGCAACAAGAATGTAAATAATAATTTATATATTTTAGTGACACACAAAAAATATACTTACTTGATTCCTGTCACTTCGCATTGAGAAGAGATCGAAATATTTACGAGAGCCCCTTCCATCTAAACAAATTGGTAAGTGTCATTACATAGCATGATATTTCCATCTCAACCATACAAAACCCCTCTTTGTTTAGTATTAGAACACATTGATGATTTACTTCAAGCAATTAGTTTTGAATATATGACCTGTGTTCATTTAGCTTAGTCTGCAATATCATTTTATATATTCATGCTGGTATTTGTTCAGCTGAATCACTATATACATTTTAAAAGGAGTATTGTCGTATTATATTACAAACAAAACCGTGTAGGAACAAAGCATACCGAGATTTATTATGTTAATGAAGACTTATTGATTGCAATTGATGTATTGTTATACTCGTATAATTTATCGCATTGATTTTAACTTATATATGTTCTGATAAACAATGGTCGCGTATAGGAATCACAGTCGTTTTGTTAAACCCATCAAATAGTATGATACAACTTAATTTCTGCTAAATATTAATACAAAAGTTACAACAACTTCAAATACATTGATATCAGAATGTAAGTGTGCTTGGAAGTAAAAGACATGGGCTCATAATAAGAGCACATATCACAAGCCTATTGAAAAAGTAATGAAACTGAATTGCCCAATTTATAGAGGTGGAGCGACAAAACTTCTGAATTCAGTAGCAGTTCAATAATAATGGAATAGTCACATAGTAAAATACGTGAATTAAAGTTGCTTCTACGCTTTGTGCATAAAACACTCACACCACTGTTTACAGCCAGAAAAATCAACTATAGTGCATCATTGCACACCTATTGTCAGAACATCTGCGTTTCTCTTTGAACAACTAAGCTAATGTCCATTTGATGGCACAATTATTTCATGGAAATAACAACAATTACTTTATAATCACGTGGAATAATATTTAACTCACCTGATCACAAAATTGGCTGGTAAAATCCCTGTACGCTTCAGATGATGTATTGGCGGGATCAGATGTAAATGTATCATTCTCCAATGTGAGTGATCCAGTAACTATAACTACAACGTAATATCTACCACTTGAAATATTGTATCAAAAAAATAAAAAATATACTAATGAAATAATAAATATGGCTTGATAATATGTGGGATTACTAACACATTAGTTGTGCTTTTGGATGGCATTCATGGCCTTTTAAAAATATTCATTATATGCATATAAGTAATGACATAAATAGGAAGAATACGTAATTACCTGTAAAAGGTGCTGAATCTGTTACATTGGCTGCTTCAGTTGTCCTTGTTACCACCTTCTCTGTGCTGGTGGATTGTGTACCCGTTTCATCTGTTGTTTCATCTGTTATTGTACTAAGAAGGGCATCTGTAATCGTAGGTGTTACAATGTCAAGAGTAGTTTTGTCTTCACCAGTTTCTTGTGTCACAGCGGCTGTTTGAGTTGTAGTTTCTACATCTTTTTCTGTGCCAGTGGAGTGTGCACCTGTTCCCGTTTTAGCTGTTGGCTCCTCTATTATGGTACTAATGGGGACATCTGTCAACTTAGTTGTTATAACAGCAGTAGTTTTGTCTACAGCAGTCTCTTTTGTCACAGTGGCAGTTGGAGTTGTACCTTCGACCTCCTTTTCTGTTCCAGTGGATGGTGATCCTGTATCTGCTGTATATGTTGCTGCTTCTGTTATTGTACTAATAGGGACGTCTGTACTCTTGGATGATGTTATTTCAGGAGTAGTTTTGTCTTCAACAGTCTCTTTTGTCACAGTGGCAGTTGGAGTTGTACCTTCGACCTCCTTTTCTGTTCCAGTGGATGGTGATCCTGTATCTGCTGTATATGTTGCTGCTTCTGTTATTGTACTAATAGGGACGTCTGTACTCTTAGATGATGTTATTTCAGGAGTAGTTTTGTCTTCAACAGTCTCTTTTGTCACAGTGGTAGTTTGAGGTGTAGTTTTGATATCCTTGTCTGTGCCAGTGGATGGTGAACCTGCTTCTGTTATATCTGTTGCCTCCTCTATTAGGGTACTGATGGGGACATCTGTCACCTTAGTTGTTATATCAACAGTGGTTTTGTCTACAACAGTCTCTTTTGTCACAGTGGCAGTATGAGTTGTACTGTCGACATCCTTTTCTGTTCCAGTGGACGGTGCACGTGTTTCGGTTCTATCTGTTGTCTCCTCTGTTATGGTACTAATAGAGTCCGTAATTTTAGTTGTTATATCAGTGGTAGATTTGTCTTCAGTAGTCTCTTTTGGCACAGTATGTGTTACTATGTCAAGATTAGTTTTGTCTTCAACAGTTTCTTGTGTCACAGCGGCTGTTCGAGCTGTAGATTTTACATCTTTTTCTGTGCCAGTGGGGTGTGCACCTGTTCCTGTTTTAGCTTTTGTTTCTTCTGTTATGGTACTAATAACGGCATCTGTAATCTCAGTAGTCACATCAGCAGTAGATTTGTCTTCAACAGTCTTTTTAGTCACAGTGGCAGTTTGAGTTGTGCGTTCGACATCCTTGTCTGTGCCAGTGGATGGTGCACCTGTTTCATTTGTATCTGTTGCTTCGTCTATTATGGTACTAATAGGGACATCTGTCACCTTAGTTGTTATATCAGCAGTAGTTTTGTCTACAGCAGTCTCTTTTGTCACAGTGGCAATTTGAGTTGTACTTTCGACTTCCTTTTCTGTTCCATTGGATGGTGATCCTGTCTCTGTTTTATATATTACTTTTTCTGTTATTGTACTAATAGGGACGTCTGTATTCTTAGATGATGTTATTTCAGGAGTAGTTTTGTCTTCAACAGAATCTTTCGTCACAGTGGAAGTTTGTGTTGTAGTTTCGACAGCCTTGGCTGTGCCAGTGGATGGTGCACCTGTTTCTGTTATGGTACTACTAGTTTCGACAACCTTGTCTGTGTTAGTGGCTGGTGCACCTGTGTCTGTTATATCTGTTGTGTCTTCTGTTATGGTACTGATAGGGGCTTCCGTAATCTTAGTTGCTATATCAGCAGTAGAATTGTCTTCAGCAGTCCCTTGTGGCACAGTCGCAGCTCGAGTTGTACTTTCTACCTCCTTTCTTGTTCCAGTGGATGGTGCACCTGTTTTAGTTTCATCTGTTGCCTCCTCTGTTGTGGTACTAATGGGGACTTCTGTCTCCTTAGTTGTTATATCAGCAGTAGTTTTGTCTACAGCAGTCTCTTTTGACACAGTGGCAGTTTGAGTTGTACTTTCGACCTTTTTGTCTATTCCAGTGGATGGTGCACCTGTTTTAGTTTTATCTGTTGCCTCCTCTATTATGGTACTAATGGGAACATCTGTCAACTCAGTTATTATAACAGCAGTAGTTTTGTCTACAGCAGTCTCTTTTGTCACAGTGGCAGTTTGAGTTGTACTTTCGACTTCCTTTTCTGTTCCAGTGGATGGTGATCCTGTCTCTGTTTTAAATATTGCTTTTTCTGTTATTGTACTAATTAGGACGTCTGTACTCTTAGATGATGTTTTTTCAGGAGTAGTTTCGTCTTCAAAAGTATATTTTGTTACAGTGGCAGTTTGTGTTGTAGCTTCCACATCCTTGTCTGTGCCAGTGGATGGTGCACCTGTTTCTGCTATGGTACTAATAGGGACATCAGTGATCTTAGTTTTTATATCAGCAGTAGTTGTGTCTACAACCTTCTCTTGTGTGACAGTTTGAGTTGTAGTTTCGACAACCTTGTCTGTGTCAGTGAATGGTGCACCTGTTTCTCTTATATCTATTGTGTCTTCTGTTATGGTAGTTATATCAGTAGTAGTTTTGTCTGCAACAGTTTTTGTTGTCACAGTGGCAGTTTCAGTTGTTCTTTCCACATCCGTTTCAGCTCCAGCGGATGGCACACCTGTTTCTATTTTATCGATTGTGTCTTCTGTTATGGTAGTTATATCAGTAGTAGTTTTGTCTGCAACAGTTTTTGTTGTCACAGTGGCAGTTTCAGTTGTATTTTCCACATCCGTTTCCGTTCTAGTGGATTGTGCACCTGTTTCTGTTTTAGCTGTTGCTGTTTCTGTTCTGGTACTACTAGGGGCATCCGTTATCATAGACGTTATTTCAGCAGTAGTTTTGCCTTCAGCAGTTTCTTGTGGTACAGTGACAGATCGAGTGGTACTTTCGATATCCTTTTCTGTGTCAGTGGATGGTGCACCTGTTTCTGTCTCAGCCGTAACCTTAGATGATGTTATTTCAGCAGTTATTGTCAACAGCTGTCTCTTGTGTGACAGATCGAGTGGTACTTTCGACACCCGTTTCTGTTGCAGTGGATGATGCACCTGTTTCTGTTGTATCTGTTGTTTCTTCTGTTATTGTAACCTTAGGTGTTATTATGTCAACAGTAGTTCTGTCTTCAACAGATTCTTGTGTATCTGTTCCAGTTGTCCCTTTTTGAGTCGTAGTTTGTTGAGTGTCAGTTTGTTGACTGGCAGTTGTTTTGGTTGATATAGCTGACTCTACGGTTTCAACTGAAATACTTTCTGATGATGTTGCTTTTGTAACAAAATCAGTTTTTCCAGTATCAGAGAGTTCTTGGACAGTGGTTGCTACGGATTTATCAACTGTGGTATCTTGCTCTTCAGTTGGAGATGCTGTACCTGCTGGTGTGCCAGTTTGAGGGCTAGATGATTGAGTGCCACTTGCATCAACTTTAGTTTTCTGAGAGCCAGTGGGCTCTTCTGTTATGGTACTAAGAGGGACCGTTTTTGTAAGCAATCCTGTGGATTCTTCAGGATAAGTTAATGTTGTAGTCTCACTTTCTATCTCTGGAGAAAATCCAAACGAATCTTTGATGGCATCAATTATAGCTGACAGTAAATCTATCCCGCTTGATAAATCTTGTGTTGTCACCATTGTCAACTTGAATGTCACAGAAATACTTCCATTCCTTCAACACAATGTTATTGCCATGTAGTTGCATTAATAACTCATTATTTAACCTATCATTTATATGATAGATTTAGTGCTGCCACTACTTTAAATATAAATTGCTTATGGTTACATCACATCAACTCCTGCTTAACAAATTCAGGGCAGCATCAGTCGCAACTGATTTTATCATAGTAATTAGCATAATTATTATAAATTTGCGTAGTTCATGAACAAAATGCTCACCATATACATTTAATTTGCAAAACAACATATTAAATGATATAGCTTTTAAATAGTGTTGAATCAAATTGTATTATTATTATGTCAGGATATGACCATACAACTTCAGCATACATAATGTAATAATGTTGCAATGTGACATTTATAATTATATCAGGATTCAGAATTATAATACAAATATCTGGGTGTATTCAGGGTTTTAGTCAAAGGCTTATTTATGTTTCCGTAAAGAAACTTGCTCATTTTGATGTTTTGATCACCATGTTGACGATTTTATTACAATTGTGTTCTGTGGCCTCACATGATTTTATGACACATAGTTTGGAATCTGGACCAATGACATGTGAATTACATATATCTATAATATACTTTCTAATGCAAATTGCAATGTCATATTTGATACAAATAGAAGCACGTCTGGTTTTCATATTAGTTTATTCTAGTTCGGGGATTCAGGACTGTATGTTGTTGGTGTCTCTATGAGGGTACAGATGGGATGTAGTCATAGGTAATTGGTGATTGACTATACAGCAAATTGGTCTGATCTGCACAAATCAAATTTGCATATTTATCAAATAAGTAAACTTTTTTCAAAGTGATAGTGACACGGTAATTTATGTTAATTATAAATGTATGTGTACCTTGGAATAGACAATAGGGGACATAAAATGTAAATTTATCCAGACATGTTAGTATTTTCTTCCATGGTTAAGCTATTATGTTTGATTTTAGCACATGATAAAAATGGTTGCCATGTACTTGTAATGTTTTCAGCAAAATGTCTCTGCTAAGAATTTAATTGTGGAGGTCTTTTAAATTTGGGCTGCTGCGGCAGCATAGCAGTTATTTCCATATTTCTTATTTTGGACATGCATGTCCGAAATTAATTCTCATCTTTATTTCTCGCTTAACAGATAAAAGTGCAACATAAAAATTAAGAACTTACACAATTCCATGGACATTTTGGGATGTTATGGACATATCAAACAGCCAAAATAAAAATGATGACGTTTGGCCCGTGTGTAACTTTAGCAACAAGAATGTAAATAATAATTTATATATTTTAGTGACACACAAAAAATATACTTACTTGATTTCTGTCACTTCGCATTGAGAAGAGATCGAAATATTTACGAGAGCCCCTTCCATCTAAACAAATTGGTAAGTGTCATTACATAGCATGATATTTCCATCTCAACCATACAAAACCCCTCTTTGTTTAGTATTAGAACACATTGATGATTTACTTCAAGCAATTAATTTTGAATATATGACCTGTGTTCATTTAGCTTAGTCTGCAATATCATTTTATATATTCCTGCTGGTATTTGTTCAGCTGAATCACTATATACATTTTAAAAGGAGTATTGTCGTATTATATTACAAACAAAGCCGTGTAGGAACAAAGCATACCGAGATTTATTATGTTAATGAAGACTTATTGATAGCAATTGATGTATTGTTATACACGTATAATTTATCGGATTGATTTTAACTTATATATGTTCTGATAAACAATGGTCGCGTATAGGAATCACAGTCGTTTTGTTAAACCCATCAAATAGTATGATACAACTTAATTTCTGCTAAATATTAATACAAAAGTTACAACAACTTCAAATACATTGATATCAGAATGTAAGTGTGCTTGGAAGTAAAAGACATGGGCTCATAATAAGAGCACATATCACAAGCCTATTGAAAAAGTAATAAAACTGAATTGCCCAATTTATAGAGGTGGAGCGACAAAACTTCTGAATTCAGTAGCAGTTCAATAATAATGGAATAGTCACATAGTAAAATACGTGAATTAAAGTTGCTTCTACGCTTTGTGCATAAAAAACTCACACCACTGTTTACAGCCAGAAAAATCAACTATAGTGCATCATTGCACAGTTATTGTCAGAACATCTGCGTTTCTCTTTGAACAACTAAGCTAATGTCCATTTGATGGCACAATTATTTCATGGAAATAACAACAATTACTTTATAATCACGTGGAATAATATTTAACTCACCTGATCACAAAATTGGCTGGTAAAATCCCTGTACGCTTCAGATGATGTATTGGCGAGATCAGATGTAAATGTATCATTCTCCAATGTGAGTGATCCAGTAACTATAACTACAACGTAATATCTACCACTTGAAATATTGTATCAAAAAAATAAAAAATATACTAATGAAATAATAAATATGGCTTGATAATATGTGGGATTACTAACACATTAGTTGTGCTTTTGGATGGCATTCATGGCCTTTTAAAAATATTCATTATATGCATATAAGTAATGACATAAATAGGAAGAATACGTAATTACCTGTAAAAGGTGCTGAATCTGTTACATTGGCTGCTTCAGTTGTCCTTGTTACCACCTTCTCTGTGCTGGTGGATTGTGTACCCGTTTCATCTGTTGTTTCATCTGTTATTGTACTAAGAAGGGCATCTGTAATCGTAGGTGTTACAATGTCAAGAGTAGTTTTGTCTTCACCAGTTTCTTGTGTCACAGCGGCTGTTTGAGTTGTAGTTTCTACATCTTTTTCTGTGCCAGTGGAGTGTGCACCTGTTCCCGTTTTAGCTGTTGGCTCCTCTATTATGGTACTAATGGGGACATCTGTCAACTTAGTTGTTATAACAGCAGTAGTTTTGTCTACAGCAGTCTCTTTTGTCACAGTGGCAGTTGGAGTTGTACCTTCGACCTCCTTTTCTGTTCCAGTGGATGGTGATCCTGTATCTGCTGTATATGTTGCTGCTTCTGTTATTGTACTAATAGGGACGTCTGTACTCTTGGATGATGTTATTTCAGGAGTAGTTTTGTCTTCAACAGTCTCTTTTGTCACAGTGGCAGTTGGAGTTGTACTTTCTACCTCCTTTTCTGTTCCAGTGGATGGTGATCCTGTATCTGCTGTATATGTTGCTGCTTCTGTTATTGTACTAATAGGGACGTCTGTACTCTTAGATGATGTTATTTCAGGAGTAGTTTTGTCTTCAACAGTCTCTTTTGTCACAGTGGTAGTTTGAGGTGTAGTTTTGATATCCTTGTCTGTGCCAGTGGATGGTGAACCTGCTTCTGTTATATCTGTTGCCTCCTCTATTAGGGTACTGATGGGGACATCTGTCACCTTAGTTGTTATATCAACAGTGGTTTTGTCTACAACAGTCTCTTTTGTCACAGTGGCAGTATGAGTTGTACTGTCGACATCCTTTTCTGTTCCAGTGGACGGTGCACGTGTTTCGGTTCTATCTGTTGTCTCCTCTGTTATGGTACTAATAGAGTCCGTAATTTTAGTTGTTATATCAGTGGTAGATTTGTCTTCAGTAGTCTCTTTTGGCACAGTATGTGTTACTATGTCAAGATTAGTTTTGTCTTCAACAGTTTCTTGTGTCACAGCGGCTGTTCGAGCTGTAGATTTTACATCTTTTTCTGTGCCAGTGGGGTGTGCACCTGTTCCTGTTTTAGCTTTTGTTTCTTCTGTTATGGTACTAATAACGGCATCTGTAATCTCAGTAGTCACATCAGCAGTAGATTTGTCTTCAACAGTCTTTTTAGTCACAGTGGCAGTTTGAGTTGTGCGTTCGACATCCTTGTCTGTGCCAGTGGATGGTGCACCTGTTTCATTTGTATCTGTTGCTTCGTCTATTATGGTACTAATAGGGACATCTGTCACCTTAGTTGTTATATCAGCAGTAGTTTTGTCTACAGCAGTCTCTTTTGTCACAGTGGCAATTTGAGTTGTACTTTCGACTTCCTTTTCTGTTCCATTGGATGGTGATCCTGTCTCTGTTTTATATATTACTTTTTCTGTTATTGTACTAATAGGGACGTCTGTATTCTTAGATGATGTTATTTCAGGAGTAGTTTTGTCTTCAACAGAATCTTTCGTCACAGTGGAAGTTTGTGTTGTAGTTTCGACAGCCTTGGCTGTGCCAGTGGATGGTGCACCTGTTTCTGTTATGGTACTACTAGTTTCGACAACCTTGTCTGTGTTAGTGGCTGGTGCACCTGTGTCTGTTATATCTGTTGTGTCTTCTGTTATGGTACTGATAGGGGCTTCCGTAATCTTAGTTGCTATATCAGCAGTAGAATTGTCTTCAGCAGTCCCTTGTGGCACAGTCGCAGCTCGAGTTGTACTTTCTACCTCCTTTCTTGTTCCAGTGGATGGTGCACCTGTTTTAGTTTCATCTGTTGCCTCCTCTGTTGTGGTACTAATGGGGACTTCTGTCTCCTTAGTTGTTATATCAGCAGTAGTTTTGTCTACAGCAGTCTCTTTTGACACAGTGGCAGTTTGAGTTGTACTTTCGACCTTTTTGTCTATTCCAGTGGATGGTGCACCTGTTTTAGTTTTATCTGTTGCCTCCTCTATTATGGTACTAATGGGAACATCTGTCAACTCAGTTATTATAACAGCAGTAGTTTTGTCTACAGCAGTCTCTTTTGTCACAGTGGCAGTTTGAGTTGTACTTTCGACTTCCTTTTCTGTTCCAGTGGATGGTGATCCTGTCTCTGTTTTAAATATTGCTTTTTCTGTTATTGTACTAATTAGGACGTCTGTACTCTTAGATGATGTTTTTTCAGGAGTAGTTTCGTCTTCAAAAGTATATTTTGTTACAGTGGCAGTTTGTGTTGTAGCTTCCACATCCTTGTCTGTGCCAGTGGATGGTGCACCTGTTTCTGCTATGGTACTAATAGGGACATCAGTGATCTTAGTTTTTATATCAGCAGTAGTTGTGTCTACAACCTTCTCTTGTGTGACAGTTTGAGTTGTAGTTTCGACAACCTTGTCTGTGTCTGTGAATGGTGCACCTGTTTCTCTTATATCTATTGTGTCTTCTGTTATGGTAGTTATATCAGTAGTAGTTTTGTCTGCAACAGTTTTTGTTGTCACAGTGGCAGTTTCAGTTGTTCTTTCCACATCCGTTTCAGCTCCAGCGGATGGCACACCTGTTTCTATTTTATCGATTGTGTCTTCTGTTATGGTAGTTATATCAGTAGTAGTTTTGTCTGCAACAGTTTTTGTTGTCACAGTGGCAGTTTCAGTTGTATTTTCCACATCCGTTTCCGTTCTAGTGGATTGTGCACCTGTTTCTGTTTTAGCTGTTGCTGTTTCTGTTCTGGTACTACTAGGGGCATCCGTTATCATAGACGTTATTTCAGCAGTAGTTTTGCCTTCAGCAGTTTCTTGTGGTACAGTGACAGATCGAGTGGTACTTTCGATATCCTTTTCTGTGTCAGTGGATGGTGCACCTGTTTCTGTCTCAGCCGTAACCTTAGATGATGTTATTTCAGCAGTTATTGTCAACAGCTGTCTCTTGTGTGACAGATCGAGTGGTACTTTCGACACCCGTTTCTGTTGCAGTGGATGATGCACCTGTTTCTGTTGTATCTGTTGTTTCTTCTGTTATTGTAACCTTAGGTGTTATTATGTCAACAGTAGTTCTGTCTTCAACAGATTCTTGTGTATCTGTTCCAGCTGTCCCTTTTTGAGTCGTAGTTTGTTGAGTGTCAGTTTGTTGACTGGCAGTTGTTTTGGTTGATATAGCTGACTCTACGGTTTCAACTGAAATACTTTCTGATGATGTTGCTTTTGTAACAAAATCAGTTTTTCCAGTATCAGAGAGTTCTTGGACAGTGGTTGCTACGGATTTATCAACTGTGGTATCTTGCTCTTCAGTTGGAGATGCTGTACCTGCTGGTGTGCCAGTTTGAGGGCTAGATGATTGAGTGCCACTTGCATCAACTTTAGTTTTCTGAGAGCCAGTGGGCTCTTCTGTTATGGTACTAAGAGGGACCGTTTTTGTAAGCAATCCTGTGGATTCTTCAGGATAAGTTAATGTTGTAGTCTCACTTTCTATCTCTGGAGAAAATCCAAACGAATCTTTGATGGCATCAATTATAGCTGACAGTAAATCTATCCCGCTTGATAAATCTTGTGTTGTCACCATTGTCAACTTGAATGTCACAGAAATACTTCCATTCCTTCAACACAATGTTATTGCCATGTAGTTGCATTAATAACTCATTATTTAACCTATCATTTATATGATAGATTTAGTGCTGCCACTACTTTAAATATAAATTGTTTATGGTTACATCACATCAACTCCTGCTTAACAAATTCAGGGCAGCATCAGTCGCAACTGATTTTATCATAGTAATTAGCATAATTATTATAAATTTGCGTAGTTCATGAACAAAATGCTCACCATATACATTTAATTTGCAAAACAACATATTAAATGATATAGCTTTTAAATAGTGTTGAATCAAATTGTATTATTATTATGTCAGGATATGACCATACAACTTCAGCATACATAATGTAATAATGTTGCAATGTGACATTTATAATTATATCAGGATTCAGAATTATAATACAAATATCTGGGTGTATTCAGGGTTTTAGTCAAAGGCTTATTTATGTTTCCGTAAAGAAACTTGCTCATTTTGATGTTTTGATCACCATGTTGACGATTTTATTACAATTGTGTTCTGTGGCCTCACATGATTTTATGACACATAGTTTGGAATCTGGACCAATGACATGTGAATTACATATATCTATAATATACTTTCTAATGCAAATTGCAATGTCATATTTGATACAAATAGAAGCACGTCTGGTTTTCATATTAGTTTATTCTAGTTCGGGGATTCAGGACTGTATGTTGTTGGTGTCTCTATGAGGGTACAGATGGGATGTAGTCATAGGTAATTGGTGATTGACTATACAGCAAATTGGTCTGATCTGCACAAATCAAATTTGCATATTTATCAAATAAGTAAACTTTTTTCAAAGTGATAGTGACACGGTAATTTATGTTAATTATAAATGTATGTGTACCTTGGAATAGACAATAGGGGACATAAAATGTAAATTTATCCAGACATGTTAGTATTTTCTTCCATGGTTAAGCTATTATGTTTGATTTTAGCACATGATAAAAATGGTTGCCATGTACTTGTAATGTTTTCAGCAAAATGTCTCTGCTAAGAATTTAATTGTGGAGGTCTTTTAAATTTGGGCTGCTGCGGCAGCATAGCAGTTATTTCCATATTTCTTATTTTGGACATGCATGTCCGAAATTAATTCTCATCTTTATTTCTCGCTTAACAGATAAAAGTGCAACATAAAAATTAAGAACTTACACAATTCCATGGACATTTTGGGATGTTATGGACATATCAAACAGCCAAAATAAAAATGATGACGTTTGGCCCGTGTGTAACTTTAGCAACAAGAATGTAAATAATAATTTATATATTTTAGTGACACACAAAAAATATACTTACTTGATTTCTGTCACTTCGCATTGAGAAGAGATCGAAATATTTACGAGAGCCCCTTCCATCTAAACAAATTGGTAAGTGTCATTACATAGCATGATATTTCCATCTCAACCATACAAAACCCCTCTTTGTTTAGTATTAGAACACATTGATGATTTACTTCAAGCAATTAATTTTGAATATATGACCTGTGTTCATTTAGCTTAGTCTGCAATATCATTTTATATATTCCTGCTGGTATTTGTTCAGCTGAATCACTATATACATTTTAAAAGGAGTATTGTCGTATTATATTACAAACAAAGCCGTGTAGGAACAAAGCATACCGAGATTTATTATGTTAATGAAGACTTATTGATAGCAATTGATGTATTGTTATACACGTATAATTTATCGGATTGATTTTAACTTATATATGTTCTGATAAACAATGGTCGCGTATAGGAATCACAGTCGTTTTGTTAAACCCATCAAATAGTATGATACAACTTAATTTCTGCTAAATATTAATACAAAAGTTACAACAACTTCAAATACATTGATATCAGAATGTAAGTGTGCTTGGAAGTAAAAGACATGGGCTCATAATAAGAGCACATATCACAAGCCTATTGAAAAAGTAATAAAACTGAATTGCCCAATTTATAGAGGTGGAGCGACAAAACTTCTGAATTCAGTAGCAGTTCAATAATAATGGAATAGTCACATAGTAAAATACGTGAATTAAAGTTGCTTCTACGCTTTGTGCATAAAAAACTCACACCACTGTTTACAGCCAGAAAAATCAACTATAGTGCATCATTGCACAGTTATTGTCAGAACATCTGCGTTTCTCTTTGAACAACTAAGCTAATGTCCATTTAATGGCACAATTATTTCATGGAAATAACAACAATTACTTTATAATCACGAGGAATAATATTTAACTCACCTGATCAGAAAATTGGCTGGTAAAATCCCTGTACGCTTCAGATGAGGTATTGGCGAGATCAGATGTAAATGTATCATTCTCCAATGTAAGTGATCCAGTGACTATAACTACAACGTAATATCTACTACGTGAAATATTGTCTCAGAAAAAATAAAAAAATACTTATTATGAAATAATAAATATGGTGTATTACTGTGTGGAATTACTACTACATTAATTGTGACATTAGATGAAATTCGAATTGATTAGCGTAATAAAATAAATTTATTATATGCCTGTTGAGTAACGATACCAAGAGGAAAAAGACGTAAGTACCTGTAAAAATTGCTGAATCTGTCACATTGGTCGCTTCAGTTGTCCTTGTTGCTACCTCTTCTGTACTGGTGGATGTGTCACCAGTTTCTGCTATATCTGTTGTTTCTTCTGTTGTGGTACTAATAGGAACCCCTGTAGCCTTAGATGATGTTATATCAGGAGTAGTTTTGTCCACAGCCGTCTCTGTTATGGTACTAACAGAGGCATCTGTAACCTTAGGTGGTATTATGTCAACAGTAGTTCTGTCGTCAACAGTTTCTTGTGTATCTGTTTCAGTTGTTCCTTTTTGAGTGGTAGTTAGTCGAGTGTCAGTTTGTTGACTGCCAGTTGTTGGTAGAGTTTTGGTCGATATACCTGGTTCAAAAGTATCAAGTGAAATACTTTCTGTCGATGTTACTTTTGTAAGAAATTCCGTTTTCCCAGTTTCGGTTTGTTCTGTATCTTGGACAGTGGTTGCTACAGATTTATCAACTGTGCTATATTGTTCTTCAATTGAGAATGCCGTACCAGCTGGTGTGAAGAAGAAATAGGCATAAATTAATTTCCTGTAACTATCCTAAATATAGCCCAAATGTCACTTATTGTATTACTTGTAAGCTGTATCGGCATATTGAAAAGGACTGCTAAATTATAGATTTATTTTATAACAAATTTGTATGTATACTTAACGTATATATTTATATTAAAGCGACTCAATCAGGCTAAAATCATAAAAAATCGGTGATTTTATTTTGGCTTCTTAATATGACCATATGATGTAAACATGTCCATAGATTAGAACTGCAAAAGTTTTTAAATTTTTGTGTTGCACATTTTCCAGTTAGGCTAGATATAGAGACGAAATTCCTGATTTTTTTATTTTGGAAATGCACGTCCAAAAAAAAGCAATTTCGTTTCTATACGTCTTTGGACATTTTTACATCATATGTAATTTTTAATGTATGCCTATTTCCATGATAATGGTGCATTATGCATCATTTTAATTCTATGCTAATATATTAGGAAATATTAGCTGTTTTTTAAATAACTATATTTTCAAACAATATTTTGTTGCTTTTACTAGTCGTGTGTCGTTGCGCACGCTTCCAAAATACCATGTATAATCTTCCACTGAATATTAACATAGATATTGTGAAAATATGCAAAATGCCAGCTTACTTTCTCTTATACTGTGTGGATATCCAAGATTGGTTACCATGGCGACAACCAATATGGCACTTAAACGGTTCGACTTACCACATGACACCCAAAAAAATAAACAAAAGATTTTTCAAGGGTTTTTTAGCCTACTGGACATAGTGAATAACAAAAAAGTCTATCAATCAAAATCTGAGCCATAAAAGTCCGAAAATCAATTTGCCGTAACAATCGGTAAAACCATCACAAGTTTCCTAAAATTTTACATCTAAACCATGATTGTTGTATGTAATTTATGTTTTTTAAGAGTTGGGGAACTCTTTAGTTCGGATAACATTCTGGCTCTGTCAAATCTAATATGGTTTCGGGACTAGGTTAAGGTTAAATTAAAGGTAAAACTAGATTTTTCAACAAATACAAATAGGTACAAATGTAATACCTTATTTTCGTGTAATTTTGAATAGAAAATCCGTTACCTATATTATATTCATGATTCAAGGCCATATTCAATGTCAAACTGTTAACTTCAAGTTCCTGGTCAAGTATTCAAAAATTAGATTTTTACCAAATAAACCTATGAACATGTGTAATACCTTATTATCACAAAAATCAACAGCAGTGGTCCACATTGTTGAAAGTAGCTTGATGTTATTTTCTAAACGCAATATATTCGCCTTTCTCCAATATACATGTATTTTAGACCCTATTTGTATTTTAGACCATACAGTTGTCATGGAAACAATGTCGAATATCCATTGCCTGGGAGCTATGTCATGAAAAGGAAGTGAAATTCAAGGAATGAATGTACATTGTGTTTACATCATTCACTTTATTCATTTCTCGTATCAAGCTAAAAACATGTGTTTTAGCTTGATAATTCCCCCCCCCCCTCTACATATAAAACAACCATACATGCTAATCTCTTGGTGTTTCTGGGGAGGTATAAAACATGTATGACACAAATTAAACAGCGCATAATATCTCGTTCAGGTGTGATTTTGACAGAATAATCTAATTCTCTTATAGGTTGTTAATGATTAGGCATGCTCAGGGTAGAAAAATCAATATAACTTTGTTAAAACATTTTTTAAGAAAGAGTTACTAGAAAATAACAAGGCCTTATATAAATGGTAGATGTGGTAAATGCAAATGGGAAGGCATTGAAGATCGCTAAAGAGGTTTTTAAAAAAAATGGAGAGGCGTTTAAGTTTAAGAGTGATGCGAAAGCATTGAATGATGATTGAGAGTCGTTAAAAGGGCAATGGAAAAGCGTTAAGGCCGATGAATAGGCGTTAAAAGGCTATGGGGAGATGCTAAACAGTGACCAAGAAGCGGAAAATGTGGAGGCATTGACGAAAGACAAACATGCGTTAAATGCAACTGGGCGTGTCGAAAGGTAGTGGTCCACCCTCGGTAAATAAAGTTATTATTATTATTATTATTATTATTATTATTATTATTATTATTATTATAATTATTATTATTATTATTATTATTATTATTATTATTATTATTATTATTATTATTATTATTATTATTATTATTATTATTATTATTATTATTATTATTATTATTATTATTATTATTATTATTAACTTGCTGAACGCAGTGGATCATTAATCGACAATTTTTTCTGTGAACCAAAACATGTAACGGCTCAACGTGTGTCCTGACTTCCAAACTATCAGACCATTTCCCTTATTATTTAAGTATTGAAAATATAACGCACATTAAGCCTTCAACTAACTATATATATACTTGCGACCAATCCTCGGAAGCTTTGATGAAATTTAAGGAAGAAATAGGAAGAGCAGATCTCGTAAAAAATGTTACAAACAGTCAATCACTTGATCAAAATATAAATTATAACATTTTTGCGGAAATTCTCATTAAGGCTAAACAAAATAATCTACCAGTTAAAAAGAAAAAAATAAACAAACGAAAACATAAGAAATCGCCATGGATTACATCTTCTATTGTAAGATCGATTAATAAGCGAGATAAAATGTATACAAATCTATGTAAAAGTCCTTTAGCATCAAATCATTATCATTTACTCAAAACAAACTTTAAAACATACAGTTATAATCTAAGACGTACCATATTTACTGCTAAAAAACAATACTATTCTCAAATATTTCTTAAATATAAGTCCGATTTAAAACAAACATGGGCCACTATTTCTACAATTTTAAATACAAATAAAAAAAACATAAAGGATTCACAGATAATATTAACATAGCTGGCAATTTAACAAGCAATATGCTTGATATTGTAAACCATTTCAATAACTATTTTATTAATATTGGAAAGGACATTTCTAGAAAACTCAGCCATCCAAAATTTCGTTCAAATTATCTAAAAAATTCTACAAAAAAACGTTTGGTTTTTGAAAAGGTTACCGAAGCCTCTGTGAGCAAAATTATTGCCAGTTTAAAGCCCGAAACAAATGCTGGACCAGACAATATTAGTAACAATTTAATAAAAATAATAAAACAAGAGATTGTTCCCTCATTAACCATAACAATCAATCATTAGAAACAAGCATATTTCCAGAGAGCCTAAAAATTGCTGAAGTTGTACCATTATTTAAAAAAGATGACCCCACTACTGTCAATAACTATCGACCCATTTCACTTCTTCATAGCATTTTTAAAATATTTGAAAAAGCTATCCATCAACAATTAAATTCATACCTGCTAAAAAATAACCTTCTATATGGATGTCAATATGGATTTAGATCTAATCACTCAACGGAACTTGCAGCACTTGAATTGGTCGATAAAATATCAGGTGCTATGGATAATGGGCAAGTTCCGCTAGCCATTTTTTTAGACTTATCTAAAGCTTTCGATACTTTAGACCATACCATCTCGTACATAAACTTAGCTTTTTTGGCATAAAAGACATGTATCTAAACTTACTGAGAAATTATCTATCAGACAGAAAACAATACGTCGAAATTAATTAAATCAAATAAAATTTACTTGCTATCACCACAGGTGTACAGCAAGGATCCATTTTAGGCCCTCTATTATTTTTAGTATACATTAGCGATTTACCCGAATCAACAAAATTGTTTAAATTAATTTCCTATGCGGACGATACCACTTTCTTAATTAACATTAACAAACAGGACATGTCAAATAGAAAAATACTAGAGACAAAAATTAATGATGAAAAAAAAAGTCGCTGATTGGCTGGCAGCTTATTCTTTATCACCAAATTGCGACAAATCCAAATTCATGTTATTTTATAAACCCCCGAGAAAGATTCATATACCGAATATTAAGCTTAATAACAATGACATAGATCATGTGAATGAATTCAACTTTTTAGGCCTACTTATAAACAATAATCTCACTTGGAAAACACATGTTAATAAAATATGCAACAAAATGTCCCAGTCCGTGGGAATAATAAATTGTTTAAAGACTACGTTACCCGATAATATATTACTAGCACTGTATAACACGTTGATTCTACCACACATACATTACTGTATTCTTGCGTGGGGGTATGATTTCAAACGGGTATATAAATTTCAAAAAAAGGTTCCGAAAATAATTGATGAGTGTCCTATATTTAGTCACACTGACCCAATATTTCTAAAATTTAACCTATTAAAAGTCAATCATATTTTTTACCTCAACCAACACAAATTTGTTTTTAAATGTATTCACAGTAATGTACCCGATTTTTTTTAAAGATTTTTGTCCAGACCAGATCTCCAACTTACACAATTATAATACAAGGAATTGTTTAAATATTAGACAAATTGAAACCAGAAGGGAATTTCGCAAAAAATGGTTACGATACGATATAATTCAGAAAATAAAGCATACGCCAAATATAATTCATGATAAAGTTCAAACACATAGTTTCAAAAGTTTCTCTAATTATATAAAAAAAATACTTTATAACTTTATATTCAAGTACGTGCAACACTGCACAGTGCTATTCATGCCAAAATTCCAATATTTCCCTGTTGTTTCTTATTTATTACAATTTAAAAATCATTATATTTTTCATATGTATATATGGTTATTTCATTTTAAAATTGTTGTTTGTCTGAACGTTTTGTGGTGGCTCTTTTGCTAGCGGTCCCAATCGACCTTAAAAAGAGTCTCCAGACCACCAATGTATATATATTGTTGTGTATCCATCCATCCATCCATCCATCCATCCATCCATCCATCCATCCATCCATCCATCCATCCATCCATCCATCCATCCATCCATCCATCCATCCATCCATCCATCCATCTATCTATCTATCTATCTATAGGAAGCGTTGAATACCAATGAGAAGGTGTGTAGGGGCAATAAGGAAGCATTGAAGGGTGACGCATATACGTTAGATGGCGATGGGGAAGCGTTAAAAAGCGATTAGGATGGGTTGAAAAGCAGTGGAGAGGCGGAAAAGGGTGAATAAGTTTCGTTCGAAAGTGACAGGGTGGTAGTGCTGAGGTATTAAAGGACAACGAGGAAGCGTTGAATGACAATGGAAAAGCGTTGAAGGGCATTGGGGTAACGTTAGAGACATTGAAGGGTGACGAAGAGGTACTAAAGGACGAGGGGAAGGCCTTGCATTGCAATGAAGATGAAAAGGTTTCTTCCCTGCTTACTCGTAATGACGGATCACCATCTACAACGCTCAGGTCACAATGGATAACTCATTTCATATTTTAATGGGGCATTTAACCTATATACTAAAGCTCTGGGATCACTCCATATTTTAAACAATTCTGTAAAAAAAACGATGTATTTTGTGTTTATTATTTAAAAGACTCACTCAATATAGTTGTGAGTCGGCACACTTATCACCTCATATCCTGCTAAGTGAATCTATTTAAATTTTCAACCACTTGAAACTTCAAGTGCTTGACAATTACTCAAATGTGTTGATTTTGAGATCAAAGATTTACAAATAATAATGTTTAGACACACATTTCATTCCCAATAGCAGTGATTTGGTCGACTAATAAAACAGAAGAAAAACCACAATTATTCGAAATCAGAATGATAAGGGTTAAATTCATCTATTGTGAAGAGATAATTCAGAATGAAATCGTGATTGGTTAACCCTTTCACTACTGACAGAAAATACATAGACAATATTACCCGGAGTTTTCAGTATTGGCCCTTGTATTTTGTTCAGGTAGCCAGTATTTTGACGTCTCACCACACATAATACCCGTCCCATAGACTTACATGTATTATGACTCATACGCTCAGGCCTCCCAGCACTCCTAAATGGGGAAATGTAAATAACACTATATATCATTTTAACCATCAATCTGTTCTCTTTCAATCTATTTTTTTAGCCCAGGAAAACCTCTTGCCCCACTCTCCCCTGAACGATCTAGAAAAAAATTAGTTCGGTTTTGAGTCTAGTTACTGCTAGCGCAAATACTTCATGTTACCTTATATTTGCTTATTTTGATGCTTTTGCTACAACAAAAATCAATTCAAATTGGTAGCAAAATGATATATTTGTAATATTTACCACCGAGACTGCTTCAAAAAGCCACAATTTTTTTCTTATTCCTAAACTTTATAATGATATGCGCCAATGAATTTGTGTGGTGAGACCTTGGGGAGGCTCGAGGCGGAGGCAAAATACGGCTTCGAGACAAAATGCTAGGGCCAATACTGAAAGCACAAGGGTAATGTCGTATAATTATATTATATACCTTGTAATTCTATTTTGTCATTTGAATAGGCCTAACGTTTGATTAGGCTAGTCCCATTCCTGACCATCGATGTCCAGTCAGACAAACTCGCTCTAGTGTGCCCTCAGTAATTGGGCTATCCAGCACCAACCTCACATGAAACATATATTTCGAACAGAGCAGTTAGGCTGCGCTATGTTTATTTTAGGGCCTACAGGTCAACTGATAATGATAAAATTTGGGCAGCACATCGGGCTGTTAAGGCCCTGGTGAGCCTAAGCTCCAGACAATATAACTATATATAGTAGGCCTACAGTTTGTGCTAGACCTACTTCCTTGTATGGATGATATGTATGAATTTAGAAAAAAATAGGCTAGAACATAATATATATTATGGAATATTAATAGCCTAAACCTAACAAAATGTTTGTATGCGTGTCACGCCCGCCTATCTGACAATGCAGTGAGCACAGTCTCTGTCTCTCACAGATCTGACAGGGGTGTACGCCTAGACTTTTAGAGAATGCTGCCTGTCTACAAGCTGCACAGTGTTCACAGACTGTTATCTTCTGTCTGACTGTAGACCCCAGGCTAAGTAGGGTAAGTAGGGTAGACCGGGGTAAGATGACGCACGGGGGAAGATGACTCCCGGATAACGTAGGCCTACATGTCTAAAATATGTGTCATTGAAAGATTCCATAAAATAGCATCTCTCTTGGATAAATCGGACCACAAATCATCACGTTAATAGTCTTTTCACATCATGAGTGAGCGCGGAGGCAACATGGCGCCAAATCAAATGTGGCACTGTCCCTGATCTTGGATGAGGTCAATACGAAGGCCAAACCAGGGCAAATGCCACAAACCCTTTCAAATAATAATAATATCAGTATTCGTCCCAATTGTCCATAATGATAAATAGTAGAAACTAGTCAATACAACGCCAACCAGAGGAACTGTTATTGCACAGGGCCGACACTATGTTATTAGGGCAAATAACAGCATAGGTATATAATAATCCCTAGTACTGGCCCAACTACTGCAAAACAGATAAAGTGCAGCAGTTTGGACAATACAAAATATAAAACATTTTATTGCAGGAGAGGGACCTTAAACTGGGTGCATGGGTTGACATGGATTGTGCTGTACAATCATAAGGGCATACCAAGGTCATGTCAATGTAATTTCATAGTCAAATCAGGCGAAAATAAACTTTTTGCAGGTTTTTGTACAGTTTTAGATGGATCCCAGTGGCGTAAGAGTTGAAGACAGGACTAGTGGTAGCATATTAAGAGTGAAAACGGGGTGATGCAAAGGAGTAAGGGATAATGACCCCATGGTCATAGATATCTATTCCGAGAACGGGATCCTATAAACTGGTTGCAATGTTTGACATGGGTTTGTGTTGCTCTTTGCTGGGGTACCATCTCTGGGTAACGCCCTGCTTATTTCAAGTACATTTCATGTCAAATCAACAGACGATTACATATTTTCAGTGACATATTCGATCGCAGGAGGGGGGGGGGGGAGGGCTCCCCTTTTCAAGCAGAATTAAAATAAAATGTGTATTATTACTGAAATAATTGCATTGTTAGTATTGTTTTTTTCGGGGGGGGCATGCCTTTAGACCCCCCGCCCCCCTGTCCGCCAAACCCCTTTTAAAATATTCTGGCTCCGCCCCTGCGACGCTGGCCAACTATTAACCCGTCATTGTGGAATAGTCTGTGCTTGTTGGGTACTTTTCCTGGCAATTACAGACGCCGCAGAATACCAAAAACGGATCAAACAGCGCCGGTAGCGCCGGTACATGTAGGCTTACTTTTGAAAAGTTCTTCATACCGGAGCTGCGCCGGTACTTGTAGCTACAGGGTTAAGTTAAAAGTGTCTTTTTCAGTTTGTTTCATCAGTAGACAAATGATATTCCATATCATTTAGTGTGACATTATTAAGCAGCCCGAGGCGGGTTGTTTACTGTATTCCACACGGTCCGCCGCCGCCGCCTCTGCAGTTATTTGTTTTCAACATAGCTACTAATCTATCAACTTGCTTCCTCTTACTTCACATAGCCATCACATACCACTGGGGAATTGTTTTGGTTACATTTTGATCCCCATATCATTCATCCTTTAATTACTATGGCCACAAACGAAGAAATGCTCGTTAGCGCATTTCAGTACAAAGTTGCCATCAGATCTTCTTTTAATTCGGCAAATATGTTCAGCTATGTCAGCCAATGACCTGATTAACTTTTGGGATCAAACAATTTGAAAATGCGGCCATTTTTAATTTTGTAATATTTACTTAACTCAAGAAATGCAAAGAAATGCAAAGAAATGCAAGAAATGCAAAATGACTGGACCATGAATATAAAACAAAGTGTTATGTCTCACACAAGGATAACACAGGGATGACAATTTTCACACTAAAAAATCCGAAATGGCTGCCAGTCGGCCATTTTTTTTTTTTTACATATTTTTTATTTGCACTGTCTCGGAAATCTTGCAGGATAGCAAATCTATGAATTTTGAGACTGATTAACTTTTAGGAGCAAACACTTTTGAAATAGTAGTCGAGCGATAACGGAGGGCTGCTTTCGTGTTCGTTCCGAACAACTCTTTCTAGTTTTAGATACCTTGTTCGGCACTGCTAGAGCGTCAGGAATAATGTCTAATGCGGAGGCAGAAATGGTTCTATGTCAGCGTGGAAATGTCATTTGTGGGTAGTTAAAAAGCTATCCCTCTCACCCTCAGTAGACTTGCCATGCCTATGCTCTTTTTAGCATGATGTCATGCGTGATACTCTTTCTAACATGGTGTCCTGCTTTCTAATGAGCCATCAACAAACACATATGACGACTAGTAATTCACAATCTTCCCATATTTAACTATGCTAAAAGTGTTATATTGTTTGCTTGACATATTTTATGATTGACTGTAATACCATATTTAAAACACATGTAGGAATTGAAATCAATCTGGTGTGTACCTAAGCTCAAATAGATGGCTGTTGACGAAATATCGCATCAAAATTGACACTTTTGTTGAATTTATTTCAACATCAATAAGCCTACCGCGTTAATTATTTTTCTAAAAATACATTATTGTCCAATACATGAAATTGTTTACTCGCCTGCTCAAATAGTATCCTCAACATCTATGATATCCATCACAGTATATTGAGAAATTGTCTTGCTGTCTAACTTGCTCTTTTTTTTAAAGCAAGACAACCCAAAAATAAAATTGTTAAAAAGCAGGACCCTTTTTCAAAATACTTTGTTTAATATCGTACATTAGGATGCCAATATTTGTGAAGATAAATGGTTTGTTATATTGGTTAATAATTATTTCTCAGAATTTTCTGACGCGGTAGGTTTATTCATGTTGATATAAAAATAACAAAAATACCCATTTTTATGCCGATATTTCGTGAGTATACATCGATTTCATCTGAGGTACACACTAAATTGATTACACTTTGTATATGTGTTTGCAAAGTGGTACAGCAGCTATTTATGGAAGACTTGAACGAAAAAAACACTCTCAGAATAGCTAAATATGCGAAAAACTCTGAACTAGTTGTCGTCATATGCGTTTGGTGACGGCTCATTAGAAAGCAAGACACCATGGTCGGCTGTCTTTCCATTGACGCGATTAAATGGCCGCGCGGCTGGACGCGCGCGTTCCGCCGCTTGGCAGAACCCTGCCCATTGGCGTGTTGAAATGCGCCCAAACGTGCAAGAGCGTGCAGGAGATGTGGTGACATTGTTCTGGACTGTCCTTCGTAGTTGTAGGCCTATCCATGTTAACGGGTCATTCTGTAATAAACGTAGGCCTACATTAACATGCCAAAATATTTCTATTGCTTCAGTTATTCATTAGGCGCACCCTTTAAATACCGCATGTATTCAAATTCAAAGTATGGCTTATAACTAGACTATATATAGAGAGAGATCAAAACTAGGCCTACAGGGTGTATGATGGCCTACATTATGATGCATAATTTAATTTATATCACTGCTTTCTCCCAGTAAACACAACACATGTGTATGACATTTATAAAAGGTCGGTCCAGCGTCATTGACGTTGGTCCAACATTGTATAAATGTTATACAGATGTTTTGGGTTTAATGGGCTAGTGTTCACAGTCTCACAGCAACCTAGTTAATATGAGATGTTGACTCAATTTTGGATTAATGTTCAGCCAGTATCGCAAGCGATAGTTCAGTATTGAACCAGCATTGGTTGAACGGCCCATGTTTGCTGGGCTGCCATACACGACGGAGAAATTCCATAAAAATTAAAAAAGTATGGCATATGGAGAGATGAACGCGCTGTGAATAAACGCAGAAATTGCTATATGTGCGATTGCTGGCCGCGCAGCGAGCTGGCCGCGTGGCCAATTGCGTGTATGGAAACATCACATAGTGATTGTATCAGATCGAATTTTAATTCTGCCGCGCAGCCGTCGCAACGCAACGCGTCGAGCACCCAAACGCGTCAATGGAAAGGCAGCCTTAGAAAGGGTATCACGCATGACAACATGTTAGAAAGAGTATCTGCAAGACAAATCTACAGAGGGCAGGGTTGGGGTCGATTATAATCATAATCGTTGATTATAATTTTTAATCGATTACATTGTAATCATAATCATATTTTTTGAAATCCTGTAATCATGATAATAATTGTAATCGAGAAAAAATGATGACCTGTAATCGTAATCATAATCGTAATCGATATTCTAAAAGCACTGTTATTATGATTATGTAAAAGCATAATCATGATTTTTTCAGTATATATCACAATAAATAATATATCACTTGAAGCAATTTTTATAATTAAAAAAAAATCAACTAACGTTATATAGAACAGTTTGGTAAATTTCGCTTTGGGCCTATTGTACTAGCATTTAAAATATGGATATATATTGTTAATTTGGCACTTTATTGCACTGCACTGGGTATTGGTTTGAAGTGAGTACAACGTCGTAGACACTGGTCCGGCATTGGGCCAGCTTTGGATCGCGTCTCACGTTTGATGCGTTTTCGGGGTTGCTAAATGTACATAAGTTACAGACCCCCCCCCCCCCCCCCTAATTATCCGTTTATGAAGAACTATTGAAAGAAAATATGCAATTACATATACTTTTTGGATTGAATGAGCTTATGCAATTTTAAGAGTTTGCATCAAGATTTGTATACTATTTATACATATTAAAAAATGTACCTGTATTTGATATTACATTTTCACCCTAATTTCTCAATTGCGGAAAGGCAGCTTTATGACCAGTGGAGGGGAGGTGGGGGGGGGGGGTGACAAATGGGTCGCAAAAGCCTAATTACAGGTACATGGAGTGCGGCCAAATCACTGCCTATCTGAGATTTACGTTCCAAATCATGGTCAAAAACTATTACAATCATACGAGGTTCCTGTCCGAAATTACCAGGTACAATTTGAGTGTACATTATTCCCTGGTGATTCCTTAATATCCTTGGACATTCTTAGCCTTCGTAATTGGCCGTATATCCTGGCAGATTTCTGGATATGATCCAGCACATCGGAGCTGTGCACTGTGACATACCTATCATGTTATCCAGATTAACACTCAACATTACTAAAACCGTTCAAAGTTAGTCATTCGATATTAAGACCATTCTTGATTACCACTGTTTATACATGGCGATGTGATCCACCAATCAGATTTCTTATATGTATGTGAGATATTAATTTCCTCGCAATATCATTATGTGATCGGGTAGGTACAATTGTGTTTTTCATAGATGAATGAAAAGGTAAAAAAAAACGAGCATGTTAAAATATGATGCGAAGACTGTCTGCCATGATAGGTAATTATTATGTTTATCTGGAAGTGTTTTATGCTTTGTTCAGCCTTAACACAAATAGAATCAATGACATGTATTCTACTCAAGTTCAGAGCTATAGATGTTTGGGTCACTCAGAGCTCAATGGAAATATCAAAGGCACCTGTATTGATTTGTATCTCTATTTTTGTATAATACAGATGTCATTTTCCAATCCATATGTACATACCGAATATTACAATATATGTTTTAAAAGTAACGTAGATTTAATAGTCATGCATACTATTTTTTCTTGTATTCTGTGAAACTCAATAGCCTTAACCTTAAATGTTTTCACAAAGCTAGCTATTACAATGAAGTATGAGGTAGGGGCCTTATATAACATTATTTTCACCGAGTAGCCATTCAAAAGGGTTTTCAGCGACGTCAATGCGTTTCCCATACTGCTACAGTATTCGGTCTTACCCATTCTACAGATTTAGTTTAAGGAATGTTTCCATTATATAAAAAATGGACGGATTTTTTCAAAGCTTTTTCTTAAAACATGTTTTTACGATTAAAAAACATTGTTTTTTTATGTGCTACCTAAGTGATGTGAATTCAGATTTTACGTGCTATCAAATTTTCAAAAATTCTGGTTTCAAGTTTTATACAAGTTTAAACACATTTATTGTCTCCATTGAGCAACCTTACATACTTTTCTCACTATTTTCAGCTTGAAATATGGGATGACTATTTTAAGGTATTTGTTAGATGCTGTGAATTCGAAATACTTCAAGAAAAAACACAAAAACAAAAGTATGTATATTTATATACATTTCAACAGTTAGTATATTAGAAATATATATAAAATATATATATATATACATTAATATTGCTAACATGCCATACTGTACATTTTAATTGATAATATATCACAGTCGTAAAAAACAAATACATATCACTACTTTACATTATCATATAAATAGCTTGTATGGTTTACTGTGGCTTTTTTGTATTTAAATCAATTATTAATAAATCTATTCTGCGCAAAACATAACTAACTGTTGATATCTTGCGAAGCATTTCAATTATTACCCTGTTTATTTATGTACAAAAATATATTTAGAAAACTAGGTAATGGTTATTGAAACACGCGTCAGCCACAAGGCGGGATATCTGCTCTCTGAATAATCCATAAATGATCTGCAAAATATACTGAACAGATGTCCCTTATTTTTTATTTAATTAGGATTATTTTCATATTTTACCATAGATCCCATGCATCGTGATGATGTCCAACATGCTTATTTGCAAAAGCTGAACAAATTGATAATTTTGCACAGACTTGAATATTTCAGAACAAATATATCAGATAAACAGAACTGCTCATATTTCATATGGAGGTAAGCATTATTGCAACATGCCAGGAATCTGAATCCGACAATGACTATTAGAACTAATCTGGGGTCCATCTGGGCCAGCAATATTCAGAGAATGACAACTTTTAAGATTTCTGTGTTTGCAGAAAAGTACAAACTTATGATAATATAATATTATAATAATATTATTATAATACTGTACTAATAATAACTTATAATAATCAAATGATAAACCCGTGTGTCACAGTCTACCTGTTACAGCATTTTTTATTTGTGGTATTACTGTTAGTGGGAATGTAATTAGTGTTCAAACATCAAAATTTATAACTGTTTCGTCTCAAATTAAACAAATAAGGAATACTTTCTCCCCACATAAGGTTGTGGGTCATGGTCGTGAGATATAACATGAAGTGGGTGGAAATTCAAAACGTAGGGATTTTATGGCTTATAACCAATGATATAAATCCTCGTTAAATAAAGCATAATGGTAGTCGTACACCATTCTTAGTTGTTTACAGGTAGACTACAACAATTGGGCTAGGATTTGTCCAGTGTGCTCTGGTTGTTGGTCCAATGCTGTCACAATGTCTGGACAATATTACGATTGCTATGCAAATTCTTCCATCATTGGGACAGCGAGGGGTCAACAGCCAGACACAGTTGAGTGTGTGCCTAATATGAAGAAAATATACACAAAGTTGATGGAATTTCCATCCTATCAGAAGTTAGTATATGCTGTCTATATCACTGTACATACATTATATTTAAATAATGTAATAAATAAATAAAAATGCCACAACCCATACAAAATTGCATTTGTACAACTGCATCTACATTCTTGATTATCCTTATAATATATAGTTTGCACTAGCTATCTATACAGTTCCTGTACCTGATGAAGGTTTTGTGTGGGCACTTGTCTCCTGCTCCGTGGTTCTTGACGTTTCTACTTTTTCTTCATCGCTCACTTGTGTACTGCCTACTGATGTATCCACTAGACGAGACGTAACATCTCCTTCAATAGTTTGCGTTGCTGTTGTAATATCCAATTCAGTTCTAGATATCAAAATATTCTCCGTGGCTGCGAATGTTACTCCTGCCTCTGTTGTATTTATAAAAGTTGGTACAAATCCAAACGACTCGTTAATGGCACTAGCGAGAGCTGTCAGCACATCAGCTCCTTTCAGCAAGGCTTTTGTTGTTTCAACTGTCAGATTGAATGTTATCGAAATACTCCTATTTCTTGAATAAATCACAAATGCATTAGTTATTAATAACTAAATAACAGTATACTATTTTGAACTGTTTTATTTCAATAAGCAAAATCACAATAATAGGACAATAACACTGTCAATTAAATAATTAAACAAATAACTAAATATTAAACAAAACATCATTACCTCAGTTTTAAAACCTCACACTCCGAAGAAGTAGTAATATTTTTCAGAGCATCGTCCATCTAAAAAACGGTATTGCAAAAATGTCATTTGATGGAAAAATAATACCAGGAAATAGGACATAAAAAACGCTGACATATTTCTGTATAAACAATTGAGACAATGTTTTTTTCAAATTGAAATGACCATAAATATTAGTTAAGCTTTTTCTGCTTCATTTGAATACCTATGTTATGGATTTCTGGTCATTATAATTTTTATTTTTCAGAGCGGGGACCGCCCTTATACATCAGAATCTGATGTTTACTTACGTCAGATTCTGACAAATAAATACGTTTGAAAGGGTAAAAACACATAAACATAATCGTCAAGAAGGCTACCTCAACATCTACCTATTTGGCTATGCAAGCCGGGTGGGAGCAATTTTCAACTGGTCCGGCCACTGAAAAGGTGGAAGGTGGATTATCTCCAATTCTCCGAAAAAATAGGAATAATCAGAAGAAAACAATAAACTTGGCTCAAAACAGGTCATGGTATGCATGCGGTCGCCCACATTACACGAATTCGTATCGCTGTAAATATTAGTCTTATTCTGCGGGAATGATTTTAACCACGCAGTTCAAGAATTATCATATAAAATACGATTTAGTAGCAGAAGCTCTGACAGTGGCCGAAATGAACATGTTTTGCTGTCAGCAGTATAACTTGTTGTGTCACACAAGGGTGTCATTACCCTAGGCAAGTCACAAAATTTAGGAGGATCAATTATTTTTTTCCTCTCAAGTACTCTTAAATAAATATATAAAATTGCAAAATAATACAACAAAAATTGACTTTACTTCTAGGTGAATTTATATCATAATTCCCATGAGTGTGTGTGTGATCGATGGGGGGGGGGTGTGGGGGTGGGCGTGGCATCATTATCACAACAAACTTTGATTCACAATAACAACATACATTGAGAGAATATTGCAAAAATAAGAATAACTCGTTTAATGTAAAATGATTATCATACAGTCACATTGGCAGGAGCGTGTGGTGCCAGGATATATCATTGGTACCCTAGTGGACAGGGTTCGAACCCCGTTGAGGCAGAAATTATTTCTTTGGCACACATGCATACAGCATACACATGCTAACTGTTCAAATATATTTGATAGCCGCATAAAATGATCGATTAACACTGCATTAAAAAGATATAAAATTAAATAAATGACTACTATGTCAAAGTTAACATTTAAAAAGTCATAAACCATAAACCATTAAGTGAGCTGACAAAAGCCTGGCAAATGCAGTAGCAGTGTGATATAAAATTAAATAAATGACCACTATGTCAAAGTTAACATGTAAAAGATCGAAAACCCTAAACCATAAAGTGAGCTGACATATGCGACCTCGAGTTGCTAATATGCTTTGTCCACAACACGCACATGCTACATACTTTGCAGCCTGAAATATGGCAAATCTAGTGTGTCATACACAGCTGTCATCAGATCATCGATCTGCACATATCTTGTGTATATCCAACGAAAAGGTGTTACACTGGACATTATCTCAACCTCGACAGTTTTCATTATGCCGTTCAAAACCCTTTTGAACACACATGTCCATCTGATAGTAATATTAATTCATAAAAATACATCACATTGATTGAATATAGGATTTAACTCACCTGTTCACAAAATTGTATGGTGAAATTGCGGTACTTCTCTGATGAGGTATTGTGGAGATCAGATGTAAAAGTTTTATCTTCCAATGTAAGTGTACCAGTGACTATAACTGCAACGAAATGATTGTCCCAACTTATGAAATAATAAATATGGCGTGAGGCTATGTGGGATTCTATTACAATAATTGTGATACTGGATGGCAATCAAATTGTTAAGCATAATAAAAAATGCCCATTTTATGCACGATAAGTAATGATACAAAGAGGAACAAGATGTAATTACCCGTAAAAAGTGCTGGATCTGTCACATTAACTGTATCAGTTGTCCTTGTTACTACATTTTCTGTGCTAGTGGATGGTGTACCTGTTTCAGTTTTATCTGTTGTTTCTTCTGTTATTGTACTAAGAGGGGCATTTGTAATCTTAGATGATGCTATGTCAAAAGTAGATGATGTTATTTCAGCAGTAGTTTTGTCTGCAGCAGTCTCCTTTGTCACAGTGGCAGTTTGAGTTGTACTTTTCAAATCCGCTTCTGTTCCAGTGGATTGTGCACCTGTTTCTGTTTTAGCTGTTGCTTTTTCTGTTATGGTACTGATAGGCGCATCCGTAAACTCAGTTGTTATATAAGCAGTAGTTGTGTCTACACCCGTCTTTTGTGTGACGGTTTGAGTTGTACTTTCGACATCCTTTTCTGTGCCAGTGGATGGTGCACCTGTTTCTGTTGTATCTGTTGCTTTGTCTCTTATGGTACTAATAGGAGCATCTGTCACCTTAGTTGTTATATTAGCAGTAGTTTTGCCTTCAGCAGACTCTTGTGGCACAGTAGCAGTTTGAGTTGTACTTTCGACATCTGTTTCAGCTCCAGCGGATGGTGCACCTGTTTTTATTTTATCGATTGTGTCTTCTGTTATGGTAGTTATATCAGTAGTAGTTTTGTCTGCAACAGTTTTTGTTGTCACAGTGGCAGTTTCAGTTGTACTTTCCACATCCGTTTCCGTTCTAGTGGATTGTGCACCTGTTTCTGTTTTAGCTGTTGCTTTTTCTGTTCTGGTACTACTATAGGCATCCGTTATCATAGACGTTATTTCAGCAGTAGTTTTGCCTTCAGCAGCTTCTTGTGGTACAGTGACAGATCGAGTGGTACTTTCGACATCCGCTTCTGTGTCAGTGGATGGTGCACTAGTTTCTGGTTTAGCCGTAACCTCAGGTGATGTTATTTCAGTAGTAGTTTTGTCTACAGCTGCCTCTTGTGTGACAGATCGAGTTGTACTTTCGACACCCTTTTCTGTGCCAGTAGATGGTGCACCTGTTTCTGTTTTATCTGTTGCTTTTTCTGTTCTGGTACTACTAGGGGCATCCGTTATCATAGACGTTATTTCAGCAGTAGTCTTGCCTTTAGCAGTCCCTTGTGGCACAGTGACAAATTGAGTTGTACTTTCGACATCCGTTTCTGTTCCAGTGGATGGTGCACCTGTTTCTGTTTCGGCCGTAACCTTAGATGATGTTATTTCAGCAGTAGTTGTGTCTACAGCTGCCTCTTGTGTAACAGATCGAGTGGTACTTTCGACACCCTTTTCTGTGCCAGTAGAGGGTGCACCTGTTTCTGTTTTACCTGTTGTGTCTTCTGCTATGATACTTATAGGATCATCCGTCACCTTAGACGATAATTCAGCAATAGTTTTGCCTTCAGCAGTCTCTTGTGGCACAGTAGCAGTTTGAGTTGTACTTTCGACATCTGTTTCAGCTCCAGCGGATGGTGCACCTGTTTCTATTTTATCGATTGTGTCTTCTGTTATGGTAGTTATATCAGTAGTAGTTTTGTCTGCAACAGTTTTTGTTGACACAGTGGCAGTTTCAGTTGTACTTTCCACATCCGTTTCCGTTCTAGTGGATTGTGCACCTGTTTCTGTTTTAGCTGTTGCTTTTTCTGTCCTGGTACTACTAGGGGCATCCGTTATCATAGACGTTATTTCAGCAGTAGTCTTGCCTTTAGCAGTCTCTTGTGGCACAGTGGCAGTTTGAGTTGTACTTTCGACATCCGCTTCTGTTCCAGTGGATGGTGCACCTGTTTCAGTTTCGGTCGTAACCTTAGATGATGTTATTTCAGCAGTAGTTGTGTCTACAGCTGTCTCTTGTGTGACAAATCGAGTGGTACTTTCGACACCCTTTTCTGTGCCAGTAGATGGTGCACCTGTTTCTGTTTTATCTGTTGTGTCTTCTGCTATGGTACTAATAGGAGCATCCGTCACCTTAGACGATATTTCAGCAATAGTTTTGCCTTTAGCAGTCTCTTGTGGCACAGTGGCAGTTTGAGTTGCACTTTCGACATCCGCTTCTGTTCCAGTGGATGGTGCACCTGTTTCAGTTTCGGTCGTAACCTTAGATGATGTTATTTCAGCAGTAGTTGTGTCTACAGCTGTCTCTTGTGTGACAAATCGAGTGGTACTTTCGACACCCTTTTCTGTGCCAGTAGATGGTGCACCTGTTTCTGTTTTATCTGTTGTGTCTTCTGCTATGGTACTAATAGGAGCATCCGTCACCTTAGACGATATTTCAGCAATAGTTTTGCCTTCAGCAGTCTCTTGTGGCACAGTAGCAGTTTGAGTTGTACTTTCGACATCTGTTTCAGCTCCAGCGGATGGTGCACCTGTTTCTATTTTATCGATTGTGTCTTCTGTTATGGTAGTTATATCAGTAGTAATTTTGTCTGCAACAGTTTTTGTTGTCACAGTGGCAGTTTCAGTTGTACTTTCCACATCCGTTTCCGTTCTAGTGGATTGTGCACCTGTTTCTGTTTTAGCTGTTGCTTTTTCTGTTCTGGTACTACTAGGGGCATCCGTTATCATAGACGTTATTTCAGCGGTAGTCTTGCTTTCAGCAGTCTCGTGTGGCACAGTGGCAGTTTGAGTTGTACTTTCGATATCCGTTTCTGTTCCAGTGGATGGTGCACCTGTTTCTGTTTTAGCTGTTGCTTTTTCTGTTCTGGTACTACTATAGGCATCCGTTATCATAGACGTTATTTCAGCAGTAGTTTTGCCTTCAGCAGCTTCTTGTGGTACAGTGACAGATCGAGTGGTACTTTCGACATCCGCTTCTGTGTCAGTGGATGGTGCACTAGTTTCTGGTTTAGCCGTAACCTCAGGTGATGTTATTTCAGTAGTAGTTTTGTCTACAGCTGCCTCTTGTGTGACAGATCGAGTTGTACTTTCGACACCCTTTTCTGTGCCAGTAGATGGTGCACCTGTTTCTGTTTTATCTGTTGCTTTTTCTGTTCTGGTACTACTAGGGGCATCCGTTATCATAGACGTTATTTCAGCAGTAGTCTTGCCTTTAGCAGTCTCTTGTGGCACAGTGACAAATTGAGTTGTACTTTCGACATCCGTTTCTGTTCCAGTGGATGGTGCACCTGTTTCTGTTTCGGCCGTAACCTTAGATGATGTTATTTCAGCAGTAGTTGTGTCTACAGCTGCCTCTTGTGTAACAGATCGAGTGGTACTTTCGACACCCTTTTCTGTGCCATTAGAGGGTGCACCTGTTTCTGTTTTACCTGTTGTGTCTTCTGCTATGATACTTATAGGATCATCCGTCACCTTAGACGATAATTCAGCAATAGTTTTGCCTTCAGCAGTCTCTTGTGGCACAGTAGCAGTTTGAGTTGTACTTTCGACATCTGTTTCAGCTCCAGCGGATGGTGCACCTGTTTCTATTTTATCGATTGTGTCTTCTGTTATGGTAGTTATATCAGTAGTAGTTTTGTCTGCAACAGTTTTTGTTGACACAGTGGCAGTTTCAGTTGTACTTTCCACATCCGTTTCCGTTCTAGTGGATTGTGCACCTGTTTCTGTTTTAGCTGTTGCTTTTTCTGTCCTGGTACTACTAGGGGCATCCGTTATCATAGACGTTATTTCAGCAATAGTCTTGCCTTTAGCAGTCTCTTGTGGCACAGTGGCAGTTTGAGTTGTACTTTCGACATCCGCTTCTGTTCCAGTGGATGGTGCACCTGTTTCAGTTTCGGTCGTAACCTTAGATGATGTTATTTCAGCAGTAGTTGTGTCTACAGCTGTCTCTTGTGTGACAAATCGAGTGGTACTTTCGACACCCTTTTCTGTGCCAGTAGATGGTGCACCTGTTTCTGTTTTATCTGTTGTGTCTTCTGCTATGGTACTAATAGGAGCATCCGTCACCTTAGACGATATGTCAGCAATAGTTTTGCCTTTAGCAGTCTCTTGTGGCACAGTGGCAGTTTGAGTTGTACTTTCGACATCCGCTTCTGTTCCAGTGGATGGTGCACCTGTTTCAGTTTCGGTCGTAACCTTAGATGATGTTATTTCAGCAGTAGTTGTGTCTACAGCTGTCTCTTGTGTGACAAATCGAGTGGTACTTTCGACACCCTTTTCTGTGCCAGTAGATGGTGCACCTGTTTCTGTTTTATCTGTTGTGTCTTCTGCTATGGTACTAATAGGAGCATCCGTCACCTTAGACGATATTTCAGCAATAGTTTTGCCTTCAGCAGTCTCTTGTGGCACAGTAGCAGTTTGAGTTGTACTTTCGACATCTGTTTCAGCTCCAGCGGATGGTGCACCTGTTTCTATTTTATCGATTGTGTCTTCTGTTATGGTAGTTATATCAGTAGTAATTTTGTCTGCAACAGTTTTTGTTGTCACAGTGGCAGTTTCAGTTGTACTTTCCACATCCGTTTCCGTTCTAGTGGATTGTGCACCTGTTTCTGTTTTAGCTGTTGCTTTTTCTGTTCTGGTACTACTAGGGGCATCCGTTATCATAGACGTTATTTCAGCGGTAGTCTTGCTTTCAGCAGTCTCTTGTGGCACAGTGGCAGTTTGAGTTGTACTTTCGATATCCGTTTCTGTTCCAGTGGATAGTGCACCTGTTTCTGTTTCGGTCGTAACCTTAGATGATGTTATTTCAGCAGTAGTTGTGTCTACAGCTGTCTCTTGTGTGACAAATCGAGTGGTACTTTCGACACCCTTTTCTGTGCCAGTAGATGGTGCACCTGTTTCTGTTTTATCTGTTGTGTCTTCTGCTATGGTACTAATAGGAGCATCCGTCACCTTAGACGATATTTCAGCAATAGTTTTGCCTTCAGCAGTCTCTTGTGGCACAGTAGCAGTTTGAGTTGTACTTTCGACATCTGTTTCAGCTCCAGCGGATGGTGCACCTGTTTCTATTTTATCGATTGTGTCTTCTGTTATGGTAGTTATATCAGTAGTAGTTTTGTCTGCAACAGTTTTTGTTGTCACAGTGGCAGTTTCAGTTGTACTTTCCACATCCGTTTCCGTTCTAGTGGATTGTGCACCTGTTTCTGTTTTAGCTGTTGCTTTTTCTGTTCTGTTACTACTAGGGGCATCCGTTATCATAGACGTTATTTCAGCAGTAGTTTTGCCTTCAGCAGTTCCTTGTGGTACAGTGACAGATCGAGTGGTACTTTCGATATCCTTTTCTGTGTCAGTGGACGGTGCACCTGTTTCTGTCTCAGGCGTAACCTTAGATGATGTTATTTCAGCAGTAGTTTTGTCAACAGCTGTCTCTTGTGTGACAGATCGAGTGGTACTTTCAACATCCATTTCTGTTGCAGTGGATGATGCACCTGTTCCTGTTGTATCTGTTGTTTCTTCTGTTATTGTAACCTTAGGTGTTATTATGTCAACAGTAGTTCTGTCTTCAACAGATTCTTGTGTATCTGTTCCAGTTGTCCCTTTTTGAGTCGTAGTTTGTTGACTGGCAGTTGTTTTGGTTGATATAGCTGGCTTTACGGTTTCAACTGAAATACTTTCTGTCGATGTTGCTTTTGTAACAGAATCAGTTTTTCCAGTATCAGAGAGTTCTTGGACAGTGGTTGCTACAGATTTATCAACTGTGGTATCTTGCTCTTCAGTTGGGGATGCTGCACCTGCTGGTGTGCCAGTTTGAGGGCTAGATGATTGAGTGCCACTTGCATCAACTTTAGTTTTCTGAGAGCCAGTGGGCTCTTCTGTTATGGTACTAAGAGGGACCGTTTTTGTAAGCAATCCTGTGGATTCTTCAGGATAAGTTAATGTTGTAGTCTCACTTTCTATCTCTGGAGAAAATCCAAACGAATCTTTGATGGCATCAATTATAGCTGACAGTAAATCTATCCCGCTTGATAAACCTTGTGTTGTCACCATTGTCAACTTGAATGTCACAGAAATACTTCCATTCCTTCAACACAATGTTATTGCCATGTAGTTGCATTAATAACTCATTATTTAACCTATCATTTATATGATAGATCTAGTGCTTCCACTAGTTTAAATATAAATTGGTTATGGTTACATCACATTAACTCCTGTTTAACAAATTCAGGGCAGCATCAGTCGCAACTGATTTTATCATAGTAATTAGCATAATTATTAGAAATTTGCGTAGTTCATGAACAAAATGCTCACCATATACATTTTTTTTGCAAAACAATATATTAAATGATATAGCTTATAAATAGTGTTGAATCGAATTGTATTATTATCATGTCAGGATATGACCATACAACTTCAGCATACATAATGTAATAATATTGCAATGTGACATTTATAATTATGTCAGGATTCAGAATTATAATCTAAATATCTGGGTGTATTCAGGGTTTTAGTCAAAGGCTCATTTATGTTTCTGTAAAGAAACTTGCTCATCTTGATGTTTTGATCGCCATGTTGACGATTTTATTACAATTGTGTTATGTGGCCTCACATGATATGATTTTATGACACATAGTTTGGAATCTGGACCAATGACATGTGAAATACATATATCTATAATATACTTTTTAATGCAAATTGCAATGTCATATTTGATACAAATAGAAGCACGTCTGGTTTTCATATTAGGTTATTCTAGTTTGGGGATTCAGGACTGTATGTTGTTGGTGTCTCTATGAGGGTACAGATGGGATGTAGTCATAGTTAATTGGTGATTGACAATACAGCAAATTGGTCTGATCTGCACAAATCAAATTTGCATATTTATCAAATAAGTAAACTTTTTTCAAAGTGATAGTGATACGGTAATCTATGTTCATTATTAATGTATGTGTACCTTGGAATAGAAAATATGGGACATAAAATGTAAATTTATCCCATGGTTAAGCTATTATGTTTGTTTTTAGCACATGATAAAAATGGTTGCCATGTACTTGTAATGTTTTCAGCAAAATATCTCTGCTAAGAATTTAATTGTGGAGGGCTTTTAAATTTGGGCTGCTGCGGCAGCATAGCAGTTATTTTCATATTTCTTATTTTGGACATGCGTGGCCAAAATTAATTCTCATCTTTATTTCTCGCTTAACAGTTAAAAGTGCAACATAAAAATTAAGAACTTACACAATTCCATGGACATTTTGGGGTGTTATGGACATATCAAACAGCCAAAATAAAAATGATGACGTTTGGCCCGTGTATAACTTTAGCAACAAAAATGTAAATAATAATTTATATATTTTAGTGACACACAAAAATATACTTACTTGATTTCTGTCACTTCGCATTGAGAAGAGATCGAAATATTTACGAGAGCCCCTTCCATCTAAACAAATTGGTAAGTGTCATTACATAGCATGATATTCCCATCTCAACCATACAAAACCCCTCATTGTTTAGTATTAGAACACATTGATGATTTACTTCAAGCAATTAGTTTTGAATATATGACCTGTGTTCATTTAGCTTAGTCTGCAATATCATTTTATATATTCCTGCTGGTATTTGTTCAGCCGAATCACTGTATACATTTTAAAAGGGAGTATTGTCGTATTATATTACAAACAAAACCGTGTAGGAACAAAGCATACCGAGATTTATTATGTTAATGAAGACTTATTGATAGCAATTGATGTATTGTTATACACATATAATTTATCGGATTGATTTTAACTTATATATGTTCTGATAAACAATGGTCGCGTATAGGAATCACAGTCGTTTTGTTAAACCCATCAAATAGTATGATACAACTTAATTTCTGCTTAATATTAATACAAAAGTTACAACAACTTCAAATACATTGACATCAGAATGTAAGTGTGCTTGGAAGTAAAAGACGTGGGCTTATAATAAGAGCACATATCACAAGCCTATTGAAAAAGTAATGAAACTGAATTGCCCAATTTACAGAGGTAGAGCGACAAAACTTCTGAATTCAGTAGCAGTTCAATAATAATGGAATAGTCACAAAGTAAAATACGTGAATTAAAGTTGCTTCTACGCTTTGTGCATAAAACACTCACACCACTGTTTACAGCCAGAAAAATCAACTATAGTGCATCATTGCACAGCTATTGTCAGAACATCTGCGTTTCTCTTTTAACAAATAAGCTAATGTTAACTTGATGGCACAATTATTTCATGGAAATAACAACAATTACTTTATAATCACGAGGAATAATATTTAACTCACCTGATCACAAAATTGGCTGGTAAAATCCCTGTACGCTTCAGATGTTGTATTGGCGAGATCAGATGTAAATGTATCATTCTCCAATGTAAGTGATCCAGTGACTATAACTACAACGTAATATCTACCACTTGAAATATTGTATCAAAAAAATAAATATGATACTAATGACATATTAAATATGGCTTGATAATATGTGGGATTACTAACACATTAGTTGTGCTATTAGATGGCATTCATGGCTTATTAAAAATATTCATTATATGCATATAAGTAATACGTAATTACCTGTAAAAAATGCTGAATCTGTTACATTGGCTGCTTCAGTTGTCCTTGTTACCACCTTCTCTGTGCTGGTGGATTGTGTACCCGTTTCATCTGTTGTTTCATCTGTTATTGTACTAAGAAGGGCATCTGTAATCGTAGGTGTTACAATGTCAAGAGTAGTTTTTTCTTCACCAGTTTCTTGTGTCACAGCGGCTGTTTGAGTTGTAGTTTCTGTGCCAGTGGAGTGTGCACCTGTTCCCGTTTTAGCTGTTGCCTCCTCTATTATGGTACTAATGGGGACATCTGCCAACTTGGTTGTTATATCAGCAGTAGTTTTGTCTACAGCAGTCTCTTTTGTCACAGGGGCAGTTGGAGTTGTACTTTCGACCTCCTTTTCTGTACCAGTGGATGGTGATCCTGTATCTGTTGTATATGTTGCTGCTTCTGTTATTGTACTAATAGGGACGTCTGTACTCTTAGATGATGTTATTTCAGGAGTAGTTTTGTCTTCAACAGTCTCTTTTGTCACAGTGGTAGTTTGAGGTGTAGTTTTGATATCCTTGTCTGTGCCAGTGGATGGTGAACCTGCTTCTGTTATATCTGTTGCCTCCTCTATTAGGGTACTGATGGGGACATCTGTCACCTTAGTTGTTATATCAGCAGTGGTTTTGTCTACAACAGTCTCTTTTGTCACAGTGGCAGTATGAGTTGTACTGTCGACATCCTTTTCTGTTCCAGTGGACGGTGCACCTGTTTCGGTTCTATCTGTTGTCTCCTCTGTTATGGTACTAATAGAGTCTGTAATCTTAGTTGTTATATCAGCAGTAGATTTGTCTTCAGCAGTCCCTTGTGGCACAGTCGCAGCTCGAGTTGTACTTTCGACCTCCTTTCCTGTTCCAGTGGATGGTGCACCTGTTTTAGTTTTATCTGTTGCCTCCTCTGTTGTGGTACTAATGGGGACATCTGTCTCCTTAGTTTTTATATCAGCAGTAGTTTTGTCTACATCAGTCTCTTTTGTCACAGTGGCAGTTTGAGTTGTACTTTCGACTTCCTTTTCTGTTCCAGTGGATGGTGATCCTGTCTCTGTTTTATATATTGCTTTTTCTGTTATTGTACTAATAGGGACGTCTGTACTCTTAGATGATGTTTTTTCAGGAGTAGTTTTGTCTTCAACAGTATATTTTGTCACAGTGGCAGTTTGTGTTGTAGCTTCCACATCCTTGTCTGTGGCAGTGGATGGTGCACCTGTTTCTGTTATGGTACTAATAGGGACATCAGTGATCTTAGTTGTTATATCAACAGTCGTTTTGTCTACAGCCTTCTCTTGTGTGACATTTTGAGTTGTAGTTTCGACAACCTTGTCTGTGTCAGTGGATGGTGCATCTGTTTCCATTTTATCTATTGTGCCTTCTGTTATGGTAGTTATATCAGTAGTAGTTTTGTCTGCAGCAGTTTTTGTTGTCACAGTGGCAGTTTCAGTTGTATTTTCCACATCCGTTTCAGCTCCAGCGGATGGCGCACCTGTTTCTATTTTATCGATTGTGTCTTCTGTTATGGTAGTTATATCAGTAGTAGTTTTGTCTGCAACAGTTTTTGTTGTCACAGTGGCAGTTTCAGTTGTACTTTCCACATCCGTTTCCGTTCTAGTGGATTGTGCACCTGTTTCTGTTTTAGCTGTTGCTTTTTCTGTTCTGGTACTAATACGGGCATCTGTCATCATAGACGTTATTTCAGCAGTAGTCTTGCCTTCAGCAGTCTCTTGTGGCACAGTGGCAGTTTGAGTTGTACTTTCGACATCCGTTTCTGTTCCAGTGGATGGTGCACCTGTTTCTGTTTCGGTCGTAACCTTAGATGATGTTATTTCAGCAGTAGTTGTGTCTACAGCTGCCTCTTGTGTGACAAATCGAGTGGTACTTTCGACACCCTTTTCTGTGCCAGTAGATGGTGCACCTGTTTCTGTTTTATCTGTTGTGTCTTCTGCTATGGTACTAATAGGAGCATCCGTCACCTTAGACGATATTTCAGCAATGGTTTTGCCTTCAGCAGTCTCTTGTGGCACAGTAGCAGTTTGAGTTGTACTTTCGACATCTGTTTCAGCTCCAGCAGATGGTGCACCTGTTTCTATTTTATCGATTGTGTCTTCTGTTATGGTAGTTATATCATTAGTAGTTTTGTCTGCAACAGTTTTTGTTGTCACAGTGGCAGTTTCAGTTGTACTTTCCACATCCGTTCCCGTTCTAGTGGATTGTGCACCTGTTTCTGTTTTAGCTGTTTCTTTTTCTGTTCTGTTACTACTAGGGGCATCCGTTATCATAGACGTTATTTCAGCAGTAGTTTCGCCTTCAGCAGTTTCTTGTGGTACAGTGACAGATCGAGTGGTACTTTCGATATCCTGTTCTGTGTCAGTGGATAGTGCACCTGTTTCTGTCTCAGCCGTAACCTTAGATGATGTTATTTCAGCAGTAGTTTTGTCAACAGCTGTCTCTTGTGTGACAGATCGAGTGGTACTTTCGACATCCGTTTCTGTTGCAGTGGATGATGCACCTGTTTCTGTTGTTTCTGTTGTTTCTTCTGCTATTGTAACCTTAGGTGTTATTATGTCAACAGTAGTTCTGTCTTCAACAGATTCTTGTGTATCTGTTCCAGTTGTCCCTTTTTGAGTCGTAATTTGTTGACTGGCAGTTGTTTTGGTTGATATAGCTGGCTCTACAGTTTCAACTGAAATACTTTCTGTCGATGTTGCTTTTGTAACAAAATCAGTTTTTCCAGTATCAGAGAGTTCTTGGACAGTGGTTGCTACGGATTTATCAACTGTGGTATCTTGCTCTTCAGTTGGGGATGCTGTACCTGCTGGTGTGCCAGTTTGAGGGCTAGATGATTGAGTGCCACTTGCATCAACTTTAGTTTTCTGAGAGCCAGTGGGCTCTTCTGTTATGGTACTAAGAGGGACCGTTTTTGTAAGCAATCCTGTGGATTCTTCAGGATAAGTTAATGTTGTAGTCTCACTTTCTATCTCTGGAGAAAATCCAAACGAATCTTTGATGGCATCAATTATAGCTGACAGTAAATCTATCCCGCTTGATAAACCTTGTGTTGTCACCATTGTCAACTTGAATGTCACAGAAATACTTCCATTCCTTCAACACAATGTTATTGCCATGTAGTTGCATTTATAACTCATTATTTAACCTATCATTTATATGATAGATCTAGTGCTTCCACTAGTTTAAATATAAATTGTTTATGGTTACATCACATTAACTCCTGTTTAACAAATTCAGGGCAGCATCAGTTGCAACTGATTTTATCATAGTAATTAGCATAATTATTATATATTTGCGTAGTTCATGAACAAAATGCTCACCATATACATTTTTTTTGCAAAACAATATATTAAATGATATAGCTTTTAAATAGTTTTGAATCAAATTGTATTATTATTATTATGTCAGGATATGACCATACAACTTCAGCATACATAATGTAATAATGTTGCAATGTGACATTTATAATTATATCAGGATTCAGAATTATAATCTAAATATCTGGGTGTATTCAGGGTTTTAGTCAAAGGCTCATTTATGTTTCTGTAAAGAAACTTGCTCATCTTGATGTTTTGACCGCCATGTTGACGATTTTATTACAATTGTGTTCTGTGGCCTCACATGATATGATTTTATGACACATAGTTTTGAATCTGGACCAATGACATGTGAATTACATATATGTATAATATACTTCTTAATGCAAATTGCAATGTCATATTTGATACAAATAGTAACACGTCTGGTTTTCATATTAGTTTATTCTAGTTTGGGGATTCAGGACTGTATGTTGTTGGTGTCTCTATGAGGGTATAGATGGGATGTAGTCATAGGTAATTGGTGATTGACAATACAGCAAATTGGTCTGCTCTGCACAAATCAAATTTGCATATTGATCAAATAAGTAAACTTTTTTCACAGTGATAGTGATACGGTAATTTATGTTAATTATAATCGTATGTGTACCTTGAAATAGAAAATATGGGACATAAAATGTAAATTTATCCAGACATGTTAGTATTTTCTTCCATGGTTAAGCTATTATGTTTGTTTTTAGCACATGATAAAAATGGTTGCCATGTACTTGTAATGTTTTCAGCAAAATGTCTCTGCTAAGAATTTAATTGTGGAGGTCTTTTAAATTTGGGCTGCTGCGGCAGCATAGCAGTTATTTCCATATTTCTTATTTTGGACATGCATGTCCGAAATTAATTCTCATCTTTATCTCTCGCTTAACAGAGAAAAGTGCAACATAAAAATTAAGAACTTACACAATTCCAGGGACATTTTGGTATGTTATGGACATATCAAACAGCCAAAATAAAAATGATGACGTTTGGCCCGTGTGTAACTTTAGCAACAAGAATGTAAATAATAATTTATATATTATAGTGACACACAAAAAATATACTTACTTGATTTCTGTCACTTCGCATTGAGAAGAGATCGAAATATTTACGAGAGCCCCTTCCATCTAAACAAATTGGTAAGTGTCATTACATAGCATGATATTTCCATCTCAACCATACAAAACCCCTATTTGTTTAGTATTAGAACACATTGATGATTTACTTCAAGCAATTAGTTTCGAATATATGACCTGTGTTCATTTAGCTTAGTCTGCAATATCATTTTATATATTCCTGCTGGTATTTGTTCAGCCGAATCACTATATACATTTTAAAAACGAGTATTGTCGTATTATAATTCAAACAAAACTGTGTAGGAAAAAAGCATACCGAGATTTATTATGTTAATGAAGACTTATTGATAGCAATTGATGTATTGTTATACACGTATAATTTATCGTATTGATTTTAACTTATATATGTTCTGACAAACAATGGTCGCGTATAGGAATCACAGTCGTTTTGTTAAACCCATCAAATAGTATGATACAACTTAATTTCTGCTAAATAGTAATACAAAAGTTACAACAACTTCAAATACATTGATATCAGAATGTAAGTGTGCTTGGAAGTAAAAGACATGGGCTCATAATAAGAGCACATATCATAAGCCTATTGAAAAAGTAATGAAACTGAATTGCCCAATTTATAGAGGTGGAGCGACAAAACTTCTGAATTCAGTAGCAGTTCAATAATAATGGAATAGTCACATAGTAAAATACGTGAATTAAAGTTGCTTCTACGATTTGTGCATAAAACACTCACACCACTGTTTTCAGCCAGAAAAATCAACTATAGTGCATCATTGCACAGCTATTGTCAGAACATCTGCGTTTCTCTTTGAACAACTAAGCTAATGTCCATTTGATGGCACAATTATTTCATGGAAATAACAACAATTACTTTATAATCACGAGGAATAATATTTAACTCACCTGATCACAAAATTGGCTGGTAAAATCCCTGTACGTTTCAGATGATGTATTGGCGAGATCAGATGTAAATGTATCATTCTCCAATGTGAGTGATCCAGTAACTATAACTACAACGTAATATCTACCACTTGAAATATTGTATCAAAAAAATAAAAAAGATACCAATGAAATAATAAATATGGCTTGATAATATGTGGGATTACTAACACATTAGTTGTGCTTTTAGATGGCATTCATGGCCTTTTAAAAATATTCATTATATGCATATAAGTAATGACATAAATAGGAAGAATACGTAATTACCTGTAAAAGGTGCTGAATCTGTTACATTGGCTGCTTCAGTTGTCCTTGTTACCACCTTCTCTGTGCTGGTGGATTGTGTACCCGTTTCATCTGTTGTTTCAACTGTTATTGTACTAAGAAGGGCATCTGTAATCGTAGGTGTTACAATGTCAAGAGTAGTTTTGTCTTCACCAGTTTCTTGTGTCACAGCGGCTGTTTGAGTTGTAGTTTCTACATCTTTTTCTGTGCCAGTGGAGTGTGCACGTGTTCCCGTTTTAGCTGTTGCCTCCTCTATTATGGTACTAATGGGGACATCTGCCAACTTAGTTGTTATATCAGCAGTAGTTTTGTCTACAGCAGTCTCTTTTGTCACAGTGGCAGTTGGAGTTGTACCTTCGACCTCCTTTTCTGTTCCAGTGGATGGTGATCCTGTATCTGTTGTATGTGTTGCTGCTTCTGTTATTGTACTAATAGGAACGTCTGTACTCTTAGATGATGTTATTTCAGGAGTAGTTTTGTCTTCAACAGTCTCTTTTGTCACAGTGGTAGTTTGAGGTGTAGTTTTGATATCCTTGTCTGTGCCAGTGGACGGTGCACCTGTTTCGGTTCTATCTGTTGTCTCCTCTGTTATGGTACTAATAGAGTCCGTAATCTTAGTTGTTATATCGGCAGTAGATTTGTCTTCAGCAGTCCCTTGTGGCACAGTCGCAGCTCGAGTTGTACTTTCGACCTCCTTGTCTGTTCCAGTGGATGGTGCACCTGTTTTAGTTTCATTTGTTGCCTCCTCTGTTGTGGTACTAATGGGGACATCTGTCTTCTTAGTTGTTATATCAGCAGTAGTTTTGTCTACAGCAGTCTCTTTTGTCACAGTGGCAGTTTGAGTTGTACTTTTGACCTTCTTTTCTGTTCCAGTGGATGGTGCACCTGTTTTAGTTTTATCTGTTGCCTGCTCTATTATGGTACTAATGGGGACATCTGTCAACTTAGTTGTTATACCAGCAGTAGTTTTGTCTACAGCAGTCTCTTTTGACACAGCGGCAGTTTGTATTGTACTTTCGACTTCCTTTTCTGTTCCAGTGGATGGTGATCCTGTCTCTGTTTTATATATTGCTTTTTCTGTTATTGTACTAATAAGGACGTCTGTACTCTTAGATGAGGTTTTTTCAGGAGTAGTTTTGTCTTCAACAGTATATTTTGTCACAGTGGCAGTTTGTGTTGTAGCTTCTACATCCTTGTCTGTGCCAGTGGATGGTGCACCTGTTTCTGTTATGGTACTAATAGGGACATCAGTGATCTTAGTTGTTATATCAGCAGTAGTTTTGTCTACAGCCTTCTCTTGTGTGACAGTTTGAGTTGTAGTTTCGACAACTTTGTCTGTGTCAGCGAATGGTGCACCTGTGTCTGTTATATCTGTTGTGTCTTCTGTTATGGCACTGATAGGGGCTTCCGTAATCTCAGTTGTTATATCAGTGGTAGATTTGTCTTCAGTAGTCTCTTTTGGCACAGTATGTGTTACTATGTCAAGAGTAGTTTTGTCTTCAACAGTTTCTTGTGTCACAGCGGCTGTTCGGGCTGTAGATTTTACATCTTTTTCTGTGCCAGTGGAGTGTGCACCTGTTCCTGTTTTAGCTGTTGTTTCTTCTGTTATGGTACTAATAACGGCATCTGTAATCTCAGTAGTTACATCAGCAGTAGATTTGTCTTCAACAGTCTTTTTAGTCACAGTGGCAGTTTGAGTTGTGCGTTCGACATCCTTGTCTGTGCCAGTGGATGGTGCACCTGTTTCATTTGTATCTGTTGCTTCGTATATTATGGTACTAATAGGGACATCTGTCACCTTAGTTGTTATATCAGCAGTAGTTTTGTCTACAGCAGTCTCTTTTGTCACAGTGGCAGTTTGAGTTGTACTTTCGACTTCCTTTTCTGTTCCAGTGGATGGTGATCCTGTCTCTGTTTTATATATTATTTTTTCTGTTATTGTACTAATAGGGACGTCTGTATTCTTAGATGATGTTATTTCAGGAGTAGTTTTGTCTTCAACATAATCTTTCGTCACAGTGGAAGTTTGTGTTGTAGTTTCGACAATCTTGGCTGTGCCAGTGGATGGTGCACCTGTTTCTGTTATGGTACTACTAGTTTCGACAACCTTGTCTGTGTTAGTGGCTGGTGCACCTGTGTCTGTTATATCTGTTGTGTCTTCTGTTATGGTACTGATAGGGGCTTCCGTAATCTTAGTTGTTATATCAGCAGTAGATTTGTCTTCAGCAGTCCCTTGTGGCACAGTCGCAGCTCGAGTTGTACTTTCGACCGCCTTTCCTGTTCCAGTGGATGGTGCACCTGTTTTAGTTTCATCTGTTGCCTCCTCTGTTGTGGTACTAATGGGGACATCTGTCTCCTTAGTTGTCATATCAGCAGTAGTTTTGTCTAGAGCAGTCTCTTTTGTCACAGTGGCAGTTTGAGTTGTACTTTCGACCTTCTTGTCTGTTCCAGTGGATGGTGCACCTGTTTTAGTTTTATCTGTTGCCTCCTCTATTATGGTACTAATGGGGACATCTGTCAACTCAGTTGTTATAACAGCAGTAGTTTTGTCTACAGCAGTCTCTTTTGTCACAGTGGCAGTTTGAGTTGTACTTTCGACTTCCTTTTCTGTTCCAGTGGATGGTGATCCTGTCTCTGTTTTAAATATTGCTTTTTCTGTTATTGTACTAATAGGGACGTCTGTACTCTTAGATGATGTTTTTTCAGGAGTAGTTTTGTCTTCAACAGTATATTTTGTCACAGTGGCAGTTTGTGTTGTAGCTTCCACATCCATGTCTGTGCCAGTGGATGGTGCACCTGTTTCTGTTATGGTACCAATAGGGACATCAGTGATCTTAGTTGTTATATCAACAGTCGTTTTGTCTACAGCCTTCTCTTGTGTGACAGTTTGAGTTGTAGTTTCGACAACCTTGTCTGTGTCAGTGGATGGTGCATCTGTTTCCATTTTATCTATTGTGCCTTCTGTTATGGTAGTTATATCAGTAGTAGTTTTGTCTGCAACAGTTTTTGTTGTCACAGTGGCAGTTTCAGTTGTATTTTCCACATCCGTTTCAGCTCCAGCGGATGGCGCACCTGTTTCTATTTTATCGATTGTGTCTTCTGTTATGGTAGTTATATCAGTAGTAGTTTTGTCTGCAACAGTTTTTGTTGTCACAGTGGCAGCTTCAGTTGTACTTTCCACATCCGTTTCCGTTCTAGTGGATTGTGCACCTGTTTCGGTTTTAGCTGTTGCTTTTTCTGTTCTGGTACTAATACGGGCATCTGTCATCATAGACGTTATTTCAGCAGTAGTCTTGCCTTCAGCAGTCTCTTGTGGCACAGTGGCAGTTTGAGTTGTACTTTCGACATCCGTTTCTGTTCCAGTGGATGGTGCACCTGTTTCTGTTTCGGTCGTAACCTTAGATGATGTTATTTCAGCAGTAGTTGTGTCTACAGCTGTCTCTTGTGTGACAAATCGAGTGGTACTTTCGACACCCTTTTCTGTGCCAGTAGATGGTGAACCTGTTTCTGTTTTATCTGTTGTGTCTTCTGCTATGGTACTAATAGGAGCATCCGTCACCTTAGACGATATTTCAGCAATGGTTTTGCCTTCAGCAGTCTCTTGTGGCACAGTAGCAGTTTGAGTTGTACTTTTGACATCTGTTTCAACTCCAGCAGATGGTGCACCTGTTTCTATTTTATCGATTGTGTCTTCTGTTATGGTTGTTATATCATTAGTAGTTTTGTCTGCAACAGTTTTTGTTGTCACAGTGGCAGTTTCAGTTGTACTTTCCACATCCGTTCCCGTTCTAGTGGATTGTGCACCTGTTTCTGTTTTAGCTGTTGCTTTTTCTGTTCTGTTACTACTAGGGGCATCCGTTATCATAGACGTTATTTCAGCAGTAGTTTTGCCTTCAGCAGTTTCTTGTGGTACAGTGACAGATCGAGTGGTTCTTTCGATATCCTTTTCTGTGTCAGTGGATAGTGCACCTGTTTCTGTCTCAGCCGTAATCTTAGATGATGTTATTTCAGCAGTAGTTTTGTCAACAGCTGTCTCTTGTGTGACAGATCGAGTGGTACTTTCGCCATCCGTTTCTGTTCCAGTGGATGGTGCACCTGTTTCTGTCTCAGCCGTAACCTTAGATGATGTTATTTCAGCAGTAGTTTTGTCAACAGCTGTCTCTTGTGTGACAGATCGAGTGGTACTTTCGACATCCATTTCTGTTGCAGTGGATGATGCACCTGTTTCTGTTGTATCTGTTGTTTCTTCTGCTATTGTAACCTTAGGTGTTATTATATCAACAGTAGTTCTGTCTTCAACAGATTCTTGTGTATCTGTTCCAGTTGTCCCTTTTTGAGTCGTAGTTTGTTGAGAGTCAGTTTGTTGACTGGCAGTTGTTTTGGTTGATATAGTTGGCTCTACGGTTTCAACTGAAATACTTTCTGTCGATGTTGCTTTTGTAACAAAATCAGTTTTTCCAGTATCAGAGAGTTCTTGGACAGTGGTTGCTACGGATTTATCAACTGTGGTATCTTGCTCTTCAGTTGGGGATGCTGTACCTGCAGGTGTGCCAGTTTGAGGGCTAGATGATTGAGTGCCACTTGCATCAACTTTAGTTTTCTGAGAGCCAGTGGGCTCTTCTGTTATGGTACTAAGAGGGACCGTTTTTGTAAGCAATCCTGTGGATTCTTCAGGATAAGTTAATGTTGTAGTCTCACTTTCTATCTCTGGAGAAAATCCAAACGAATCTTTGATGGCATCAATTATAGCTGACAGTAAGTCTATCCCGCTTGATAAATCTTGTGTTGTCACCATTGTCAACTTGAATGTCACAGAAATACTTCCATTCCTTCAACACAATGTTATTGCCATGTAGTTGCATTTATAACTCATTATTTAACCTATCATTTATATGATAGATCTAGTGCTTCCACTAGTTTAAATATAAATTGTTTATGGTTACATTAACTCCTGTTTAACAAATTCAGGGCAGCATCAGTCGCAACTGATTTTATCATAGTAATTAGCATAATTATTATATATTTGCGTAGTTCATGAACAAAATGCTCACCATATACATTTTTTTTGCAAAACAATATATTAAATGATATAGCTTTTAAATAGTTTTGAATCAAATTGTATTATTGTTATTATGTCAGGATATGACCATACAACTTCAGCATACATAATGTAATAATGTTGCAATGTGACATTTATAATTATATCAGGATTCAGAATTATAATCTAAATATCTGGGTGTATTCAGGGTTTTAGTCAAAGGCTCATTTATGTTTCTGTAAAGAAACTTGCTCATCTTGATGTATTGATCGCCATGTTGACGATTTTATTACAATTGTGTTCTGTGGCCTCACATGATATGATTTTATGACACATAGTTTTGAATCTGGACCAATGACATGTGAATTACATATATGTATAATATACTTTTTAATGCAAATTGCAATGTCATATTTGATACAAATAGTAACACGTCTGGTTTTCATATTAGTTTATTCTAGTTTGGGGATTCAGGACTGTATGTTGTTGGTGTCTCTATGAGGGTACAAATGGGATGTAGCAATAGTTAATTGGTGATTGACAATACAGAAAATTGGTCTGCTCTGCACAAATCAAATTTGCATATTTATCAAATAAGTAAACTTTTTTCACAGTGATAGTGACACGGTAATTTATGTTAATTATAAATGTATGTGTACCTTGGAATAGAAAATATGGGACATAAAATGTAAATTTATCCAGACATGTTAGTATTTTCTCCCATGGTTAAGCTAATATGTTTGTTTTTAGAACATGATAAAAATGGTTGCCATGTACTTGTAATGTTTTCAGCAAAATGTCTCTGCTAAGAATTTAATTGTGGAGGTCTTTTAAATTTGGGCTGCTGCGGCAGCATAGCAGTTATTTCCATATTTCTTATTTTGGACATGCATGTCCGAAAATAATTCTCATCTTTATTTCTCGCTTAACAGAGAAAAGTGCAACATAAAAATTAAGAACTTACACAATTCCAGGGACATTTTGGGATGTTATGGACATATCAAACAGCCAAAATAAAAATGATGACGTTTGGCCCGTGTGTAACTTTAGCAACAAGAATGTAAATAATAATTTATATATTATAGTGACACACAAAAAATATACTTACTTGATTTCTGTCACTTCGCATTGAGAAGAGATCGAAATATTTACGAGAGCCCATTCCATCTAAACAAATTGGTAAGTGTCATTTCATAGCATGATATTTCCATCTCAACGATACAAAACCCCTATTTGTTTAGTATTAGAACACATTGATGATTTACTTCAAGCAATTAGTTTTGAATATATGACCTGTGTTCATTTAGCTCAGTCTGCAATATCATTTTATATATTCCTGCTGGTATTTGTTCAGCCGAATCACTATATACATTTTAAAAACGAGTATTGTCGTATTATAATTCAAACAAAACTGTGTAGGAAAAAAGCATACCGAGATTTATTATGTTAATGAAGACTTATTGATAGCAATTGATGTATTGTTATACACGTATAATTTATCGGATTGATTTTAACTTATATATGTTCTGACAAACAATGGTCGCGTATAGGAATCACAGTCGTTTTGTTAAACCCAACAAATAGTATGATACAACTTAATTTCTACTAAATATTAATACAAAAGTTACAACAACTTCAAATACATTGATATCAGAATGTAAGTGTGCTTGGAAGTAAAACCATGGGCTCATAATAAGAGCACATATCATAAGCCTATTGAAAAAGTAATGAAACTGAATTGCCCAATTTATAGAGGTGGAGCGACAAAACTTCTGAATTCAGTAGCAGTTCAATAATAATGGAATAGTCACATAGTAAAATACGTGAATTAAAGTTGCTTCTACGCTTTGTGCATAAAACACTCACACCACAGCCAGAAAAATCAACTATAGTGCATCATTGCACAGCTATTGTCAGAACATCTGCGTTTCTCTTTGAACAACTAAGCTAATGTTCATTTGATGGCACAATTATTTCTTGGAAATAACAACAATTACTTTATAATCACGAGGAATAATATTTAACTCACCTGATCACAAAATTGGCTGGTAAAATCCCTGTACACTTCAGATGATGTATTGGCGAGATCAGATGTAAATGTATCATTCTCCAATGTGAGTGATCCAGTAACTATAACTACAACGTAATATCTACCACTTGAAATATTGTATCAAAAAAATAAAAAAGATACTAATGAAATAATAAATATGGCTTGATAATATGTGGGATTACTAACACATTAGTTGTGCTTTTAGATGGCATTCATGGCCTTTTAAAAATATTCATTATATGCATATAAGTAATGACATAAATAGGAAGAAGACGTAATTACCTGTAAAAGGTGCTGAATCTGTTACATTGGCTGCTTCAGTTGTCCTTGTTACCACCTTCTCTGTGCTGGTGGATTGTGTACCCGTTTCATCTGTTGTTTCATCTGTTATTGTACTAAGAAGGGCATCTGTAATCGTAGGTGTTACAATGTCAAGAGTAGTTTTGTCTTCACCAGTTTCTTGTGTCACAGCGGCTGTTTGAGTTGTAGTTTCTACATCTTTTTCTGTGCCAGTGGAGTGTGCACCTGTTCCCGTTTTAGCTGTTGCCTCCTCTATTATAGTACTAATGGGGACATCTGTCAACTTAGTTGTTATAACAGCAGTAGTTTTGTCTACAGCAGTCTCTTTTGTCACAGTGGCAGTTGGAGTTGTACCTTCGACCTCCTTTTCTGTTCCAGTGGATGGTGATCCTGTATCTGCTGTATGTGTTGCTGCTTCTGTTATTGTACTAATAGGAACGTCTGTACTCTTGGATGATGTTATTTCAGGAGTAGTTTTGTCTTCAACAGTCTCTTTTGTCACAGTGGTAGTTTGAGGTGTTGTTTTGATATCCTTGTCTGTGCCAGTGGACGGTGCACCTGTTTCGGTTCTATCTGTTGTCTCCTCTGTTATGGTACTAATAGAGTCCGTAATCTTAGTTGTTATATCAGCAGTAGATTTGTCTTCAGCAGTCCCTTGTGGCACAGTCGCAGCTCGAGTTGTACTTTCGACCTCCTTGCCTGTTCCAGTGGATGGTGCACCTGTTTTAGTCTCATTTGTTGCCTCCTCTGTTGTGGTACTAATGGGGACATCTGTCTTCTTAGTTGTTATATCAGCAGTAGTTTTGTCTACAGCAGTCTCTTTTGTCACAGTGGCAGTTTTAGTTGTACTTTCGACCTTCTTTTCTGTTCCAGTGGATGGTGCACCTGTTTTAGTTTTATCTGTTGCCTCCTCTATTATGGTACTAATGGGGACATCAGTCAACTTAGTTGTTATACCAGCAGTAGTTTTGTCTACAGCAGTCTCTTTTGTCACAGTGGCAGTTTGAGTTGTACTTTCGACTTCCTTTTCTGTTCCAGCGGATGATGATCCTGTCTCTGTTTTATATATTGCTTTTTCTGTTATTGTACTAATAAGGACGTCTGTACTCTTAGATGATGTTTTTTCAGGAGTAGTTTTGTCTTCAACAGTATATTTTGTCACAGTGGCAGTTTGTGTTGTAGCTTCTACATCCTTGTCTGTGCCAGTGGATGGTGCACCTGTTTCTGTTATGGTACTAATAGGGCCATCAGTGATCTTAGTTGTTATATCAGCAGTAGTTTTGTCTACAGCCTTCTCTTGTGTGACAGTTTGAGTTGTAGTTTCGACAACTTTGTCTGTGTCAGCGGATGGTGCACCTGTGTCTGTTATATCTGTTGTGTCTTCTGTTATGGCACTGATAGGGGCTTCCGTAATCTTAGTTGTTATATCAGTGATAGATTTGTCTTCAGTAGTCTCGTTTGGCACAGTATGTGTTACAATGTTAAGAGTAGTTTTGTCTTCAACAGTTTCTTGTGTCACAGCGGCTGTTCGAGCTGTAGATTTTACATCTTTTTCTGTGCCAGTGGAGTGTGCACCTGTTCCTGTTTTAGCTGTTGTTTCTTCTGTTATGGTACTAATAACGGCATCTGTAATCTCAGTAGTTACATCAGCAGTAGATTTGTCTTCAACAGTCGTTTTAGTCACAGTGGCGGTTTGAGTTGTGCGTTCGACATCCTTGTCTGTGCCAGTGGATGGTGCACCTGTTTCATTTGTATCTGTTGCTTCGTCTATTATGGTACTAATAGGGACATCTGTCACCTTAGTTGTTATATCAGCAATAGTTTTGTCTACAGCAGTCTCTTTTGTCACAGTGGCAGTTTGAGTTGTACTTTCGACTTCCTTTTCTGTTCCAGTGGATGGTGATCCTGTCTCTGTTTTATATATTACTTTTTCTGTTATTGTACTAATAGGGACGTCTGTATTCTTAGATGATGTTATTTCAGGAGTAGTTTTGTCTTCAACAGAATCTTTCGTCACAGTGGAAGTTTGTGTTGTAGTTTCGACAACCTTGGCTGTGCCAGTGGATGGTGCACCTGTTTCTGTTATGGTACTACTAGTTTCGACAACCTTGTCTGTGTTAGTGGCTGGTGCACCTGTGTCTGTTATATCTGTTGTGTCTTCTGTTATGGTACTGATAGGGGCTTCCGTAATCTTAGTTGTTATATCAGCAGTAGATTTGTCTTCAGCAGTCCCTTGTGGCACAGTCGCAGCTCGAGTTGTACTTTCGACCTCCTTTCCTGTTCCAGTGGATGGTGCACCTGTTTTAGTTTCATTTGTTGCCTCCTCTGTTGTGGTACTAATGGGGACATCTGTCTCCTTAGTTGTTATATCAGCAGTAGTTTTGTCTATAGCAGTCTCTTTTGTCGCAGTGGCAGTTTGAGTTGTACTTTCGACCTTCTTGTCTGTTCCAGTGGATGGTGTACCTGTTTTAGTTTTATCTGTTGCCTCCTCTATTATGGTACTAATGGGGACATCTGTCAACTCAGTTGTTATAACAGCAGTAGTTTTGTCTACAGCAGTCTCTTTTGTCACAGTGGCAGTTTGAGTTGTACTTTCGACTTCCTTTTCTGTTCCAGTGGATGGTGATCCTGTTTCTGTTTTAAATATTGCTTTTTCTGTTGTTGTAAGAATAGGGACGTCTGTACTCTTAGATGGTGTTTTTTCAGGAGTAGTATCGTCTTCAACAGTATATTTTGTCACAGTGGCAGTTTGTGTTGTAGCTTCCACATCCTTGTCTGTGCCAGTGGATGGTGCACCTGTTTCTGTTATGGTACTAATAGAGACATCAGTGATCTTAGTTTTTATATCAGCAGTAGTTGTGTCTACAACCTTCTCTTGTGTGACAGTTTGAGTTGTAGTTTCGACAACCTTGTCTGTGTCAGTGAATGGTGCACCTGTTTCTCTTATATCTATTGTGTCTTCTGTTATGGAAGTTATATCAGTAGTAGTTTTGTCTGCAACAGTTTTTGTTGTCACAGTGGCAGTTTCAGTTGTTCCTTCCACATCCGTTTCAGCTCCAGCGGATGGCGCACCTGTTTCTATTTTATCGATTGTGTCTTCTGTTATGGTAGTTATATCAGTAGTAGTTTTGTCTGCAACAGTTTTTGTTGTCACAGTGGCAGTTTCAGTTGTACTTTCCACATCCGTTTCCGTTCTAGTGGATTGTGCACCTGTTTCTGTTTTAGCTGTTGCTGTTTCTGTTCTGGTACTACTAGGGGCATCCGTTATCATAGACGTTATTTCAGCAGTAGTTTTGCCTTCCGCAGTTTCTTGTGGTACAGTGACAGATCGAGTGGTACTTTCGATATCCTTTTCTGTGTCAGTGGATGGTGCACCTGTTTCTGTCTCAGCCGTAACCTTAGATGATGTTATTTCAGCAGTAGTTTTGTCAACAGCTGTCTCTTGTGTGACAGATCGAGTGGTACTTTCGACACCCGTTTCTGTTGCAGTGGATGATGCACCTGTTTCCGTTGTATCTGTTGTTTCTTCTGTTATTGTAACCTTTGGTGTTATTATGTCAACAGTAGTTCTGTCTTCAACAGATTCTTGTGTTTCTGTTCCAGTTGTCCCTTTTTGAGTCGTAGTTTGTTGAGTGTCAGTTTGTTGACTGGCAGTTGTTTTGGTTGATATAGCTGACTCTACGGTTTCAACTGAAATACTTTCTGTCGATGTTGCTTTTGTAACAAAATCAGTTTTTCCAGTATCAGGGAGTTCTTGGACAGTGGTTGCTACGGATTTATCAACTGTGGTATCTTGCTCTTCAGTTGGGGATGCTGTACCTGCTGGTGTGCCAGTTTGAGGGCTAGATGATTGAGTGCCACTTGCATCAACTTTAGTTTTCTGAGAGCCAGTGGGCTCTTCTGTTATGGTACTAAGAGGGACCGTTTTTGTAAGCAATCCTGTGGATTCTTTAGGATAAGTTAATGTTGTAGTCTCACTTTCTATCTCTGGAGAAAATCCAAACGAATCTTTGATGGCATCAATTATAGCTGACAGTAAATCAATCCCGCTTGATAAATCTTGTGTTGTCACCATTGTCAACTTGAATGTCACAGAAATACTTCCATTCCTTCAACACAATGTTATTGCCATGTAGTTGCATTAATAACTCATTATTTAACCTATCATTTATATGATAGATTTAGTGCTTCCACTAGTTTACATATAAATTGTTTATGGTTACATCACATCAACTCCTGTTTAACAATTTCAGGGCAGCATCAGTCGCAACTGATTTTATCATAGTAATTAGCATAATTATTATAAATTTGCGTAGTTCATGAACAAAATGCTCACCATATACATTTAATTTGCAAAACAATATATTAAATGATATAGCTTTTAAATAGTGTTGAATCGAATTGTATTATTATTATGTCAGGATATGACCATACAACTTCAGCATACATAATGTAATAATGTTGCAATGTGACATTTATAATTATATCAGGATTCAGAATTATAATCTAAATATCTGGGTGTATCCAGGGTTTTAGTCAAAGGCTAATTTATGTTTCTGTAAAGAAACTTGCTCATCTTGATGTTTTGATCGCCATGTTGACGATTTTATTACAATTGTGTTCTGTGGCCTCACATGCTATGATTTTATGACAGTCACACATAGTTTGGAATCTGGACCAATGACATGTGAATTACATATATCTATAATATACTTTTTAATGCAAATTGCAATGACATATTTAATACAAATAGAAGCACGTCTGGTTTTCATATTAGTTTATTCTAGTTCGGGGATTCAGGACTGTATGTTGTTGGTGTCTCTATGAGGGTACAGATGGGATGTGGTCATAGGTAATTGGTGATTGACAATATAGCAAATTGGTCTGATCTGCACAAATCAAATTTGCATATTTATCAAATAAGTAAACTTTTTTCAAAGTGATAGTGACACGGTAATTTATGTTAATTATAAATGTATGTGTACCTTGGAATAGAAAATAGGGGATATAAAATGTAAATTTATCCAGACATGTTAGTATTTTCTTCCATGGTTAAGCTATTATGTTTGTTTTTAGCACATGATAAAAATGGTTGCCATGTACTTGTAATGTTTTCAGCAAAATGTCTCTGCTAAGAATTTAATTGTGGAGGTCTTTTAAATTTGGGCTGCTGCGGCAGCATAGCAGTTATTTCCATATTTCTTAATTTGGACATGCATGTCCGAAATTAATTATCATCTTTATTTCTCGCTCAACAGTTAAAAGTGCAACATAAAAATTAAGAACTTACACAATTCCATGGACATTTTGGGATGTTATGGACATATCAAACAGCCAAAATAAAAATGATGACGTTTGGCCCGTGTGTAACTTTAGCAACAAGAATGTAAATATTAATTTATATATTTTAGTGACACACAAAAAATATACTTACTTGATTTCTGTCACTTCGCATTGAGAAGAGATAGAAATATTTACGAGAGCCCCTTCCATCTAAACAAATTGGTAAGTGTCATTACATAGCATGATATTTCCATCTCAACCATACAAAACCCCTCTTTGTTTAGTATTAGAACACATTAATGATTTACTTCAAGCAATTAATTTTGAATATATGACCTGTGTTCATTTAGCTTAGTCTGCAATATCATTTTATATATTCCTGCTGGTATTTGTTCAGCTGAATCACTATATACATTTTAAAAGGAGTATTGTCGTATTATATTACAAACAAAACCGTGTAGGAACAAAGCATACCGAGATTTATTATGTTAATGAAGACTTATTGATAGCAATTGATGTATTGTTATACACGTATAATTTATCGTATTGATTTTAACTTATATATGTTCTGACAAACAATGGTCGCGTATAGGAATCACAGTCGTTTTGTTAAACCCATCAAATAGTATAATACAACTTAATTTCTGCTAAATATTAATACAAAAGTTACAACAACTTCAAATACATTGATATCAGAATGTAAGTGTGCTTGGAAGTAAAAGACGTGGGCTCATAATAAGAGCACATATCACAAGCCTTTTTAAAAATTAATGAAACTGAATTGCCCAATTTATGGGGGTAGAGCGACAAAACTTCTCAAATTCAGTAGCAGTTCAATAATAATGGAATAGGCACATAGTAAAATACGTGAATTAAAGTTGCTTTTATGCTTTGTCCACAAAACACTCATGCCAATGTTTACAGCCAGCAAAATCCAGTATAGAGCATCATTGCACAGCTATAGTCAGAAGATCTGCGTTTTTTCTTTGAACAACTAAGCTAATGTCCATTTGATTGCACAATTATTTCATGGAAATAACAACAATTACTTTATAATCACGAGGAATAATATTTAACTCACCTGATCACAAAATTGGCTGGTAAAATCCCTGTACGCTTCAGATGAGGTATTGGCGAGATCAGATGTAAATGTATCATTCTCCAATGTAAGTGATCCAGTGACTATAACTACAACGTAATATCTACTACTTGAAATATTGTCTCAGAAATAATAAAAAAATACTTATTATGAAATAATAAATATGGTGTATTACTGTGTGGAATTACTACTACATTAATTGTGACATTAGATGAAATTCGAATTGATTAGCGTAATAAAATAAATTTATTATATGCCTGTTGAGTAATGATACCGAGAGGAAAAAGACGTAAGTACCTGTAAAAATTGCTGAATCTGTCACATTGGTCGCTTCAGTTGTCCTTGTTGCTACCTCTTCTGTACTGGTGGATGGGTCACCAGTTTCTGTTATATCTGTTGTTTCTTCTGTTATGGTACTAATAGGAACCCCTGTAGCCCTAGATGATGGTATATCAGGAGTAGTTTTGTCCACAGCCGTCTCTGTTATGGTACAAAAAGAGGCATCTGTAACCTTAGGTGGTATTATGTCAACAGTAGTTCTTTCGTCAACAGTTTCTTGTGTATCTGTTTCAGTTGTTCCTTTTTGAGTGGTAGTTAGTCGAGTGTCAGTATGTTGACTGCCAGTTGTTGGTAGAGTTTTGGTCGATATACCTGGTTCAAAAGTATCAAGTGAAATACTTTCTGTCGATGTTACTTTTGTAAGAAATTCCGTTTTCCCAGTTTCGGTTTGTTCTGTATCTTGGACAGTGGTTGCTACAGATTTATCAACTGTGCTATATTGTTCTTCAATTGAGAATGCCGTACCAGCTGGTGTGAAGAAGAAATAGGCTTAAATTAATTTCCTGTAACTATCCTAAATATAGCCCAAATGTCACTTATTGTATTACTTGTAAGCTGTATCGGCATATTGAAAAGGACTGCTGAATTATAGATTTATTTTATAACAAATTTGTATGTATACTTAACGTATATATTTATATTAAAGCGACTCAATCAGGCTAAAATCATAAAAAATCGGTGATTTTATTTTGGCTTCTTAATATGACCATATGATGTAAACATGTCCATAGATTAGAACTGCAAAAGTTTTTAAATTTTTGTGTTGCACATTTTCCAGTTAGGCTAGATATAGAGACGAAATTCCTGATTTTTTTATTTTGGAAATGCACGTCCAAAAAAAAGCAATTTCGTTCCTATACGTCTTTGGACATTTTTACATCATATGTAATTTTTAATGTATGCCTATTTCCATGATGATGGTGCATTATGCATGATTTTAATTCTATGCTAATATATTAGGAAATATTAGCTGTTTTTTAAATAACTATATTTTCAAACAATAATTTGTTGCTTTTACTAGTCGTGTGTCGTTGCACACGCTTCCAAAATACCATGTATAATCTTCCACTGAATATTAACATAGATATTGTGAAAATATGCAAAATGCCAGCTTACTTTCTTTTATACTGTGTGGATATCCAAGATTGGTTACCATGGCGACAACCAATATGGCACTTAAACGGTTCGACTTACCACATGACACCCAAACAAATAAACAAAAGATTTTTCAAGGGTTTTTTAGCCTACTGGACATAGTGAATAACAAAAAAGTCTATCAATCAAAATCTGAGCCACAAAAGTCCGAAAATCAATTGGCCGTAACAATCGGTAAAACCATCACAAGTTTCCTAAAATTTTACATCTAAACCATGATTGTTGTATGTAATTTATGTTTTTTAAGAGTTGGGGAACTCTTTAGTTCGGATAACATTCTGGCTCTGTCAAATCTAATATGGTTTCGGGACTAGGTTAAGGTTAAATTAAAGGTAAAACTAGATTTTTCAACAAATACAAATAGGTACAAATGTAATACCTTATTTTCGTGTAATTTTGAATAGAAAATCCGTTACCTATATTATATTCATGATTCAAGGTCATATTCAATGTCAAACTGTTAACTTCAAGTTCCTGGTCAAGTATTCAAAAATTAGATTTTTACCAAATAAACCTATGAACATGTGTAATACCTTATTATCACAAAAAACAGCAGCAGTGGTCCACATTGTTGAAAGTAGCTTGATGTTATTTTCTAAACGCAATATATTCGCCTTTCTCCAATATACATGTATTTTAGACCCTATTTGTATTTTAGACCATACAGTTGTCAAGGAAACAAGGTCGAATATCCATTGCCTGGGAGCTATGTCATGAAAAGGAAGTGAAATTCAAGGAATAAATGTACATTGTGTTTACATCATTCACTTTATTCATTTCTCGTATCAAGCTAAAAACATGTGTTTTAGCTTGATAATTCCCCCCCCCCCTCTACATATAAAACAACCATACATGCTAATCTCTTGGTGTTTCTGGGGAGGTATAAAACATATATGACACAAATTAAACAGCGCATAATATCTCGTTCAGGTGTGATTTTGACAGAATAATCTAATTCTCTTATAGGTTGTTAATGATTAGGCATGCTCAGGGTAGAAAAATCAATATAACTTTGTTAAAACATTTTTTAAGAAGGAGTTACTAGAAAATAACAAGGCCTTATATAAATGGTAGATGTGGTAAATGCAAATGGGAAGGCATTGAAGATCGCTAAAGAGGTTTTTAAAAAAAATGGGGAGGCGTTTAAGTTTAAGAGTGATGCGAAAGCATTGAATGATGATTGAGAGTCGTTAAAAGGGCAATGGAAAAGCGTTAAGGCCAATGAATAGGCGTTAAAAGGCTATGGGGAGATGCTAAACAGTGACCAAGAAGCGGAAAATGTGGAGGCATTGACGAATGACAAACATGCGTTAAATGCAACTGGGCGTGTCGAAAGGTAGTGGTCCACCCTCGGTAAATAAAGTTATTATTATTATTATTATTATTATTATTATTATTATTATTATTATTATTATTATTATTATTATTATTATTATTATTATTATTATTATTATTATTATTATTATTATTATTATTATTATTATTATTATTATTAACTTGCTGAACGCAGTGGATCATTAATCGACAATTTTTTCTGTGAACCAAAACATGTAACGGCTCAACGTGTGTCCAGACTTCCAAACTATCAGACCATTTCCCTTATTATTTAAGTATTGAAAATATAACGCACATTAAGCCTTCAACTAACTATATATATTCTTGCGACCAATCCTCGGAAGCTTTGATGAAATTTAAGGAAGAAATAGGAAGAGCAGATCTCGTAAAAAATGTTACAAACAGTCAATCACTTGATCCAAATATAAATTATAACATTTTTGCGGAAATTCTCATTAAGGCTAAACAAAATAATCTACCAGTTAAAAATAAAAAAATAAAAAAACGAAAACATAAGAAATCGCCATGGATTACATCTTCTATTGTAAGATCGATTAATAAGCGAGATAAAATGTATAAAAATCTATTTAAAAGTCCTTTAGCATCAAATCATTATCATTTACTCAAAACAAACTTTAAAACATACAGTTATAATCTAAGACGTACCATATTTACTGCTATAAAACAATACTATTCTCAAATATTTCTTAAATATAAGTCCGATTTAAAACAAACATGGGCCACTATTTCTACAATTTTAAATACAAATAAAAAAAACATAAAGGATTCACAGATAATATTAACATAGCTGGCAATTTAACAAGCAATATGCTTGATATTGTAAACCATTTCAATAACTATTTTATTAATATTGGAAAGGACATTTCTAGAAAACTCAGCCATCCAAAATTTCGTTCAAATTATCTAAAAAATTCTACAAAAAAACGTTTGGTTTTTGAAAAGGTTACCGAAGCCTCTGTGAGCAAAATTATTGCCAGTTTAAAGCCCGAAACAAATGCTGGACCAGACAATATTAGTAACAATTTAATAAAAATAATAAAACAAGAGATTGTTCCCTCATTAACCATAACAATCAATCATTAGAAACAAGCACATTTCCAGAGAGCCTAAAAATTGCTGAAGTTGTACCATTATTTAAAAAAGATGACCCCACTACTGTCAATAACTATCGACCCATTTCACTTCTTCATAGCATTTTTAAAATATTTGAAAAAGCTATCCATCAACAATTAAATTCATACCTGTTAAAAAATAACCTTCTATATGGAAGTCAATATGGATTTAGATCTAATCACCCAACGGAACTTGCAGCACTTGAATTAGTCGATAAAATATCAGGTGCTATGGATAGTGGGCAAGTTCCGCTAGCCATTTTTTTAGACTTATCTAAAGCTTTCGATACTTTAGACCATACCATCTCGTACATAAACTTAGCTTTTTTGGCATAAAAGACATGTATCTAAATTTACTGAGAAATTATCTATCTGACAGAAAACAATACGTCGAAATTAATTAAATAAAATAAAATTTACTTGCTATCACCACAGGTGTACAGCAAGGATCCATTTTAGGCCCTCTATTATTTTTAGTATACATTAGCGATTTACCCGAATCAACAAAATTGTTTAAATTAATTTCCTATGCGGACGATACCACTTTCTTAATTAACATTAACAAACAGGACATGTCAAATAGAAAAATACTAGAGACAAAAATTAACTCCGAGATGAAAAAAGTCGCTGATTGGCTGGCGGCTGATTCTTTATCACCAAATTGCGACAAATCCAAATTCATGTTATTTTATAAACCCCCCAGAAAGATTCATATACCGAATATTAAGCTTAATAACAATGACATAGATCATGTGAATGAATTCAACTTTTTAGGCCTACTTATAAACAATAATCTCACTTGGAAAACACATGTTAATAAAATATGCAACAAAATGTCCCAGTCCGTGGGAATAATAAATTGTTTAAAGACTACGTTACCCGATAATATACTACTAGCACTGTATAACACGTTGATTCTACCACACATACATTACTGTATTCTTGCGTGGGGGTATGATTTCAAACGGTATATAAATTTCAAAAAAGGGTTCCGAAAATAATTGATGAGTGTCCTATGTATAGTCACACTGACCCAATATTTATAAAATTTAACCTATTAAAAGTCAATCATATTTTTTACCTCAACCAACACAAATTTGTTTTTAAATGTATTCACAGTAATGTACCCGATTTTTTTAAAAGATTTTTGTCCAGACCAGATCTCCAACTTACACAATTATAATACAAGGAATTGTTTAAATATTGGACAAATTGAAACCAGAAGGGAATTGCGCAAAAAATGGTTACGATACGATATAATTCAGAAAATAAAGCATACGCCAAATATAATTCATGATAAAGTTCAAACACATAGTTTCAAAAGTTTCTCTAATTATATAAAAAAAATACTTTATAACTTTATATTCAAGTACGTGCAACAAAGCACAGTGCTATTCATGCCAAAATTCCAATATTTACCTGTTGTTTCTTATTTATTACAATTTAAAAATCATTATATTTTTCATATGTATATATGGTTATTTCATTTTAAAATTGTTGTTTGTCTGAACGTTTTGTGGTGGCTCTTTTGCTAGCGGTCCCAATCGACCTTAAAAATAGTCTTCAGACCACCAATGTATATATATTGTTGTGTATCTATCTATCTATCCATCCATCCATCCATCCATCCATCCATCCATCCATCCATCCATCCATCCATCCATCCATCCATCCATCCATCCATCCATCCATCCATCCATCCATCCATCCATCCATCCATCCATCCATTCATCCATCCATCCATCCATCCATCCATCCATCCATCCAACCCTCCATCCATCCATCCATCCATCCATGCATTCATCCATCCATCCATCCATGCATCCATCCATCCATCCATCCATCCATCCATCCATCCATCCATCCATCCATCCATCCATCCATCCATCCATCCATCCATCCATCCATCTATCTATCTATCTATCTATCTATCTATAGGAAGCGTTGAATACCAATGAGAAGGTGTGTAGGGGCAATAAGGAAGCATTGAAGGGTGACGCATATACGTTAGATGGCGATGGGGAAGCGTTAAAAAGCGATTAGGATGGGTTGAAAAGCAGTGGAGAGGCGGAAAAGGGTGAATAAGTTTCGTTCGAAAGTGACAGGGTGGTAGTGCTGAGGAATTAAAGGACAACGAGGAAGCGTTGAATGACAATGGAAAAGCGTTGAAGGGCATTGGGGTAACGTTAGAGACATTGAAGGGTGACGAAGAGGTACTAAAGGACGAGGGGAAGGCCTTGCATTGCAATGAAGATGAAAAGGTTTCTTCCCTGCTCACTCGTGATGACGGATCACCATCTACAACTCTCAGGTCACAATGGACAACTCATTTCATATTTTAATGGGGCATTTAACCTATATACTAAAGCTCTGGGATCACTCCATATTTTAAACGATTCTGTAAAAAAACGATGTATTTTGCGTTTATTATTTAAAAGACTTATTCAATATAGTTGTGAGTCGGCACACTTATCACCTCATATCCTGCTAAGTGAATCTATTTAAATTTTCAACCACTTGAAACCTCAAGTGCTTGACAATTACTCAAATGTGTTGATTTTGAGATCAAAGATTTACAAATAATAATGTTTAGACACACATTTCTTTCCCAATAGCAGTGATTTGGTCGACTAATAAAACAGAAGAAAAACCACAATTATTCGAAATCAGAATGATAAGGGTTAAATTCATCTATTGTGAAGAGATAATTTAGAATGAAATCGTGATTGGTTAACCCTTTCACTACTGACAGAAAATACATAGACAATATTACCCGGAGTTTTCAGTATTGGCCCTTGTATTTTGTTCAGGTAGCCAGTATTTTGACGTCTCACCACACATAGTACTCGTCCCATAGACTTACATGTATTATGACTCATACGCTCAGGCCTCCCAGCACTCCTAAATGGGGAAATGTAAATAACACTATATATCATTTTAACCATCAATCTGTTCTCTTTGAATCTATTTTTTAGCCCAGGAAAACCTCTTGCCCCACTCTCCCCTGAACGATCTAGAAAACAATTAGTTCGGTTTTGAGTCTAGTTACTGCTAGCGCAAATACTTCATGTTACCTTATATTTGCTTATTTCGATGCTTTTGCTACAACAAAAATCAATTCAAATTGGTAGCAAAATGATATATCTGTAATATTTACCACCGAGACTGCTTTAAAAAGCCACAATTTTTTTCTTATTCTTAAACTTTATAATGATATGCGCCAATGAATCTGTGTGGTGAGACCTTGGGGAGGCTCGAGGCGGATGCAAAATACGGCAACGAGACAAAATGCTAGGGCCAATACTGAAAGTACTAGGGTAATGTTGTATAATTATATTATATACCTTGTAATTCTATTTTGTCATTTGAATAGGCCTAACGTTATGATTAGGCTAGTCCCATTCCTGACCATCGATGTCCAGTCAGACAAACTCGCTCTAGTGTGCCCTCAGTAATTGGACTATCCAGCACCAACCTCACATAAAACATATATTTCGAACAGAGCAGCTAGGCTGCGCTATGTTTATTTTAGGGCCTACAGGTCAACTGATAATGATAAAATTTGGGCAGCACATCGGGCTGTTAAGGCCCTGGTGAGCCTAAGCTCCAGACAATATAACTATATATAGTAGGCCTACAGTTAGTGCTAGGCCTACTTCCTTGTATGGATGATATGTATGAATTTAGAAAAAAATAGGCTAGAACATAATATATATTATGGAATATGAATAGCCTAAACCTAACAAAATGTTTGTATGCGTGTCACGTCCGCCTATCTGACAATGCAGTGAGCACAGTCTCTGTCTCTCACAGATCTGACAGGGGTGTACGCCTAGACTTTTAGAGAATGCTGCCTGTCTACAAGCTGCACAGTGTTCACAGACTGTTATCTTCTGTCTGACTGTAGACCCCAGGCTAAGTAGGGTAAGTAGGGTAGACCGGGGTAAGATGACGCACGGGGGAAGATGACTCCCAGATAACGTAGGCCTACATGTCTAAAATATGTGTCATTGAAAGATTCCATAAAATAGCTTCTCTCTTGGATAAATCGGACCACAAATCATCACGTTAATAGTCTTTTCACATCATAAGTGAGCGCGGAGGCAACATGGCGCCAAATCAAATGTGGCACTGTCCCTGATCTTGGATGAGGTCAATACGAAGGCCAAACCAGGGCAAATGCCACAAACCCTTTCAAATAATAATAATATCAGTATTCGTCCCAATTGTCCATAATGATAAATAGTAGAAACTAGTCAATACGTCGCCAACCAGAGGAACTGTTATTGCACAGGGCCGACACTATGTTATTAGGCCAAGTAACAGCATAGGTATATAATAATCCCTAGTAGGCTACTGGCCCAATTACCGCAAAACATATAAAGTGCTGCAGTTTGGACAAAGCAAAATATAAAACATTTTATTGCAGGAGAGGGACCTTAAACTAGGTGCATGGGTTGACATGGATTGTGCTGTACAATCCTAAGTGCATACCAAGGTCATGTCAATGTAATTTCAAGGTCAAATCAGGCGAAAATAAACTTTTTGCAGGTTTTTGTACAGTTTTAGATGGATCCCAGTGACGTAAGCGTTACAGACAGGACTAGTGGTAGCATATTAAGAGTGAAAACGGGGTGATGCAAAGGAGTAAGGGATAATGACCCCATGGTCATAGATATCTATTCCGAGAAGGGGATCCTATAAACTGGGTGCAATGTTTGACATGGGTTTGTGTTGCTCTTTGCTGGGGTACCATCTCTAGGTGACGCCCTGCTTATTTCACGTACATTTCATGTCAAATCCACAGACGATTACATATTTTCAGTGACATATTCGATCGGGGGGGGGGCATGCCTTTAGACCCCCCCCCCCCTGTCCACCAACCCCCTTTCAAAATATTCTGGCCCTGCCCCTGCGACGCTGGCCCACTATTAACCCGACATTGTTGAATAGTCTGTGCTTGTTGGGTACTTTTCCTGGCGATTACAGACGCCGCAGAATACCAAAAACCGATCAAACAGCTATTGCCGGCGTAGCGCCGGTACATGTAGGCTTACTTTTGAAAAGTTCTTCATACCGGAGCTGCGGCAGTACTTGTTGTTACAGGGTTAAGTTAAATGTGTCTTCTTCACTTTGTTTCATCAGTAGACAAATTATATCTCATATCATTTAGTGTGACATTATTAAGCAGCCCGAGGCGGGCTGTTCACTGTATTCCACACAGTCCGCCGCCGCCGCCGCCTCCTCAGTTATTTGTTTTCAACATAGCTACTAATCTATCAAATTCTGCTTCCTCATACTTCACATAGCCATCACATACCATCACATACTGGGAAATTGTTTTGGTGACATTTTGATCCCCATATCATTAATCCTTTAATTACTATGGCCACTTACGAAGAAATGCTCTTTAGCGCATTTTAGGAAAAAGTTGCCATCAGATCTTCTTTTAATTCGGCAAATATATTCAGCTATGTCAGCCAATGACCTGATTACCTTTTGGGATCAAACAATTTTAAAATGGCCGTTTAGCGGCCATTTTTAATTTTGTAATATTTACTTAACTCAAGAAATGCATAATGACTGGACCATGAATATAAAAGAAAATGTTATGTCTCACACAAGGATAACACAAGGATGACAATTTTCACACTAAAAAATCTGAAATGGCTGCCAGTCGGCCATTTTTTTTTTTTTTTTTTTTAATTTTTTTTTTATTTGCACTATCTCGGAAATCTTGCATGATAACTGGTTTATGAATTTCGGACCTGATTACCTTTTAGAAGCAAACACTTTTAAAATAGTAGTCGAGCGATAACGGAGGGCTGCTTTCGTGTTCTTCCTAGTTTTAGATACCTTGTCCGGCACTGCTACAGCGTCAGGAATAATGTCTAATGCGGAGGCAGAAATGGTTCTATGTCAGCGTGGAAATGTCATTTGTGGGGGGATAAAAAGCTATCTCTCTCACCCTCTGTAGACTTGCCATGCCTTTTCTAACATGATGTCATGAGTGATACTCTTTCTAACATGGTGTCCTGCTTTCTAATGAACCATCAACAAACACATATGTAATTCACAATTTTCCCATATTTAACTATGCTAAAAGTGTTATATTGTTTGCTTGACATATTTTATGAATAGCTGTAATACCACATTGAAAACACATGTAGGAATTGAAATCAATCTGGTGTGTACCTAAGGTCAAATAGATGGCTGTTCACGAAATATCGCATCAAAATTGACACTTTTGTTGAATTTATTTCAACATCGATAAGCCTACCTCGTTAATTATTTTTCTAAAAATACATTATTGTCCAATACATGAAATTGTTTACTCGCCTGCTCAAATAATATCCTCAACATCTATGATATCCATCACGGTATATTGAGAAATTGTCTTGCTGTCTCATTTGCTCTTTTTGTTTAAAGCAAGACAACCCTTAAATGAAATTGTTAGAAAGCAGGACCCTTTTTCAAAATACTTTGTTGAATATCGTACATTAGGATGCCAATATTTGTGAAGATAAATGGGTTGTTTTATTGGTTAATAGTTAATTCTCAGAATTTTCTGACGCGGTAGGCTTATCCATGTTGATATAAAATCAACAAAAATACCCATTTCCATGCCGATATTTCGTGAGTATACATTGATTTCACCTGAGGTACACACTTTGTGTATGTGTTTGCAAAGTGGTACAGCAGCTATTTATGGAAGACTTGAACGAAAAAATTAAATGGCCGCGCAAGCGGACGCGCGCGTTCCGCCGCGCGGCAAAACCCTTCCCATTGGCGCGTTGAAACGCGTCCAAACGCGCAAGAGCGTGCAGGAGATGTGGTGACATTGTTCTGGACTGTCCTTCGTAGTTGTAGGCCTATCCATGTTAACGGGTCATTCTGTAATAAACGTAGGCCTACATTAACATGCCAAAATAGATATTTCTATTGCTTTAGTTATTCATTAGGCGCACCCTTTAAATACCGCATGTAGTCATATTTAAAGTGTGGCTTATAACTAGACTATATATAGAGAGAGATCAAGACTAGGCCTACAATTTATATCACTGCACTCTCCCAGTAAGGACAACATATTTGTATAATAGTTATACAACGTCGGTCCAACGTCATTGACGTTGGTCCAACATTGTATAAATGTTATACAGATGCGTTTAACGGGCTAGCGTTCACAGTGTCACAGCAACCTAGCAAATATGAGATGTTCAGTCAATTTTGGATTAATGTTCAGTCAGTATCGCAGACGATAGTTCAGTATTGAACCAGCTTTGGTTGAACGGCTCATGTTTGCTGGGTTGCCATACACAACGGAAAAATCCCATGAAAAATAAAAAAATGGCATATGGAGAGATGAACGCGCTGTGGATAAACGCAGAAATTGTTACATGTGCGATTGCTGGCCGCGCAGCAAACTGGCAGCGCAGCCAATTGCTACACTGCTCACCCTAGACACTGCTCCTTCTCATGTTAAAATGTGCAGATGGTTGACGTCATATTTCCCCCGCTCTCTATTTTAAGTATTGTAGTAAGCTTGTGATCGGCCGGCTGTCTTGCTAAAAGTACCCTGATCGGCTGGCGAGAATATTATGGTGGGGAAGGGGTGGGGGTAGACAGACACCTGTGTGGAGCCCAGCAAACGCGAGGATTTGACCCAATGCTGTTTCACTACTGGCCCACCGCCAACGGCGCTGGACCAACATTGAAACAACATCGGGTCAAGGCTTCGTGTTTGCTGGGAGAGCTGTCCGCATTATGATACTCGCGGGCCGTCTGTGTCTGGTTGGAACAGGCAGTGCACAGTGCTCTGTGTACCAATTGCGTGCATGGAAACTTCACATAGTGATTGTATCAGATCGATTTTTAATTCTGCCGTCCGGCCGTCGCAATGCAATGGGGTCGATTATAATCATAATCGTAGATTACGATTTTTAATCGATTACATTGTAATCATAATCATAATCATATTGTTTTAAATCCTGTAATCATGATTATAATTGTAATCGAGAAAAAATGATGACCAGTAATCGTAATCATAATCGTAATCGATATTCTAAGAGCACTGTAATCATGATTATGTAAAAACGTAATCATGATTTTTTTTTTGTATATATCACAATAAATAATATATCACTTGAAGCGATTTTTAAAAGTAAAAAAAAATCAACTATTTACAACAGTCTGGTAAATTTCGCTTTGAGCCTATAATACTAGCATTTCAAATATGGATATGTATGGTTAATTCGGCACTTTATTGTACTGCACTGGGTATTGGTTTGATGTGAGTACAACGTCGTATACACTGGTCCGGCTTTGGATCGCGTCTCACGTTTGATGCGTTTACTTGGCTGCTAAATGTACATAAGTTACAGATGAACACTCCATAACAACTTTTAGGTGGCCCTCGCGACTCAGTTATTTTTAGTGGTTGTCTCCAAGCATGCTACACCTCCCCTCCCCCGCCTTCACACCTATAGTTGACTAATCGTGCATGAATATAGTCGCGTTTATAAACCTAGCACCCATTGCATCCCAGCATCCAGATAACATGTATAAAAATGGTACAAGTCATTATTATCTGTGGCTATTAACTTTGGTTGACGGGAACAGGTCGAGACGAGAGTGTAAACGGTCAATTACAATTACCATCATCGTGTGGTCACTTGGAATAACCCTTTACAAGAGATTTCTAAAATGATTTTATATTTAAGTGATTATTTTATTGTTTTGTCGTTCTCAGCCAATTAAACTGTCCGGAGCAGTAATAATATATAATTCTGGGTATTTGTATTTATTTTAAAGCTATGGCTACGGCTACAATTCGGTTTCAAATATATGTATATTTTGCGATGACCTTCACCTGATGCTTAGAATGAATGAAATCTTATATAGAGCATGTATCCAGCCGGAGGCTGTTCAGAGCGCGGAACATCGAGAGTAACTTAGCAAGGCCTGTTATCATTCAAATTCCAACTCAATCTCCTGGGAGATATACAGCTGAGCTGCTATTAAGGCGCATCAAGCTATTTTTCATTCCAAGCAAATTCGCCTTATGTGCCAAGTACTCACACATTGTGGATTTGCAGGGGTCTTGCCGGATGAAAACCGAGCCTACGGGTGCCTCTGAAATATTGTCAATATTGCGACTCCTTTTTAAACTTTAGGTCGTTGAAGACAGAGTCAACCTATAATTGAAAAATAGGTGGTTGTCAAACTTTATTCAGGTGGTTTTGTGCTGATGTGACCCCCCCCCCCTAATTATCCATTTATGAAGAACTATTGAAATAAAATATGCGATTACATATACTTTTTGGATTGAATGTGCTTATGCAATTTTAAGACTTTGCAGTGAGCACAGTCTCTGTCTCTCACAGATCTGACAGGGGTGTACGCCTAGACTTTTAGAGAATGCTGCCTGTCTACAAGCTGCACAGTGTTCACAGACTGTTATCTTCTGTCTGACTGTAGACCCCAGGCTAAGTAGGGTAAGTAGGGTAGACCGGGGTAAGATGACGCACGGGGGAAGTTGACTCCCAGATAACGTAGGCCTACATGTCTAAAATATGTGTCACTGAAAGATTCCATAAAATAGCATCTCTCTTGGATAAATCGGACCACAAATCATCACGTTAATAGTCTTTTCACATCATAAGTGAGCGGGGAGGCAACATGGCGCCAAATCAAATGTGGCACTGTCCCTGATCTTGGATGAGGTCAATACGAAAACCAAACGAGGGCAAATGCCACAAACCCTTTCAAATAATAATAATATCAGTATTCGTCCCAATTGTCCATAATGATAAATAGTAGAAACTAGTCAATACAACGCCAACCAGAGGAACTGTTATTGCACAGGGCCGACACTATGTTATTAGGGCAAATAACAGCATAGGTATATAATAATCCCTAGTACTGGCCCAATTACCACAAAGCAGATAAAGTGCAGCAGTTTGGACCAGGCAAAATATAAAACATTTTATGACATGGATTGTGCTGTACAATCCTAAGTGCATACCAAGGTCATGTCAATATAATTTCATAGTCAAATCAGGCGAAAATAAACTTTTTGCAGGTTTTTGTACAGTTTTAGATGGATCCCAGTGACGTAAGAGTTACAGACAGGACTAGTGGTAGCATATTGAGAGTGAAAACGGGGTGATGCAAAGGAGTAAGGGATAATGACCCCATGGTCATAGATATCTATTCCGAGAAGGGGATCCTATAAACTGGGTGCAATGTTTGACATGGGTTTGTGTTGCTCTTTGCTGGGGTACCATCTCTAGGTAACGCCCTGCTTATTTCAAGTACATTTCCTGTCAAATCAACAGACGATTACATATTTTCAGTGACATATTCGATCGGGGGGGGGGGGGGCTCCCCTTTTCAAGCAGAATTAAAATCAAATGTGTATTATCACTGAAATAATTTCATTGGTAGTATTGTTTTTTTTTGGGGGGTGGGCATGCCTTTAGACCCCCCCCCCCCTGTCCGCCAAACCCCTTTCAAAATATTCTGGCCCTGCCCCTGCGACGCTGGCCCACTATTAACCCGACATTGTAGAATAGTCTGTGCTTGTAGGGTACTTTTCCTGGCGATTACTGACGCCTCAGAATACCAAAAACGGATCAAACAGCTATTCCGGCGTAGCGACTGTACATGTCGGCTTACTTTTGAAAAGTTCTTCATACCACAGCTGTGCCGGTACTTGTAGCTACAGGGTTAAGTTAAAAGTGTCTTTTTCAGTTTGTTTCATCAGTAGACAAATGATATTTCATATCAATTAGTGTGACATTATTAAGCAGCCCGAGGCGGGCTGTTTACTGTATTCCACACGGTCCGCCGCCGCCGCCTCTGCAGTTATTTGTTTTCAACTTAGCTAGTAATCTAACAACTTGCTTCCTCATACTTCACATAGCCATCACATACTACTGGGGAATTGCTTTGGTGACATTTTGATCCCCATATTTAATTATTATGGCTAATAACGAAGAAATGCTGGTTAGCGCATTTCAGATCTTGTTTTAATTCGGCAAATATGTTTAGCTATGTCAAGCAATGACCTGATTAACTTTTGGGATCAAACAATTTTAAAATGGCCTTGTCCGGCACTGCTACAGCGTCAGGAATAATGTCTAATGCGGAGGCAGAAATGGTTCTATGTCAGCGTGGAAATTTCATTTGTGGGGAGTTATCTCTCTCACACTATGTAGACTTGCCATGCCTATACGCTTTTTAGCATGATGTCATGCGTGAGACTCTTTCTAACATGGTGTCCTGCTTTCTAATGAACCATCAACAAACACATATGACGACTAGTAATTCACAATCTTCCCATATTTAACTATGCTAAAAGTGTTATATTGTTTGCTTGACATATTTTATGAATAGCTGTAATACCACATTTGAAAAACATGTAGGAATCAATCTGGTGTGTACCTAAGGTGAAATAGATGGCTGTTCACGAAATATCGCATCAAAATTGACACTTTTGTTGAATTTATTTCAACATCAATAAGCCTACCGCGTTAATTATTTTTTCTAAAAATACATTATTGTCCAATACATGAAATTGTATACTCGCCTGCTCAAATAGTATCCTCAACATCTATGATATCCATCACAGTATATTGAGAAATTGTCATGCTGTCTAACTTGCTCTTTTTTTAAAGCAAGACAACCCAAAAATAAAATTGTTAAAAAGCAGGACCCTTTTTCAAAATACTTTGTTTAATAGCGTACATTAGGATGCCAATATTTGTGAAGATAAATGGTTTGTTATATTAGTTAATAATTATTTCTCAGAATTTTCTGACTCGGTAGGTTTATTCATGTTGATATAAAAATAACAAAAATACCCATTTCCATGCCGATATTTCGTGAGTATACATCGATTTCACCTGAGGTACACACTAAATTGATTACACTTCGTATATGTGTTTGCAAAGTGGTACAGCAGCTATTTATGGAAGACTTGAACGAAAAAAACACTCTCAGAATAGCTAAATGTATGATGGCCTACATTATGATGCATAATGTAAATTTATATCACTGCACTTCAGTGGCGGATCCAGAATGTGCAAGAGGAGGGGGCGTAAGTCACATTTTGGCTGAAAAAAGGGGTGTTAGCTTCAGTTTATTTCAAAAAATGCATGAAAATGCAATATTTTCACCAAGAACGGGGGGGAACGGGCGTACGCCGGGTACGCCCTATGCTGGATCCGCCACTACACTCTCCCAGTAAACACAACATATTTGTATAACATTTATACAACGTCGGACCAACGTCAAAGACGTTGGTCCAACATTGTATGAGTGTTATACTGATGCGTTTAATGTGCTAGCGTTCACAGTGTCACAGCAACCTAGCAAATATGAGATGTTGAGTCAATTTTGGATTAATGTTCAGTCAGTATCGCAGACGATAGTCCAGTATTGAACCAGCATTGGTTGAACGGCTCATGTTTGCTGGGCTGCCATACACGACGGAGAGAACCCATGAAAAATAAAAAAATGGCATATGGAGAGATGAACGCGCTGTGAATAAACGCAGAAATTGCTATATGTGTGATTGCTGGCCGCGCAGCGAACTGGCCGCGCGGCCAATTGCGTGCATGGAAACTTCACATAGTGAATGTATCTGATCGATTTTTAATTCTGCCGCGCGGCCGTCGCAACGCAACGCGTCGAGCACCCAAACGCGTCAATGGAAAGGCAGCCTTAGCAAGGTTATCACGCATGACAACATGTTAGAAAGAGTACCTGCATGACAAATCTACAGAGGGCAGGGTTGGGGTCGATTATAATCATAATCATTGATTACAATTTTTAATCGATTACATTGTAATCATAATCATATTTTTTGAAAGTCTGTAATCATGATAATAATTGTAATCGAGAAAAAATGATGACCTGTAATCGTAATCATAATCGTAATCGATATTCTAAAAGCACTGTAATCATGATTATATAAAAGCTAAATCATGATTTTTTTCAGTATATACCACAATAAATAATATATCACTTGAAGCAATTTTTATAATTAAAATGGATATATATTGTTGATTCAGCACTTTATTGCACTGCACTGGGTATTGGTTTGAAGTGAGTACAACGTCGTAGACACTGGTCCGGCATTGGGCCAGCTTTGGATCGCGTCTCACGTTTGATGCGTTTCCGGGGTTGCAAATATAATATGCAATTACATATACTTGGATTGAATGTGCTTATGAAATTTTAAGACTTTGCATCAATACTTGTGGCAAGATATGTATACTATTTGTACATATAACAAATGTAGCTGTATTTGATATTACATTTTCACGCAAATTTCTCAATTGTGGAAGGGCAGCTTTATGACCAGGGAGGGGATGTGGGGGAGGGGGGGGGGTGACAAATGGGTCGCAAAAGCCTAATTACAGGTACATGGAGTGCGGCCAAACACTGCCTATCTGAGATTTACGTTCCAAATCATGGTCAAAAACTATTATAATTATACGAGGTTCTTGTCCGAAATTACCAGTTACAATTTGAGTATACATTATTCCCTGGTGATTCCTTAATATCCTGGGACATTCTTAGCCTTCGTAATTGGCCGTATATCCTGGCAGATTTCTGGATATGATCCAGCACATCGGAGCTGTGCACTGTGACATACCTATCATGTTATCCAGATTAACACTCAACATTACTAAAACCGTTCAAAGTTAGTCATTCGATATTAAGACCATTCTTGATTACCACTGTTTATACATGGCGATGTGATCCACCAATCAGATTTCTTATATGTATGTGAGATATTAATTTTCTCGCAATATCATTATTTGATCGGGTAGGTACAATTGTGTTTTTCATAGATGAATGAAAAGGTAAAAAAAAAACGAGCATGTTAAAATATGATGCGAAGACTGTCTGCCATGATAGGTAATTATTATGTTTATCTGGAAGTGTTTTATGCTTTGTTCAGCCTTAACACAAATAGAATCAATGACATGTATTCTACTCAAGTTCAGAGCTATAGATGTTTGGGGCACTCAGAGCTCAATGAAAATATCAAAGGCACCTGTTTTGATTTGTATCTCTATTTTTAGCCCGCCTTTTAATTTTAATTAAAAAAGGTGGGCTATTGCAATTGAAGCTCGGCGTCGTCGGCATCGGCGTCGGCGTTAACATTTACTACATATCCTCTTCAAATTTGTTATGCATGTTACTAATAAGTAGTTATTGGACAAGTTCAATAATGGCTGAAAAAAAATGCAAAATGGCCGATTTATTGCGATTTTTCTCATTTTACGTCAATAATTTGACCTTGTAGGCGCGATAACTTCAACATTTTCACAAGTATCCTCTTCAAGTTTGTTATGCATGTTACTAATAAGCAGTTCTTGGACAAGCTCAATAATGGCCGGTAAAAAAATCAAAATGGTCGACTTATTGCGATTTTTCACATTTATTTTACGTCCATAATTTGACCTTGTGGGCACGATAACTTGAAAAGCGGCTGGTTTTTTATAGATCTGCTTGTAGTCTATGCAAGTATTATATAGTATATCATATTATACATGTATCTATCTTATTTAACATACCATTTATATCTTAGGTTGTTATTTACGTGATGACATTCGTCTTTACTTTCTTTATCATAATTCGGCGGCGGGCTATTATCGAGTGTGCTCTTGTTTGTATAATACAGATGTCATTTTCCAATCCATACGTACATACCTAATATTACAATATATGTTTTAAAAGTAACGTAGATTTAATCTACTTGTCATGCATACTATTTGTTCTTGTATTCTGTGAAACTCAATAGCCTTAACCTTAAAGGTTTTCACAAAGCTAGCTATTACAATGAAGTATGAGGTAGGGACCTTATATAACATTATTTTCACCGATTAGCCATTCAAAAGGGTTTTCAGACGTCACTGCGTTTCCCATACTGCTACAGCATTCGGGCTTACCCATTCTACAGATTTACTTTATGGAATGTTTTCATTATATAAAAAAATGGACGGATTTTTTCAAAGCTTTTCCTTAAAACATGGTTTTACAATTAAAAAACATTGTTTTTTTTATGTGCTACCTAAGTGATGTGAATTCAGATTTTACGTGCTACCAAATTTTCAAAAATTCTGGTTTCAAGTTTTATACAAGTTTAAACACATTTATTGTCTCCATTGAGCAACCTTGAGCATACATACTTTTTGCACTATTTTCAGCTTAAAATATGGGATGACTATTTTAAGGTATTTGTTAGATGTTGTGAATTCGAAATACTTCAAGAAAAAACACAGAAACAAAAGTATGTATATTTATATACATTTTAACAGTTAATATATTAGACATATATATAAAATATATATATATATATACATTAATATTGCTAACATGCCATACTGTACATTTTAATTGATAATATATCACAGTCGTAAAAAACAAATACATATCACTACTTTACATTATCATATAAATAGCTTGTATGGTTTACTGTGTTTTTTTTTGTATTTAAATCAATTAATAATAAATCTATTCTGCGCAAAACATAACTAACTGTTGATATCTTGCGGAGCATTTTAATTCTTACCCTGTTTATTTATGTACAAAAATATTTTTAGAAAACTAGGTAATGGTTATTGAAACATGCGGCAGCCACAAGGCGGGATATCTGTTCTCTGAATAATCCATAAATGATCTGCAAAATATACTGAACCGATGTTCCTTATTTTTTATTTAATTATGATTTTTTTCATATTTTACCATAGATCCCATGCATCGTGATGATGTCCAACATGTTTATTTGCAAAAGCTGAACAAATTAATTATTTTGCACAGACTTGAATATTTCAGAACAAATATATCAGATAAACAGAACTGCTCATATTTCATATGGAGGTAAGCATTATTGCAACATGCCAGGAATCTGAATCCGACAATGCCTATTAGAACTAATCCGGGGTCTATCTGGGCCAGCAATATTCAGAGAATGACAGCTTTTAAGATTTCTGTGTTTGCAGAAAAGTACAAACTTATGATAATATAATATTATAATAATATTATTATAATACTGTACTAATAATAACTTATAATAATCATATGATAAGCCCGTGTGTCACAGTCTACCTGTTACAGCATTTTTAATTTGTGGTATTACTGTTAGAGGGAATGTAATTAGTGCTCAAACATCAAGATTTATAACTGTTTCGTCTCAAATTAAACAAATAAGGAATACTTTCTCTCCACATAAGGTTGTGGGTCATGGTCGTGAGATATAACATGAAGTGGGTGGAAATTCAAAACGTAGGGATTTTATGGCTAATAACCAATGATATAAATCCCCGTTAAATAAAGCATAATGGTAGTCGTACACCATTCTTAGTTGTTTACAGGTAGACTACAACAATTGGGCTAGGATTTGTCCAGTGTGCTCCGGTTGTTAGTCCAATGCTGTCACAATATCTGGACAATATTACGATTGCTATGCAAAGTCTTCTATCATTGGGACAGCGAGGGGTCAACAGCCAGACACAGTTGAGTGTGTGCCTAATATGAAGAAAATATACACAAAGTTGATAGAATTTCCCATCCTATCAGAAGTTAGTATATGCTGTCTATATCACTGTACATACATTATATATAAATAATGTAATAAATACATAAAAATGCCCCAACCCATACAAAATTGCATTTGTACAACTGCATCTACATTCTTGATTATCCTTATAATATATAGTTTGCTCTAGCTATTTATACAGCTGCTGTACCTGATGAAGGTTTTGTGTGGGCACTTGTCCCCTGCTCCGTGGTTCTTGACGTTTCTACTTTTTCTTCATCGGCCACTTGTGTACTACCGACTGATGTATCAACTAGAGGAGACGTGACATCTCCTTCAATAGTTTGCGTTGCTGTTGTAATATCCAATTCAGTTCTAGATATCAAAATATTCTCCGTGGTTGCGAATGTTAATCCTGCCTCTGTTGTATTTATAAAAGTTGGTACAAATCCAAACGACTCGTTAATGGCACTAGCGAGAGCTGTCAGCACATCATCTCCTTTCAGCAAGGCTTTTGTTGTCTCAACTGTCAGATTGAATATTATCGAAATACTCCTATTTCTTGAATAAATCACAAATGCATTAGTTATTAATAATCAAATAACATTATACTATTTCGAACTGTTTTATTTAAATAAACAAAATCACAATAATAGGACAATAACACTGTCAATTAAATAATTAAACAAATAACTAAATATTAAACAAAACATTATTACCTCAGTTTTAAAACCTCACACTCCGAAGAAGTAGTAATATTTTTCAGAGCATCGTCCATCTAAAAAAAGGTATTGCAAAAATGTCATTTGATTGAAAAATAATACCAGGAAATAGAACATAAAAAACGCTGACATATTTCTGTATAAACAATTGAGACAATGTTTTTTTCAATTTGAAATGACCATAAATATTAGTTATGCTGTTTCTGCTTCATTTGAATACCTAAGTTATGGATTTCTGGTCAATAGAATTTTTTTTTTCAGAGCGGGGACCGCCCTTATACATCAGAATCTGATGTTTACTTACGTCAGATTCTGACAAATAAATACGGTTGAAAGGGTAAAAACACATAGTCATAATCGTCAAGAAGGCTACCCCAACATATATCTATTTGGCTATGCAGGCCGGGTGGGAGCAATTTTCAACTGGTCCGGCCACTGAAAAGGTGGAAGGTGGATTATCTCCAATTCACCGAAAAAATAGGAATAATCAGGAGAAAATAATAAACTTGGCTCAAAACTGGTCATGGTATGCATGCGGTCGCCCACACTACACGAATTCGTATCGCTGTAAATATTAGTCTCATTCTTGTTGAATGATTTTAACCACGCAGTTCAAGAACTATCATATAAAATACGATTTAGTAGCAGAAGCTCTGACAGTGGCCGAAATGAACATGTTTTGCTGTCAGCAGTATAACTTGTTGTGTCACACAAGGGTGTCATTACCCTAGGCAAGTCACAAAATTTAGGAGGAGCAATTATTTTTTCCCTCTCAAGTACTCTTAAATAAGTATATAAAATTCCAAAATAATACAACACAAATTGACTTCACTTCTAGGTGAATTTATATCATAATTCCCATGAGTGTGTGTGTGATCGATGGGGGGGGGTGGGGGTGGACTTGGCATCATTATAACAACAAACTTTGATTCACAATAACAACATACATTGAGAGAATATTGCAAAAATAAGAATAACTCGTTTAATGTAAAATGATTATCATACAGTCACATTGGCAGGAGCGTGTGGTGCAGGTTATATCATTGGTACCCTAGTGGACAGGGTTGGAACCCCGTTGAGGCAGAAATTATTGCCTTAGCACACATGCATACAGTGACCCTAACTGTTCAAATATATTTGATAGCCGCATAAAATGATCGATTAACACTGCATTAAAAAGATATAAAATTAAATAAATGACTACTATGTCAAAGTTAACATTTAAAAATCAAAAACCATAAACCATAAACCATTAAGTGAGCTGACAAAAGCCTGTCAAATGCAGTAGCAGTGTGATATAAAATTAAATAAATGACCACTATGTCAAAGTTAACATGTAAAAGATCGAAAACCCTAAACCATCAAGTGAGCTGACATATGCGACCTCGAGTTGCTAATATGCTTTGTCCACAACACGCACATGCTACATACCTTGCAGCCTGAAATATGGCAAATCTAGTGTGTCATACACAGCTGTCATCAGATCATCGATCTGCACATATCTTGTGTATATCCAACGAAAAGGTGTTACACTGGACATTATCTCAACCTCGACAGTTTTCATTATGCCGTTCAAAACCCTTTTGAACACACATGTCCATCTGATAGTAATATTAATTCATAAAAATACATCACATTGATTGAATATAGGATTTAACTCACCTGTTCACAAAATTGTATGGTGAAATTGCGGTACTTCTCTGATGAGGTATTGTGGAGATCAGATGTAAAAGTTTTATCTTCCAATGTAAGTGTACCAGTGACTATAACTGCAACGAAATGATTGTCCCAACTTATGAAATAATAAATATGGCGTGAGGCTATGTGGGATTCTATTACAATAATTGTGATACTGGATGGCAATCAAATTGTTAAGCATAATAAAAAATGCCCATTTTATGCACGATAAGTAATGATACAAAGAGGAACAAGATGTAATTACCCGTAAAAAGTGCTGGATCTGTCACATTAACTGTTTCAGTTGTCCTTGTTACTACCTTTTCTGTGCTAGCGGATGGTGTACCTGTTTCAGTTTTATCTGTTGTTTCTTCTGTTATTGTCCTAAGAGGGGCATTTGTAATCTTAGATGATGCTATGTCAAATGTAGATGATGTTATTTCAGCAGTAGTTTTGTCTGCAGCAGTCTCCTTTGTCACAGTGGCAGTTTGAGTTGTACTTTTCAAATCCGCATCTGTTCCAGTGGATTGTGCACCTGTTTCTGTTTTAGCTGTTGCTTTTTCTGTCATGGTACTGATAGGCGCATCCGTAAACTCAGTTGTTATATCAGCAGTAGTTGTGTCGACACCCGTCTTTTGTGTGACGGTTTGAGTTGTACTTTCAACATCCTTTTCTGTGCCAGTGGATGGTGCACCTGTTTCTGTTGTATCTGTTGCTTTGTCTCTTATGGTACTAATAGGAGCATATGTCACCTTAGTTGTTATATTAGCAGTAGTTTTGCCTTCAGCAGTCTCTTGTGGCACAGTAGCAGTTTGAGTTGTACTTTCGACATCTGTTTCAGCTCCAGCGGATGGTGCACCTGTTTTTATTTTATTGATTGTGTCTTCCGTTATGGTAGTTATATCAGTAGTAGTTTTGTCTGCAACAGTTTTTGTTGTCACAGTGGCAGTTTCAGTTGTACTTTCCACATCCGTTTCCGTTCTAATGGATTGTGCACCTGTTTCTGTTTTAGCTGTTGCTTTTTCTGTTCTGGTACTACTATAGGCATCCGTTATCATAGACGTTATTTCAGCAGTAGTTTTGCCTTCAGCAGCTTCTTGTGGTACAGTGACAGATCGAGTGGTACTTTCGACATCCGCTTCTGTTTCAGTGAATGGTGCACTAGTTTCTGGTTTAGCCGTAACCTTAGGTGATGTTATTTCAGTAGTAGTTTTGTCTACAGCTGCCTTTTGTGTGACAGATCGAGTTGTACTTTCGACATCCGTTTCTGTGCCAGTGGATGGTGCACCTGTTTCTGTTTTGGCCGTAACCTTAGATGATGTTATTTCAGCAGTAGTTGTGTCTACAGCTGCCTCTTGAGTGACAGATCGAGTGGTACTTTCGACACCCTTTTCTGTGCCAGTAGATGGTGCACCTGTTTCTGTTTTATCTGTTGTATCTTCTGCTATGGTACTTATGGGAGCATCCGTCACCTTAGACGATAATTCAGCAATAGTTTTGCCTTCAGCAGTCTCTTGTGGCACAGTAGCAGTTTGAGTTGTACTTTCGACATCTGTTTCAGCTCCAGCAGATGGTGCACCTGTTTCTATTTTATCGATTGTGTCTTCTGTTATGGTTGTTATATCATTAGTAGTTTTGTCTGCAACAGTTTTTGTTGTCACAGTGGCAGTTTCAGTTGTACTTTCCACATCCGTTCTCGTTCTAGTGGATTGTGCACCTGTTTCTGTTTTAGCTGTTGCTTTTTCTGTTCTGTTACTACTAGGGGCATCCGTTATCATAGACGTTATTTCAGCAGTAGTTTTGCCTTCAGCAGTTTCTTGTGGTACAGTGACAGATAGAGTGGTTCTTTCGATATCCTTTTCTGTGTCAGTGGATAGTGCACCTGTTTCTGTCTCAGCCGTAATCTTAGATGATGTTATTTCAGCAGTAGTTTTGTCAACAGCTGCCTTTTGTGTGACAGATCGAGTTGTACTTTCGACATCCGTTTCTGTGCCAGTGGATGGTGCACCTGTTTCTGTTTTGGCCGTAACCTTAGATGATGTTATTTCAGCAGTAGTTGTGTCTACAGCTGCCTCTTGAGTGACAGATCGAGTGGTACTTTCGACACCCTTTTCTGTGCCAGTAGATGGTGCACCTGTTTCTGTTTTATCTGTTGTATCTTCTGCTATGGTACTTATGGGAGCATCCGTCACCTTAGACGATAATTCAGCAATAGTTTTGCCTTCAGCAGTCTCTTGTGGCACAGTAGCAGTTTGAGTTGTACTTTCGCCATCTGTTTCAGCTCCAGCGGATGGTGCACCTGTTTCTATTTTATCGATTGTGTCTTCTGTTATGGTAGTTATATCAGTAGTAGTTTTGTCTGCAACAGTTTTTGTTGTCACAGTGGCAGTTTCAGTTGTACTTTCCACATCCGTTTCCGTTCTAGTGGATTGTCCACCTGTTTCTGTTTTAGCTGTTGCTTTTTCTGCTCTGTTACTACTAGGGGCATCCGTTATCATAGACGTTATTTCAGCAGTAGTCTTGCCTTCAGCAGTCTCTTGTGGCACAGTGGCAGTTTGAGTTGTACTTTCGACATCTGTTTCAGCTCCAGCGGATGGTGCACCTGTTTCTATTTTATCGATTGTGTCTTCTGTTATGGTAGTTATATCAGTAGTAGTTTTGTCTGCAACAGTTTTTGTTGTCACAGTGGCAGTTTCAGTTGTACTTTCCACATCCGTTTCCGTTCTAGTGGATTGTGCACCTGTTTCTGTTTTAGCTGTTGCTTTTTCTGCTCTGTTACTACTAGGGGCATCCGTCATCATAGACGTTATTTCAGCAGTAGTTTTGCCTTCAGCAGTTCCTTGTGGTACAGTGACAGATCGAGTGGTACTTTCGATATCCTTTTCTGTGTCAGTGGACGGTGCACCTGTTTCTGTCTCAGGCGTAGCCTTAGATGATGTTATTTCAGCAGTAGTTTTGTCAACAGCTGTCTCTTGTGTGACAGATCGAGTGGTACTTTCGACATCCGTTTCTGTTGCAGTGGATGATGCACCTGTTTCTGTTGTATCTGTTGTTTCTTCTGTTATTGTAACCTTTGGTGTTATTATGTCAACAGTAGTTCTGTCTTCAACAGATTCTTGTGTATCTGTTCCAGTTGTCCCTTTTTGAGTCCTAGTTTGTTGACTGGCAGTTGTTTTGGTTGATATAGCTGGCTCTACGGTTTCAACTGAAATACTTTCTGTCGATGTTGCTTTTGTAACAAAATCAGTTTTTCCAGTATCAGAGAGTTCTTGGACAGTGGTTGCTACGGATTTATCAACTGTGGTATCTTGCTCTACAGTTGGGGATGCTGTACCTGCTGGTGTGCCAGTTTGAGGGCTAGATGATTGAGTGCCACTTGCATCAAATTTAGTTTTCTGAGAGCCAGTGGGCTTTTCTGTTATGGTACTAAGAGGGACCGTTTTTGTAAGCAATCCTGTGGATTCTTCAGGATAAGTTAATGTTGTAGTCTCACTTTCTATCTCTGGAGAAAATCCAAACGAATCTTTGATGGCATCAATTATAGCTGACAGTAAATCTATCCCGCTTGATAAACCTTGTGTTGTCACCATTGTCAACTTGAATGTCACAGAAATACTTCCATTCCTTCAACACAATGTTATTGCCATGTAGTTGCATTAATAACTCATTATTTAACCTATCATTTATATGATAGATCTAGTGCTTCCACTAGTTTAAATATAAATTGGTTATGGTTACATCACATTAGCTCCTGTTTAACAAATTCAGGGCAGCATCAGTCGCAACTGATTTTATCATAGTAATTAGCATAATTATTATAAATTTGCGTAGTTCATGAACAAAATGCTCACCATATACATTTTTTTGGAAAAACAATATATTAAATGATATAGCTTTTAAATAGTGTTGAATCAAATTGTATTATTATCATGTCAGGATGTGACCATACAACTTCAGCATACATAATGTAATAATATTGCAATGTGACATTTATAATTATGTCAGGATTCAGAATCATAATCTAAATATCTGGGTGTATTCAGGGTTTTAGTCAAAGGCTCATTTATGTTTCTGTAAAGAAACTTGCTCATCTTGATGTTTTGATCGCCATGTTGACGATTTTATTACAATTGTGTTCTGTGGCCTCACATGATATGATTTTATGACACATAGTTTGGAATCTGGACCAATGACATGTGAAGTACATATATCTAGAATATACTTTTTAATGCAAATTGCAATGTCATATTTGATACAAATAGAAGCACGTCTGGTTTTCATATTAGGTTATTCTAGTTTGGGGATTCAGGACTGTATGTTGTTGGTGTCTCTATGAGGGTACAGATGGGATGTAGTCATAGTTAATTGGTGATTGACAATACAGCAAATTGGTCTGATCTGCACAAATCAAATTTGCATATTTATCAAATAAGTACACTTTTTTCAAAGTGATAGTGATACGGTAATCTATGTTCATTATTAATGTATGTGTACCTTGGAATAGAAAATAGGGGACATAAAATGTAAATTTATCCAGACATGCTAGTATTTTCTCCCATGGTTAAGCTATTATGTTTGTTTTTAGCACATGATAAAAATGGTTGCCATGTACTTGTAATGTTTTCAGCAAAATATCTCTGCTAAGAATTTAATTGTGGAGGTCTTTTAAATTTGGGCTGCTGCGGCAGCATAGCAGTTATTTTCATATTTCTTATTTTGGACATGCATGGCCGAAATTAATTCTCATCTTTATTTCTCGCTTAACAGTTGAAAGTGCAACATAAAAATTAAGAACTTACACAATTCCATGGACATTTTGGGATGTTATGGACATATCAAACAGCCAAAATAAAAATGATGACGTTTGGCCCGTGTATAACTTTAGCAACAAAAATGTAAATAATAATTTATATATTTTAGTGACACACAAAAATATACTTACTTGATTTCTGTCACTTCGCATTGAGAAGAGATCGAAATATTTACGAGAGCCCCTTCCATCTAAACAAATTGGTAAGTGTCATTACATAGCATGATATTTCCATCTCAACCATACAAAACCCCTCATTGTTTAGTATTAGAACACATTGATAATTTACTTCAAGAAATTAGTTTTGAATATATGACCTGTGTTCATTTGGCTTAGTCTGCAATATCATTTTATATATTCCTGCTGGTATTTGTTCAGCCGAATCACTATATACATTTCAAAAAGGAGTATTGTCGTATTATATTACAAACAAAACCGTGTAGGAACAAAGCATACCGAGATTTATTATGTTAATGAAGACTTATTGATAGCAATTGATGTATTGTTATACACATATGATTTATCGGATTGATTTTAACTTATATATGTTCTGATAAACAATGGTCGCGTATAGGAATCACAGTCGTTTTGTTAAACCCATCACATAGTATGATACAATTTAATTTCTGCTAAATATTAATACAAAAGTTACAACAACTTCAAATACATTGATATCAGAATGTAAGTGTGCTTGGAAGTAAAATACGTGGGCTTATAATAAGAGCACATATCACAAGCCTATTGAAAAAGTAATGAAACTGAATTGCCCAATTTATAGAGGTAGAGCGACAAAACTTCTGAATTCAGTAGCAGTTCAATAATAATGGAATAGTCACAAAGTAAAATACGTGAATTAAAGTTGCTTCTACGCTTTGTGCATAAAACACTCACACCACTGTTTACAGCCAGAAAAATCAACTATAGTGCATCATTGCACAGCTATTGTCAGAACATCTGCGTTTCTCTTTGAACAAATAAGCTAATGTCAACTTGATGGCACAATTATTTCATGGAAATAACAACAATTACTTTATAATCACGAGGAATAATATTTAACTCACCTGATCACAAAATTGGCTGGTAAAATTCCTGTACGCTTCAGATGTTGTATTGGCGAGATCAGATGTAAATGTATCATTCTCCAATGTAAGTGATCCAGTGACTATAACTACAACGTAATATCTACCACTTGAAATATTGTATCAAAAAAATAAATATGATACTAATGACATATTAAATATGGCTTGATAATATGTGGGATTACTAACACATTAGTTGTGCTATTAGATGGCATTCATGGCTTATTAAAAATATTCATTATATGCATATAAGTAATACGTAATTACCTGTAAAAAGTGCTGAATCTGTTACATTGGCTGCTTCAGTTGTCCTTGTTACCACCTTCTCTGTGCTGGTGGATTGTGTACCCGTTTCATCTGTTGTTTCATCTGTTTTTGTACTAAGAAGGGCATCTGTAATCGTAGGTGTTACAATGTCAAGAGTAGTTTTGTCTTCACCAGTTTCTTGTGTCACAGCGGCTGTTTGAGTTGTAGTTTCTACATCTTTTTCTGTGCCAGTGGAGTGTGCACCTATTCCCATTTTAGCTGTTGCCTCCTGTATTATGGTACTAATGGGGACATCTGCTAACTTGGTTGTTATATCAGCAGTAGTTTTGTCTACAGCAGTCTCTTTTGTCACAGGGGCAGTTTGAGTTGTACTTTCGACCTCCTTTTCTTTTCCAGTGGATGGTGATCCTGTATCTGTTGTATATGTTGCTGCTTCTGTTATTGTACTAATAGGGACGTCTGTACTCTTAGATGATGTCATTTCAGGAGTAGTTTTGTCTTCAACAGTCTCTTTTGTCACAATGGTAGTTTGAGGTGTAGTTTTGATATCCTTGTCTGTGCCAGTGGATGGTGCACCTGTTTCTGTTATATCTGTTGCCTCCTCTATTACGGTACTGATGGAGACATCTGTCACCTTAGTTGTTATATCAGCAGTGGTTTTGTCTACAACATTCTCTTTTGTCACAGTGGCAGTGTGAGTTGTACTGTCGACATCCTTTTCTGTTCCAGTGGATGGTGCACCTGTTTCGGCTCTATCTGTTGCCTCCTCTGTTTTGGTACTGATAGGGGAGTCCGTAATCTTAGTTGTTATATCAGCAGTAGATTTGTCTTCAGCAGTCCCTTGTGGCACAGTCGCAGCTCCAGTTGTACTTTCGACCTCCTTTCTTGTTCCAGTGGATGGTGCACCTGTTTTAGTTTCATCTGTTGCCTCCTCTGTTGTGGTACTAATGGGGACATCTGCCTCCTTAGTTGTTATATCAGCAGTAGTTTTGTCTACATCAGTCTCTTTTGTCACATTGGCAGTTTGAGTTGTACTTTCGACCTTCTTTTCTGTTCCAGTGGATGGTGCACCTGTTTTAGTTTTATCTGTTGCCTCCTCTATTATGGTACTGATGGGGACATCTGTCAACTTAGTTGTTATAAGAGCAGTAGTGTTGTCTACAGCAGTTTCTTTTGTCACAGTGGCAGTTTGAGTTGTACTTTCGACTTCCTTTTCTGTTCCAGTGGATGGTGATCCTGTCTCTGTTTTATATATTGCTTTTTCTGTTATTGTACTAATAGGGACGTCTGTACTCTTAGATGATGTTTTTTCAGGAGTAGTTTTGTCTTCAACAGTATATTTTGTCACAGTGGCAGTTTGTGTTGTAGCTTCCACATCCTTGTCTGTGCCAGTGGATGGTGCACCTGTTTCTGTTATAGTACTAATAGGGACATCAGTGATCTTAGTTGTTATATCAACAGTCGTTTTGTCTACAGCCTTCTCTTGTGTGACAGTTTGAGTTGTAGTTTCGACAACCTTGTCTGTGTCAGTGGATGGTGCACCTGTTTCCATTTTACCTATTGTGTCTTCTGTTATGGTAGTTATATCAGTATTAGTTTTGTCTGCAACAGTTTTTGTTGTCACAGTGGCAGTTTCAGTTGTACTTTCCACATCCGTTTCAGCTCCAGCGGATGGTGCACCTGTTTCTATTTTATCGATTGTGTCTTCTGTTATGGTAGTTATATCAGTAGTAGTTTTGTCTGCAACAGTTTTTGTTGTCACAGTGGCAGTTTCAGTTGTACTTTCCACATCCGTTTCCGTCCTAGTGGATTGTGCACCTGTTTCTGTTTTAGCTGTTTCTTTTTCTGTTCTGGTACTACTAGGGGCATCCGTTATCATAGACGTTACTTCAGCGGTAGTCTTGCCTTCAGCAGTTTCTTGTGGCACAGTGGCAGTTTGAGTTGTACTTTCGACATTCGTTTCTGTTCCAGTGGATGGTGCACCTGTTTCTGTTTCGGCCGTAACCTTAGATGATGTTATTTCAGCAGTAGTTGTGTCTACAGCTGCCTCTTGTGTGACAGATCGAGTGGTATTTTCGACACCCTTTTCTGTGCCAGTAGATGGTGCACCTGTTTCTGTTTTATCTGTTGTGTCTTCTGCTATGGTACTAATAGGAACATCCGTCACCTTAGACGATATTTCAGCAATAGTTTTGCCTTCAGCAGTCTCTTGTGGCACAGTAGCAGTTTGAGTTGTACTTTCGACATCTGTTTCAGCTCCAGCAGATGGTGTTATATCAACAGTCGTTTTGTCTACAGCCTTCTCTTGTGTTACAGTTTGAGTTGTAGTTTCGACAACCTTGTCTGTGTCAGTGGATGGTGCACCTGTTTCTATTTTATCGATTGTATGTTCTGTTATGGTAGTTATATCAGTAGTAGTTTTGTCTGCAACAGTTTTTGTTGTCACAGTGACAGCTTCAGTTGTACTTTCCACATCCGTTTCCGTTCTAGTGGATTGAGCACCTGTTTGTGTTTTAGCTGTTGCTTTTTCTATTCTGTTACTACTAGGGGCATCCGTCATCATAGACGTTATTTCAGCAGTAGTTTTGCCTTCAGCAGTTCCTTGTGGTACAGTGACAGATCGAGTGGTACTTTCGATATCCTTTTCTGTGTCAGTGGACGGTGCACCTGTTTCTGTCTCAGGCGTAACCTTAGATGATGTTATTTCAGCAGTAGTTTTGTCAACAGCTGTCTCTTGTGTGACAGATCGAGTGGTACTTTCGACATCCGTTTCTGTTGCAGTGGATGATGCACCTGTTTCTGTTGTATATGTTGTTTCTTCTGTTATTGTAACCTTAGGTGTTATTATGTCAACAGTAGTTCTGTCTTCAACAGATTCTTGTGTATCTGTTCCAGTTGTCCCTTTTTGAGTCCTAGTTTGTTGACTGGCAGTTGTTTTGGTTGATATAGCTGGCTCTACGGTTTCAACTGAAATACTTTCTGTCGATGTTGCTTTTGTAACAAAATCAGTTTTTCCAGTATCAGAAGGTTCTTGGACAGTGGTTGCTACGGATTTATCAACTGTGGTATCTTGCTCTTCAGTTGGGGATGCTGCACCTGCTGGTGTGCCAGTTTGAGGGCTAGATGATTGAGTGGCACTTGCATCAACTTTAGTTTTCTGAGAGCCAGTGGGCTCTTCTGTTATGGTACTAAGAGGGACCGTTTTTGTAAGCAATCCTGTGGATTCTTCAGGATAAGTTAATGTTGTAGTCTCACTTTCTATCTCTGGAGAAAATCCAAACGAATCTTTGATGGCATCAATTATAGCTGACAGTAAATCTATCCCGCTTGATAAACCTTGTGTTGTCACCATTGTCAACTTGAATGTCACAGAAATACTTCCATTCCTTCAACACAATGTTATTGCCATGTAGTTGCAATAATAACTCATTATTTAACCTATCATTTATATGATAGATCTAGTGCTTCCACTAGTTTAAATATAAATTGGTTATGGTTACATCACATTAACTCCTGTTTAACAAATTCAGGGCAGCATCAGTCGCAACTGATTTTATCATAGTAATTAGCATAATTATTAGAAATTTGCGGAGTTCATGAACAAAATGCTCACCATATACATTTTTTTCGCAAAACAATATATTAAATGATATAGCTTTTAAATAGTGTTGAATCAAATTGTATTATTATCATGTCAGGATATGACCATACAACTTCAGCATACATAATGTAATAATATTGCGATGTGACATTTATAATTATGTCAGGATTCAGAATTATAATCTAAATATCTGGGTGTATTCAGGGTTTTAGTCAAAGGCTCATTTATGTTTCTGTAAAGAAACTTGCTCATCTTGATGTTTTGATCGCCATGTTGACGATTTTATTACAATTGTGTTCTGTGGCCTCACATAATATGATTTTATGACACATAGTTTGGAATCTGGACCATCACCATGTGAATTACATATATCTATAATATACTTTTTAATGCAAATTGCAATGTCATATTTGATACAAATAGAAGCACGTCTGGTTTTCATATTAGGTTATTCTAGTTTGGGGATTCAGGACTGTATGTTGCTGGTGTCTCTATGAGCGTACAGATGGGATTAGTCATAGGTAATTGGTGATTGACAATACAGCAAATTGGTCTGATCTGCACAAATCAAATTTGCATATTTATCAAATAAGTAAACTTTTTTCAAAGTGATAGTGATACGGTAATCTATGTTCATTATTAATGTATGTGTACCTTGGAATAGAAAATATGGGACATAAAATGTAAATTTATCCAGACATGTTAGTATTTTCTCCCATGGTTAAGCTATCATGTTTGTTTTTAGCACATGATTAAAATGGTTGCCATGTACTTGTAATGTTTTCAGCAAAATATCTCTGCTAAGAATTTAATTGTGGAGGTCTTTTAAATTTGGGCTGCTGCGGCAGCATAGCAGTTATTTTCATATTTCTTATTTTGGACATGCATGTCCGAAATTAATTATCATCTTTATTTCTCGCTTAACAGTTAAAAGTGCAACATAAAAATTAAGAACTTACACAATTCCATGGACATTTTGGGATGTTATGGACATATCAAACAGCCAAAATAAAAATGATGACGTTTGGCCCGTGTATAACTTTAGCAACAAAAATGTAAATAATAATTTATATATTTTAGTGACACACAAAAATATACTTACTTGATTTCTGTCACTTCGCATTGAGAAGAGATCGAAATATTTACGAGAGCCCCTTCCATCTAAACAAATTGGTAAGTGTCATTACATAGCATGATATTTCCATCTCAACCATACAAAACCCCTCATTGTTTAGTATTAGAACACATTGATGATTTACTTCAAGCAATTAGTTTTGAATATATGACCTGTAGTCTGCAATATCATTTTATATATTCCTGCTGGTATTTGTTCAGCCGAATCACTATATACATTTCAAAAAGGAGTATTGTCGTATTATATTACAAACAAAAAAGTGTAGGAACAAAGCATACCGAGATTTATTATGTTATTGAAGACTTATTGATAGCAATTGATGTATTGTTATACACATATAATTTATCGGATTGATTTTAACTTATATATGTTCTGATAAACAATGGTCGCGTATAGGAATCACAGTCGTTTTGTTAAACCCATCACATAGTATATTACAACTTAATTTCTGCTAAATATTAATACAAAAGTTACAACAACTTCAAATACATTGATATCAGAATGTAAGTGTGCTTGGAAGTAAAAGACGTGGGCTTATAATAAGAGCACATATCACAAGCCTATTGAAAAAGTAATGAAACTGAATTGCCCAATTTATAGAGGTAGAGCGACAAAACTTCTGAATTCAGTAGCAGTTCAATAATAATGGAATAGTCACAAAGTAAAATACGTGAATTAAAGTTGCTTCTACGCTTTGTGCATAAAACACTCACACCACTGTTTACAGCCAGGAAAATCAACTATAGTGCATCATTGCACAGCTATTGTCAGAACATCTGCGTTTCTCTTTGAACTAATAAGCTAATGTCAACTTGATGGCACAATTATTTCATGGAAATAACAACAATTACTTTATAATCACGAGGAATAATATTTAACTCACCTGATCACAAAATTGGCTGGTAAAATTCCTGTACGCTTCAGATGTTGTATTGGCGAGATCAGATGTAAATGTATCATTCTCCAATGTAAGTGATCCAGTGACTATAACTACAACGTAATATCTACCACTTGAAATATTGTATCAAAAAAATAAATATGATACTAATGACATATTAAATATGGCTTGATAATATGTGGGATTACTAACACATTAATTGTGCTATTAGATGGCATTCATGGCTTATTAAAAATATTCATTATATGCATATAAGTAATACGTAATTACCTGTAAAAAGTGCTGAATCTGTTACATTGGCTGCTTCAGTTGTCCTTGTTACCACCTTCTCTGTGCTGGTGGATTGTGTACCCGTTTCATCTGTTGTTTCATCTGTTATTGTACTAAGAAGGGCATCTGTAATCGTAGGTGTTACAATGTCAAGAGTAGTTTTGTCTTCACCAGTTTCTTGTGTCACAGCGGCTGTTTGAGTTGTAGTTTCTACATCTTTTTCTGTGCCAGTGGAGTGTGCACGTGTTCCCGTTTTAGCTGTTGCCTCCTCTATTATGGTACTAATGGGGACATCTGTCAACTTAGTTGTTATAACAGCAGTAGTTTTGTCTACAGCAGTCTCTTTTGTCACAGTGGCAGTTGGAGTTGTACCTTCGACCTCCTTTTCTGTTCCAGTGGATGGTGATCCTGTATCTGCTGTATATGTTGCTGCTTCTGTTACTGTACTAATATGGACGTCTGTACTCTTAGATGATGTTATTTCAGGAGTAGTTTTGTCTTCAACAGTCTCTTTTGTCACAATGGTAGCTTGAGGTGTAGTTTTGATATCCTTGTCTGTGCCAGTGGATGGTGCACCTGTTTCTGTTATATCTGTTGCCTCCTCTATTACGGTACTGATGGAGACATCTGTCACCTTAGTTGTTATATCAGCAGTGGTTTTGTCTACAACATTCTCTTTTGTCACAGTGGCAGTGTGAGTTGTACTGTCGACATCCTTTTCTGTTCCAGTGGATGGTGCACCTGTTTCGGCTCTATCTGTTGCCTCCTCTGTTTTGGTACTGATAGGGGAGTCCGTAATCTTAGTTGTTATATCAGCAGTAGATTTGTCTTCAGCAGTCCCTTGTGGCACAGTCGCAGCTCCAGTTGTACTTTTGACCTCCTTTCTTGTTCCAGTGGATGGTGCACCTGTTTTAGTTTCATCTGTTGCCTCCTCTGTTGTGGTACTAATGGGGACATCTGTCTCCTTAGTTGTTATATCAGCAGTAGTTTTGTCTACATCAGTCTCTTTTGTCACATTGGCAGTTTGAGTTGTACTTTCGACCTTCTTTTCTGTTCCAGTGGATGGTGCACCTGTTTTAGTTTTATCTGTTGCCTCCTCTATTATGGTACTAATGGGGACATCTGTCAACTTAGTTGTTATAAGAGCAGTAGTGTTGTCTACAGCAGTCTCTTTTGTCACAGTGGCAGTTTGAGTTGTACTTTCGACTTCCTTTTCTGTTCCAGTGGATGGTGATCCTGTCGCTGTTTTATATATTGCTTTTTCTGTTATTGCACTAATAGGGACGTCTGTACTCTTAGATGATGTTTTTTCAGGAGTAGTTTTGTCTTCAACAGTATATTTTGTCACAGTGGCAGTTTGTGTTGTAGCTTCCACATCCTTGTCTGTGCCAGTGGATGGTGCACCTGTTTCTGTTATAGTACTAATAGGGACATCAGTGATCTTAGTTGTTATATCAACAGTCGTTTTGTCTACAGCCTTCTCTTGTGTGACAGTTTGAGTTGTAGTTTCGACAACCTTGTCTGTGTCAGTGGATGGTGCACCTGTTTCCATTTTACCTATTGTGTCTTCTGTTATGGTAGTTATATCAGTATTAGTTTTGTCTGCAACAGTTTTTGTTGTCACAGTGGCAGTTTCAGTTGTACTTTCCACATCCGTTTCAGCTCCAGCGGATGGTGCACCTGTTTCTATTTTATCGATTGTGTCTTCTGTTATGGTAGTTATATCAGTAGTAGTTTTGTCTGCAACAATTTTTGTTGTCACAGTGGCAGTTTCAGTTGTACTTTCCACATCCGTTTCCGTCCTAGTGGATTGTGCACCTGTTTCTGTTTTAGCTGTTTCTTTTTCTGTTCTGGTACTACTAGGGGCATCCGTTATCATAGACGTTATTTCAGCGGTAGTCTTGCCTTCAGCAGTCTCTTGTGGCACAGTGGCAGTTTGAGTTGTACTTTCGACATCCGTTTCTGTTCCAGTGGATGGTGCACCTGTTTCTGTTTCGGCCGTAACCTTAGATGATGTTATTTCAGCAGTAGTTGTGTCTACAGCTGCCTCTTGTGTGACAGATCGAGTGGTATTTTCGACACCCTTTTCTGTGCCAGTAGATGGTGCACCTGTTTCTGTTTTATCTGTTGTGTCTTCTGCTATGGTACTAATAGGAACATCCGTCACCTTAGACGATATTTCAGCAATAGTTTTGCCTTCAGCAGTCTCTTGTGGCACAGTAGCAGTTTGAGTTGTACTTTCGACATCTGTTTCAGCTCCAGCAGATGGTGTTATATCAACAGTCGTTTTGTCTACAGCCTTCTCTTGTGTTACAGTTTGAGTTGTAGTTTCGACAACCTTGTCTGTGTCAGTGGATGGTGCACCTGTTTCTATTTTATCGATTGTGTCTTCTGTTATGGTAGTTATATCAGTAGTAGTTTTGTCTGCAACAGTTTTTGTTGTCACAGTGACAGTTTCAGTTGTACTTTCCACATCCGTTTCCGTTCTAGTGGATTGTGCACCTGTTTGTGTTTTAGCTGTTGCTTTTTCTGTTCTGTTACTACTAGGGGCATCCGTCATCATAGACGTTATTTCAGCAGTAGTTTTGCCTTCTGCAGTTCCTTGTGGTACAGTGACAGATCGAGTGGTACTTTCGATATCCTTTTCTGTGTCAGTGGACGGTGCACCTGTTTCTGTCTCAGGCGTAACCTTAGATGATGTTATTTCAGCAGTAGTTTTGTCAACAGCTGTCTCTTGTGTGACAGATCGAGTGGTACTTTCGACATCCGTTTCTGTTGCAGTGGATGATGCACCTGTTTCTGTTGTATATGTTGTTTCTTCTGTTATTGTAACCTTAGGTGTTATTATGTCAACAGTAGTTCTGTCTTCAACCGATTCTTGTGTATCTGTTCCAGTTGTCCCTTTTTGAGTCGTAGTTTGTTGACTGGCAGTTGTTTTGGTTGATATAGCTGGCTCTACGGTTTCAACTGAAATACTTTCTGTCGATGTTGCTTTTGTAACAAAATCAGTTTTTCCAGTATCAGAGAGTTCTTCGACAGTGGTTGCTACGGATTTATCAACTGTGGTATCTTGCTCTTCAGTTGGGGATGCTGCACCTGCTGGTGTGCCAGTTTGAGGGCTAGATGATTGAGTGGCACTTGCATCAACTTTAGTTTTCTGAGAGCCAGTGGGCTCTTCTGTTATGGTACTAAGAGGGACCGTTTTTGTAAGCAATCCTGTGGATTCTTCAGGATAAGTTAATGTTGTAGTCTCATTTTCTATCTCTGGAGAAAATCCAAACGAATCTTTGATGGCATCAATTATAGCTGACAGTAAATCTATCCCGCTTGATAAACCTTGTGTTGTCACCATTGTCAACTTGAATGTCACAGAAATACTTCCATTCCTTCAACACAATGTTATTGCCATGTAGTTGCATTAATAACTCATTATTTAACCTATCATTTATATGATAGATCTAGTGCTTCCACTAGTTTAAATATAAATTGGTTATGGTTACATCACATTAACTCCTGTTTAACAAATTCAGGGCAGCATCAGTCGCAACAGATTTTATCATAGTAATTAGCATAATTATTAGAAATTTGCGTAGTTCATGAACAAAATGCTCACCATATACATTTTTTTTGCAAAACAATATATTAAATGATATAGCTTTTAAATAGTGTTGAATCAAACTGTATTATTATCATGTCAGGATATGACCATACAACTTCAGCATACATAATGTAATAATATTGCAATGTGACATTTATAATTATGTCAGGATTCAGAATTATAATCTAAATATCTGGGTGTATTCAGGGTTTTAGTCAAAGGCTCATTTATGTTTCTGTAAAGAAACTTGCTCATCTTGATGTTTTGATCGCCATGTTGACGATTTTATTACAATTGTGTTCTGTGGCCTCACATGATGTGAATTACATATATCTATAATATACTTTTTAATGCAAATTGCAATGTCATATTTGATACAAATAGAAGCATGTCTGGTTTTCATATTAGGTTATTCTAGTTTGGGGATTCAGGACTGTATGTTGTTGGTGTCTCTATGAGGGTACAGATGGGATTAGACATAGGTAATTGGTGATTGACAATACAGCAAATTGGTCTGATCTGCACAAATCAAATTTGCATATTTATCAAATAAGTAAACTTTTTTCAAAGTGATAGTGATACGGTAATCTATGTTCATTATTAATGTATGTGTACCTTGGAATAGAAAATATGGGACATAAAATGTAAATTTATCCAGACATGTTAGTATTTTCTCCCATGGTTAAGCTATTATGTTTGTTTTTAGCACATGATTAAAATGGTTGCCATGTACTTGTAATGTTTTCAGCAAAATATCTCTGCTAAGAATTTAATTGTGGAGGTCTTTTAAATTTGGGCTGCTGCGGCAGCATAGCAGTTATTTTCATATTTCTTATTTTGGACATGCATGGCCGAAATTAATTCTCATCTTTATTTCTCGCTTAACAGTTAAAAGTGCAACATAAAAATTAAGAACTTACACAATTCCATGGACATTTTGGGATGTTATGGACATATCAAACAGCCAAAATAAAAATGATGACGTTTGGCCCGTGTATAACTTTAGCAACAAAAATGTAAATAATAATTTATATATTTTAGTGACACACAAAAATATACTTACTTGATTTCTGTCACTTCGCATTGAGAAGAGATCGAAATATTTACGAGAGCCCCTTCCATCTAAACAAATTGGTAAGTGTCATTACATAGCATGATATTTCCATCTCAACCATACAAAACCCCTCATTGTTTAGTATTAGAACACATTGATGATTTACTTCAAGCAATTAGTTTTGAATATATGACCTGTGTTCATTTAGCTTAGTCTGCAATATCATTTTTTATATTCCTGCTGGTATTTGTTCAGCCGAATCACTATATACATTTTAAAAAGGAGTATTGTCGTATTATATTACAAACAAAACCGTGTAGGAACAAAGCATACCGAGATTTATTATGTTAATGAAGACTTATTGATAGCAATTGATGTATTGTTATACACATATAATTTATTGGATTGATTTTAACTTATATATGTTCTGATAAACAATGGTCGCGTATAGGAATCACAGTCGTTTTGTTAAACCCATCAAATAGTATGATACAACTTAATTTCTGCTAAATATTAATACAAAAGTTACAACAACTTCAAATACATTGATATCAGAATGTAAGTGTGCTTGAAAGTAAAAGACGTGGGCTCATAATAAGAGCACATATCACAAGCCTATTGAAAAAATAATGAAACTGAATTGCCCAATTTATAGAGGTAGAGCGACAAAACTTCTGAATTCAGTAGCAGTTCAATAATAATGGAATAGTCACAAAGTAAAATACGTGAATTCAAGTTGCTTCTACGCTTTGTGCATAAAACACTCACACCACTGTTTACAGCCAGAAAAATCAACTATAGTGCATCATTGCACAGCTATTGTCAGAACATCTGCGTTTCTCTTTGAACAAATAAGCTAATGTCAACTTGATGGCACAATTATTTCATGGAAATAACAACAATTACTTTATAATCACGAGGAATAATATTTAACTCACCTGATCACAAAATTGGCTGGTAAAATCCCTGTACGCTTCAGATGTTGTATTGGCGAGATCAGATGTAAATGTATCATTCTCCAATGTAAGTGATCCAGTGACTATAACTACAACGTAATATCTACCACTTGAAATATTGTATCAAAAAAATAAATATGATACTAATGACATATTAAATATGGCTTGATAATATGTGGGATTACTAACACATTAGTTGTGCTATTAGATGGCATTCATGGCTTATTAAAAATATTCATTATATGCATATAAGTAATGCGTAATTACCTGTAAAAAGTGCTGAATCTGTTACATTGGCTGCTTCAGTTGTCCTTGTTACCACCTTCTCTGTGCTGGTGGATTGTGTACCCGTTTCATCTGTTGTTTCATCTGTTATTGTACTAAGAAGGGCATCTGTAATCGTAGGTGTTACAATGTCAAGAGTAGTTTTGTCTTCACCAGTTTCTTGTGTCACAGCGGCTGTTTGAGTTGTAGTTTCTACATCTTTTTCTGTGCCAGTGGAGTGTGCACCTATTCCCGTTTTAGCTGTTGCCTCCTGTATTATGGTACTAATGGGGACATCTGATAACTTGGTTGTTATATCAGCAGTAGTTTTGTCTACAGCAGTCTCTTTTGTCACAGTGGCAGTTGGAGTTGTACCTTCGACCTCCTTTCCTGTTCCAGTGGATGGTGATCCTGTATCTGTTGTATATGTTGCTGCTTCTGTTATTGTACTAATAGGGACGTCTGTACTCTTAGATGATGTTATTTCAGGAGTAGTTTTGTCTTCAACAGTCTCTTTTGTCACAATGGTAGTTTGAGGTGTAGTTTTGATATCCTTGTCTGTGCCAGTGGATGGTGCACCTGTTTCTGTTATATCTGTTGCCTCCTCTATTACGGTACTGATGGAGACATCTGTCACCTTAGTTGTTATATCAGCAGTGGTTTTGTCTACAACATTCTCTTTTGTCACGGTGGCAGTATGAGTTGTACTGTCGACATCATTTTCTGTTCCAGTGGATGGTGCACCTGTTTCGGCTCTATATGTTGCCTCCTCTGTTTTGGTACTGATAGGGGAGTCCGTAATCTTAGTTGTTATATCAGCAGTAGATCTGTCTTCAGCAGTCCCTTGTGGTACAGTCGCAGCTCCAGTTGTACTTTCGACCTCCTTTCTTGTTCCAGTGGATGGTGCACCTGTTTTAGTTTCATCTGTTGCCTCCTCTGTTGTGGTACTAATGGGGACATCTGTCTCCTTAGTTGTTATATCAGCAGTAGTTTTGTCTAGATCAGTCTCTTTTGTCACAGTGGCAGTTTGAGTTGTACTTTCGACCTTCTTTTCTGTTCCAGTGGATGGTGCACCTGTTTTAGTTTTATCTGTTGCCTCCTCTATTATGGTACTAATGGGGACATCTGTCAACTTAGTTGTTATAACAGCAGTAGTTTTGTCTACAGCAGTCTTTTTTGTCACAGTGGCAGTTTGAGTTGTACTTTCGACTTCCTTTTCTGTTCCAGTGGATGGTGATCCTGTCTCTGTTTTATATATTGCTTTTTCTGTTATTGTACTAATAGGGACGTCTGTACTCTTAGATGATGTTTTTTCAGGAGTAGTTTTGTCTTCAACAGTATATTTTGTCACAGTGGCAGTTTGTGTTGTAGCTTCCACATCCTTGTCTGTGCCAGTGGATGGTGCACCTGTTTCTGTTATAGTACTAATAGAGACATCAGTGATCTTAGTTGTTATATCAACAGTCGTTTTGTCTACAGCCTTCTCTTGTGTGACAGTTTGAGTTGTAGTTTCGACAACCTTGTCTGTGTCAGTGGATGGTGCACCTGTTTCCATTTTATCTATTGTGTCTTCTGTTATGGTAGTTATATCAGTATTAGTTTTGTCTGCAACAGTTTTTGTTGTCACAGTGGCAGTTTCAGTTGTACTTTCCACATCCGTTTCCGTTCTAGTGGATTGTGCACCTGTTTCTGTTTTAGCTGTTGCTTTTTCTGTTCTGGTACTACTAGGGGCATCCGTTATCATAGACGTTATTTCAGCGGTAGTCTTGCCTTCAGCAGTTTCTTGTGGTACAGTGACAGATCGAGTGGTACTTTCGATATCCTTTTCTGTGTCAGTGGATAGTGCACCTGTTTCTGTCTCAGCCGTAACCTTAGATGATGTTATTTCAGCAGTAGTTGTGTCTACAGCTGTCTCTTGTGTGACAGATCGAGTGGTACTTTCGACACCCTTTTCTGTGCCAGTAGATGGTGCACCTGTTTCTGTTTTATCTGTTGTGTCTTCTGCTATGGTACTAATAGGAACATCCGTCACCTTAGACGATATTTCAGCAATAGTTTTGCCTTCAGCAGTCTCTTGTGGCACAGTAGCAGTTTGAGTTGTACTTTCGACATCTGTTTCAGCTCCAGCAGATGGTGTTATATCAACAGTCGTTTTGTCTACAGCCTTCTCTTGTGTTACAGTTTGAGTTGTAGTTTCGACAACCTTGTCTGTGTCAGTGGATGGTGCACCTGTTTCTATTTTATCGATTGTGTCTTCTGTTATGGTAGTTATATCAGTAGTAGTTTTGTCTGCAACAGTTTTTGTTGTCACAGTGGCAGTTTCAGTTGTACTTTCCACATCCGTTCCCGTTCTAGTGGATTGTGCACCTGTTTCTGTTTTAGCTGTTGCTTTTTCTGTTCTGTTACTACTGGGGGCATCCGTTATCATAGACGTTATTTCAGCAGTAGTTTTGCCTTCAGCAGTTCCTTGTGGTACAGTGACAGATAGAGTGGTACTTTCGATATCCTTTTCTGTGTCAGTGGATAGTGCACCTGTTTCTGTCTCAGCCGTAATCTTAGATGATGTTATTTCAGCAGTAGTTTTGTCAACAGCTGTCTCTTGTGTGACAGATCGAGTGGTACTTTCGACATCCGTTTCTGTTGCAGTGGATGATGCACTTGTTTCTGTTGTATCTGTTGTTTTTTCTGTTATTGTAACCTTAGGTGTTATTATGTCAACAGTAGTTCTGTCTTCAACAGATTCTTGTGTATCTGTTCCAGTTGTCCCTTTTTGAGTCGTAGTTTGTTGACTGGCAGTTGTTTTGGTTGATATAGCTGGCTCTACGGTTTCAACTGAAATACTTTCTGTCGATGTTGCTTTTGTAACAAAATCAGTTTTTCCAGTATCAGAGAGTTCTTGGACAGTGGTTGCTACGGATTTATCAACTGTGGTATCTTGCTCTTCAGTTGGGGATGCTGCACCTGCTGGTGTGCCAGTTTGAGGGCTAGATGATTGAGTGCCACTTGCATCAACTTTAGTTTTCTGAGAGCCAGTGGGCTCTTTTGTTATGGTACTAAGAGGGACCGTTTTTGTAAGCAATCCTGTGGATTCTTCAGGATAAGTTAATGTTGTAGTCTCACTTTCTATCTCTGGAGAAAATCCAAACGAATCTTTGATGGCATCAATTATAGCTGACAGTAAATCTATCCCGCTTGATAAATCTTGTGTTGTCACCAGTGTCAACTTGAATGTCACAGAAATACTTCCATTCCTTCAACACAATGTTATTGCCATGTAGTTGCATTTATAACTCATTATTTAACCTATCATTTATATGATAGATCTAGTGCTTCCACTAGTTTAAATATAAATTGTTTATGGTTACATCACATTAACTCCTGTTTAACAAATTCAGGGCAGCATCAGTCGCAACTGATTTTATCATAGTAATTAGCATAATTATTATATATTTGCGTAGTTCATGGACAAAATGCTCACCATATACATTTTTTTTGCAAAACAATATATTAAATGATATAGCTTTTAAATAGTTTTGAATCAAATTGTATTATTATTATTATGTCAGGATATGACCATACAACTTCAGCATACATAATGTAATAATGTTGCAATGTGACATTTATAATTATATCAGGATTCAGAATTATAATCTAAATATCTGGGTGTATTCAGGGTTTTAGTCAAAGGCTCATTTATGTTTCTGTAAAGAAACTTGCTCATCTTGATGTTTTGATCGCCATGTAGACGATTTTATTACAATTGTGTTCTGTGGCCTCACATGATATGATTTTATGACACATAGTTTTGAATCTGGACCAATGACATGTGAATTACATATATGTATAATATACTTCTTAATGCAAATTGCAATGTCATATTTGATACAAATAGTAACACGTCTGGTTTTCATATTAGTTTATTCTAGTTTGGGGATTCAGGACTGTATGTTGTTGGTGTCTCTATGAGGGTACAAATGGGATGTAGCAATAGTTAATTGGTGGTTGACAATACAGCAAATTGGTCTGCTCTGCACAAATCAAATTTGCATATTTATCAAATAAGTAAACTTTTTTCACAGTGATAGTGATACGGTAATTTATGTTAATTATAAATGTATGTGTACCTTGAAATAGAAAATATGGGACATAAAATGTAAATTTATCCAGACATGTTAGTATTTTCTTCCATGGTTAAGCTATTATGTTTGTTTTTAGCACATGATAAAAATGGTTGCCATGTACTTGTAATGTTTTCAGCAAAATGTCTCTGCTAAGAATTTAATTGTGGAGGTCTTTTAAATTTGGGCTGCTGCGGCAGCATAGCAGTTATTTCCATATTTCTTATTTTGGACATGCATGTCCGAAATTAATTCTCATCTTTATCTCTCGCTTAACAGAGAAAAGTGCAACATAAAAATTAAGAACTTACACAATTCCAGGGACATTTTGCTATGTTATGGACATATCAAACAGCCAAAATAAAAATGATGACGTTTGGCCCGTGTGTAACTTTAGCAACAAGAATGTAAATAATAATTTATATATTATAGTGACACACAAAAAATATACTTACTTGATTTCTGTCACTTCGCATTGAGAAGAGATCGAAATATTTACGAGAGCCCCTTCCATCTAAACAAATTGGTAAGTGTCATTACATAGCATGATATTTCCATCTCAACCATACAAAACCCCTATTTGTTTAGTATTAGAACACATTGATGATTTACTTCAAGCAATTAGTTTCGAATATATGACCTGTGTTCATTTAGCTTAGTCTGCAATATCATTTTATATATTCCTGCTGGTATTTGTTCAGCCGAATCACTATATACATTTTAAAAACGAGTATTGTCGTATTATAATTCAAACAAAACTGTGTAGGAAAAAAGCATACCGAGATTTATTATGTTAATGAAGACTTATTGATAGCAATTGATGTATTGTTATACACGTATAATTTATCGGATTGATTTTAACTTATATATGTTCTGATAAACAATGGTCGTGTATAGGAATCACAGTCGTTTTGTTAAACCCATCAAATAGTATGATACAACTTAATTTCTGCTAAATATTAATACAAAAGTTACAACAACTTCAAATACATTGATATCAGAATGTAAGTGTGCTTGGAAGTAAAAGACATGGGCTCATAATAAGAGCACATATCATAAGCCTATTGAAAAAGTAATGAAACTGAATTGCCCAATTTATAGAGGTGGAGCGACAAAACTTCTGAATTCAGTAGCAGTTCAATAATAATGGAATAGTCACATAGTAAAATACGTGAATTAAAGTTGCTTCTACGATTTGTGCATAAAACACTCACACCACTGTTTTCAGCCAGAAAAATCAACTATAGTGCATCATTGCACAGCTATTGTCAGAACATCTGCGTTTCTCTTTGAACAACTAAGCTAATGTCCATTTGATGGCACAATTATTTCATGGAAATAACAACAATTACTTTGTAATCACGAGGAATAATATTTAACTCACCTGATCACAAAATTGGCTGGTAAAATCCCTGTACGTTTCAGATGATGTATTGGCGAGATCAGAAGTAAATGTATCATTCTCCAATGTGAGTGATCCAGTAACTATAACTACAACGTAATATCTACCACTTGAAATATTGTATCAAAAAAATAAAAAAGATACCAATGAAATAATAAATATGGCTTGATAATATGTGGGATTACTAACACATTAGTTGTGCTTTTAGATCGCATTCATGGCCTTTTAAAAATATTCATTATATGCATATAAGTAATGACATAAATAGGAAGAATACGTAATTACCTGTAAAAGGTGCTGAATCTGTTACATTGGCTGCTTCAGTTGTCCTTGTTACCACCTTCTCTGTGCTGGTGGATTGTGTACCCGTTTCATCTGTTGTTTCAACTGTTATTGTACTAAGAAGGGCATCTGTAATCGTAGGTGTTACAATGTCAAGAGTAGTTTGGTCTTCACCAGTTTCTTGTGTCACAGCGGCTGTTTGAGTTGTAGTTTCTACATCTTTTTCTGTGCCAGTGGAGTGTGCACCTGTTCCCGTTTTAGCTGTTGCCTCCTCTATTATGGTACTAATGGGGACATCTGTCAACTTAGTTGTTATAACAGCAGTAGTTTTGTCTACAGCAGTCTCTTTTGTCACAGTGGCAGTTGGAGTTGTACCTTCGACCTCCTTTTCTGTTCCAGTGGATGGTGATCCTGTATCTGCTGTATATGTTGCTGCTTCTGTTATTGTACTAATAGGGACGTCTTTACTCTTGGATGATGTTATTTCAGGAGTAGTTTTGTCTTCAACAGTCTCTTTTGTCACAGTGGTAGTTTGAGGTGTAGTTTTGATATCCTTGTCTGTGCCAGTGGACGGTGCACCTGTTTCGGTTCTATCTGTTGTCTCCTCTGTTATGGTACTAATAGAGTCCGTAATCTTAGTTGTTATATCAGCAGTAGATTTGTCTTCAGCAGTCCCTTGTGGCACAGTCGCAGCTCGAGTTGTACTTTCGACCTCCTTGCCTGTTCCAGTGGATGGTGCACCTGTTTTAGTTTCATTTGTTGCGTCCTCTGTTGTGGTACTAATGGGGACATCTGTCTTCTTAGTTGTTATATCAGCAGTAGTTTTGTCTACAGCAGTCTCTTTTGTCACAGTGGCAGTTTGAGTTGTACTTTTGACCTTCTTTTCTGTTCCAGTGGATGGTGCACCTGTTTTAGTTTTATCTGTTGCCTGCTCTATTATGGTACTAATGGGGACATCTGTCAACTTAGTTGTTATACCAGCAGTAGTTTTGTCTACAGCAGTCTCTTTTGACACAGCGGCAGTTTGAGTTGTACTTTCGACTTCCTTTTCTGTTCCAGTGGATGGTGATCCTGTCTCTGTTTTATATATTGCTTTTTCTGTTATTGTACTAATAAGGACGTCTGTACTCTTAGATGATGTTTTTTCAGGAGTAGTTTTGTCTTCAACAGTATATTTTGTCACAGTGGCAGTTTGTGTTGTAGCTTCTACATCCTTGTCTGTGCCAGTGGATGGTGCACCTGTTTCTGTTATGGTACTAATAGGGACATCAGTGATCTTAGTTGTTATATCAGCAGTAGTTTTGTCTACAGCCTTCTCTTGTGTGACAGTTTCAGTTGTAGTTTCGACAACTTTGTCTGTGTCAGCGAATGGTGCACCTGTGTCTGTTATATCTGTTGTGTCTTCTGGAATGGCACTGATAGGGGCTTCCGTAATCTTAGTTGTTATATCAGTGGTAGATTTGTCTTCAGTAGTCTCTTTTGGCACAGTATGTGTTACTATGTCAAGAGTAGTTTTGTCTTCAACAGTTTCTTGTGTCACAGCGGCTGTTCGGGCTGTAGATTTTACATCTTTTTCTGTGCCAGTGGAGTGTGCGCCTGTTCCTGTTTTAGCTGTTGTTTCTCCTGTTATGGTACTAATAACGGCATCTGTAATCTCAGTAGTTACATCAGCAGTAGATTTGTCTTCAACAGTCTTTTTAGTCACAGTGGCAGTTTGAGTTGTGCGTTCGACATCCTTGTCTGTGCCAGTGGATGGTGCACCTGTTTCATTTGTATCTGTTGCTTCGTCTATTATGGTACTAATAGGGACATCTGTCACCTTAGTTGTTATATCAGCAGTAGTTTTGTCTACAGCAGTCTCTTTTGTCACAGTGGCAGTTTGAGTTGTACTTTCGACTTCCTTTTCTGTTCCAGTGGATGGTGATCCTGTCTCTGTTTTATATATTACTTTTTCTGTTATTGTACTAATAGGGACGTCTGTATTCTTAGATGATGTTATTTCAGGAGTAGTTTTGTCTTCAACAGAATCTTTCGTCACAGTGGAAGTTTGTGTTGTAGTTTCGACAACCTTGGCTGTGCCAGTGGATGGTGCACCTGTTTCTGTTATGGTACTACTAGTTTCGACAACCTTGTCTGTGTTAGTGGCTGGTGCACCTGTGTCTGTTATATCTGTTGTGTCTTCTGTTATGGTACTGATAGGGGCTTCCGTAATCTTAGTTGTTATATCAGCAGTAGATTTGTCTTCAGCAGTCCCTTGTGGCACAGTCGCAGCTCGAGTTGTACTTTCGACCTCCTTTCCTGTTCCAGTGGATGGTGCACCTGTTTTAGTTTCATCTGTTGCCTCCTCTGTTGTGGTACTAATGGGGACATCTGTCTCATTAGTTGTTATATCAGCAGTAGTTTTGTCTACAGCAGTCTCTTTTGTCACAGTGGCAGTTTGAGTTGTACTTTCGACCTTCTTGTCTGTTCCAGTGGATGGTGCACCTGTTTTAGTTTTATCTGTTGCCTCCTCTATTATGGTACTAATGGGGACATCTGTCAACTCAGTTGTTATAACAGCAGTAGTTTTGTCTACAGCAGTCTCTTTTGTCACAGTGGCAGTTTGAGTTGTACTTTCGACTTCCTTTTCTGTTCCAGTGGATGGTGATCCTGTCTCTGTTTTAAATATTGCTTTTTCTGTTATTGTACTAATAGGGACGTCTGTACTCTTAGATGATGTTTTTTCAGGAGTAGTTTCGTCTTCAACAGTATATTTTGTCACAGTGGCAGTTTGTGTTGTAGCTTCCACATCCATGTCTGTGCCAGTGGATGGTGCACCTGTTTCTGTTATGGTACTAATATGGACATCAGTGATCTTAGTTGTTATATCAACAGTCGTTTTGTCTACAGCCTTCTCTTGTGTGACAGTTTGAGTTGTAGTTTCGACAACCTTGTCTGTGTCAGTGAATGGTGCATCTGTTTCCTTTTTATCTATTGTGCCTTCTGTTATGGTAGTTATATCAGTAGTAGTTTTGTCTGCAATATTTTTTGTTGTCACAGTGGCAGTTTCAGTTGTATTTTCCACATCCGTTTCAGCTCCAGCGGATGGCGCACCTGTTTCTATTTTATCGATTGTGTCTTCTGTTATGGTAGTTATATCAGTAGTAGTTTTGTCTGCAACAGTTTTTGTTGTCACAGTGGCAGCTTCAGTTGTACTTTCCACATCCGTTTCCGTTCTAGTGGATTGTGCACCTGTTTCTGTTTTAGCTGTTGCTTTTTCTGTTCTGGTACTAATACGGGCATCTGTCATCATAGACGTTATTTCAGCAGTAGTCTTGCCTTCAGCAGTCTCTTGTGGCACAGTGGCAGTTTGAGTTGTACTTTCGACACCCTTTTCTGTGCCAGTAGATAGTGCACCTGTTTCTGTTTTATCTGTTGTGTCTTCTGTTCTGTTACTACTAGGGGCATCCGTTATCATAGACGTTATTTCAGCAGTAGTTTTGCCTTCAGCAGTTTCTTGTGGTACAGTGACAGATAGAGTGGTTCTTTCGATATCCTTTTCTGTGTCAGTGGATAGTGCACCTGTTTCTGTCTCAGCCGTAATCTTAGATGATGTTATTTCAGCAGTAGTTTTGTCAACAGCTGTCTCTTGTGTGACAGATCGAGTGGTACTTTCGACATCCGTTTCTGTTCCAGTGGATGGTGCACCTGTTTCTGTCTCAGCCGTAACCTTAGATGATGTTATTTCAGCAGTAGTTTTGTCAACAGCTGTCTCTTGTGTGACAGATCGAGTGGTACTTTCGACATCCATTTCTGTTGCAGTGGATGATGCACCTGTTTCCGTTGTATCTGTTGTTTCTTCTGCTATTGTAACCTTAGGTGTTATTATGTCAACAGTAGTTCTGTCTTCAACAGATTCTTGTGTATCTGTTCCAGTTGTCCCTTTTTGAGTCGTAGTTTGTTGAGTGTCAGTTTGTTGACTGGCAGTTGTTTTGGTTGATATAGTTGGCTCTACGGTTTCAACTGAAATACTTTCTGTCGATGTTGCTTTTGTAACAAAATCAGTTTTTTCAGTATCAGAGAGTTCTTGGACAGTGGTTGCTACGGATTTATCAACTGTGGTATCTTGCTCTTCAGTTGGGGATGCTGTACCTGCTGGTGTGCCAGTTTGAGGGCTAGATGATTGAGTGCCACTTGCATCAACTTTAGTTTTCTGAGAGCCAGTGGGCTCTTCTGTTATGGTACTAAGAGGGACCGTTTTTGTAAGCAATCCTGTGGATTCTTCAGGATAAGTTAATGTTGTAGTCTCACTTTCTATCTCTGGAGAAAATCCAAACGAATCTTTGATGGCATCAATTATAGCTGACAGTAAGTCTATCCCGCTTGATAAATCTTGTGTTGTCACCATTGTTAACTTGAATGTCACAGAAATACTTCCATTCCTTCAACACAATGTTATTGCCATGTAGTTGCATTTATAACTCATTATTTAACCTATCATTTATATGATAGATCTAGTGCTTCCACTAGTTTAAATATAAATTGTTTATGGTTACATCACATTAACTCCTGTTTAACAAATTCAGGGCAGCATCAGTCGCAACTGATTTTATCATAGTAATTAGCATAATTATTATATATTTGCGTAGTTCATGAACAAAATGCTCACCATATACATTTTTTTTGCAAAACAATATATTAAATGATATAGCTTGCTAATAGTTTTGAATCAAATTGTATTATTATTATTATGTCAGGATATGACCATACAACATCAGCATACATAATGTAATAATGTTGCAATGTGACATTTATAATTATAACAGGATTCAGAATTATAATCTAAATATCTGGGTGTATTCAGGGTTTTAGTCAAAGGCTCATTTATGTTTCTGTAAAGAAACTTGCTCATCTTGATGTATTGATCGCCATGTTGACGATTTTATTACAATTGTGTTCTGTGGCCTCACATGATATGATTTTATGACACATAGTTATGAATCTGGACCAATGACATGTGAATTACATATATGTATAATATACTTCTTAATGCAAATTGCAATGTCATATTTGATACAAATAGTAACACGTCTGGTTTTCATATTAGTTTATTCTAGTTTGGGGATTCAGGACTGTATGTTGCTGGTGTCTCTATGAGGGTACAAATGGGATGTAGCAATAGTTAATTGGTGATTGACAATACAGCAAATTGGTCTGCTCTGCACAAATCAAATTTGCATATTTATCAAATAAGTAAACTTTTTTCACAGTGATAGTGATACGGTAATTTATGTTAATTATAAATGTATGTGTACCTTGGAATAGAAAATATGGGACATAAAATGTAAATTTATCCAGACATGTTAGTATTTTCTCCCATGGTTAAGCTATTATGTTTGTTTTTAGCACATGATAAAAATGGTTGCCATGTACTTGTAATGTTTTCAGCAAAATGTCTCTGCTAAGAATTTAATTGTGGAAGTCTTTTAAATTTGGGCTGCTGCGGCAGCATAGCAGTTATTTCCATATTTCTTATTTTGGACATGCATGTCCGAAAATAATTCTCATCCTTATTTCTCGCTTAACAGAGAAAAGTGCAACATAAAAATTAAGAACTTACACAATTCCAGGGACATTTTGGGATGTTATGGACATATCAAACAGCCAAAATAAAAATGATGACGTTTGGCCCGTGTGTAACCTTAGCAACAAGAATGTAAATAATAATTTATATATTATAGTGACACACAAAAAATATACTTACTTGATTTCTGTCACTTCGCATTGAGAAGAGATCGAAATATTTACGAGAGCCCCTTCCATCTAAACAAATTGGTAAGTGTCATTACATAGCATGATATTTCCATCTCAACCATACAAAACCCCTATTTGTTTAGTATTAGAACACATTGATGATTTACTTCAAGCAATTAGTTTTGAATATATGACCTGTGTTCATTTAGCTCAGTCTGCAATATCATTTTATATATTCCTGCTGGTATTTGTTCAGCCGAATCACTATATACATTTTAAAAACGAGTATTGTCGTAATATAATTCAAACAAAACTGTGTAGGAAAAAAGCATACCGAGATTTATTATGTTAATGAAGACTTATTGATAGCAATTGATGTATTGTTATACACGTATAATTTATCGGATTGATTTTAACTTATATATGTTCTGACAAACAATGGTCGCGTATAGGAATCACAGTCGTTTTGTTAAACCCATCAAATAGTATGATACAACTTAATTTCAGCTAAATATTAATACAAGAGTTACAACAACTTCAAATACATTGATATCAGAATGTAAGTGTGCTTGGAAGTAAAAGCATGGGCTCATAATAAGAGCACATATCATAAGCCTATTGAAAAAGTAATGAAACTGAATTGCCCAATTTATAGAGGTGGAGCGACAAAACTTCTGAATTCAGTAGCAGTTCAATAACAATGGAATAGTCACATAGTAAAATACGTGAATTAAAGTTGCTTCTACGCTTTGTGCATAAAACACTCACACCACAGCCAGAAAAATCAACTATAGTGCATCATTGCACAGCTATTGTCAGAACATCTGCGTTTCTCTTTGAACAACTAAGCTAATGTTCATTTGATGGCACAATTATTTCATGGAAATAACAACAATTACTTTATAATCACGAGGAATAATATTTAACTCACCTGATCACAAAATTGGCTGGTAAAATCCCTGTACACTTCAGATGATGTATTGGCGAGATCAGATGTAAATGTATCATTCTCCAATGTGAGTGATCCAGTAACTATAACTACAACGTAATATCTACCACTTGAAATATTGTATCAAAAAAATAAAAAAGATACTAATGAAATAATAAATATGGCTTGATAATATGTGGGATTACTAACACATTAGTTGTGCTTTAAGATGGCATTCATGGCCTTTTAAAAATATTCATTATATGCATATAAGTAATGACATAAATAGGAAGAAGACGTAATTACCTGTAAAAGGTGCTGAATCTGTTACATTGGCTGCTTCAGTTGTCCTTGTTACCATATTCTCTGTGCTGGTGGATTGTGTACCCGTTTCATCTGTTGTTTCATCTGTTATTGTACTAAGAAGGGCATCTGTAATCGTAGGTGTTACAATGTCAAGAGTAGTTTTGTCTTCACCAGTTTCTTGTGTCACAGCGGCTGTTTGAGTTGTAGTTTCTACATCTTTTTCTGTGCCAGTGGAGTGTGCACCTGTTCCCGTTTTAGCTGTTGCCTCCTCTATTATGGTACTAATGGGGACATCTGTCAACTTAGTTGCTATAACAGCAGTAGTTTTGTCTACAGCTATCTCTTTTGTCACAGTGGCAGTTGGAGTTGTACCTTCGATCTCCTTTTCTGTTCCAGTGGATGGTGATCCTGTATCTGCTGTATATGTTGCTGCTTCTGTTATTGTACTAATAGGGACGTCTGTACTCTTAGATGATGTTTTTTCAAGAGTAGTTTTGTCTTCAACAATCTCTTTTGCCACAGTGGTAGTTTGAGGTGTAGTTTTGATATCCTTGTCTGTGCCAGTGGACGGTGCACCTGTTTCGGTTCTATCTGTTGTCTCCTCTGTTATGGTACTAATAGAGTCCGTAATCTTAGTTGTTATATCAGCAGTAGATTTGTCTTCAGCTGTCCCTTGTGGCACAGTCGCAGCTCGAGTTGTACTTTCGACCTCCTTGCCTGTTCCAGTGGATGGTGCACCTGTTTTAGTTTCATTTGTTGCCTCCTCTGTTGTGGTACTAATGGGGACATCTGTCTTCTTAGTTGTTATATCAGCAGTAGTTTTGTCTACAGCAGTCTCTTTTGTCACAGTGGCAGTTTTAGTTGTACTTTCGACCTTCTTTTCTGTTCCAGTGGATGGTGCACCTGTTTTAGTTTTATCTGTTGCCTCCTCTATTATGGTACTAATGGGGACATCTGTCAACCTAGTTGTTATACCAGCAGTAGTTTTGTCTACAGCAGTCTCTTTTGTCACAGTGGCAGTTTGAGTTGTACTTTCGACTTCCTTTTCTGTTCCAGTGGATGGTGATCCTGTCTCTGTTTTATATATTGCTTTTTCTGTTATTGTACTAATAAGGACGTCTGTACTCTTAGATGATGTTTTTTCAGGAGTAGTTTTGTCTTCAACAGTATATTTTGTCACAGTGGCAGTTGGTGTTGTAGCTTCTACATCCTTGTCTGTGCCAGTGGATGTTGCACCTGTTTCTGTTATGGTACTAATAGGGACATCAGTGATCTTAGTTGTTATATCAGCATTAGTTTTGTCTACAGCCTTCTCTTGTGTGACAGTTTGAGTTGTAGTTTTGACAACTTTGTCTGTGTCAGCGGATGGTGCACCTGTGTCTGTTATATCTGTTGTGTCTTCTGTTATGGCACTGATAGGGGCTTCCGTAATCTTAGTTGTTATATCAGTGATATATTTGTCTTCAGTAGTCTCGTTTGGCACAGTATGTGTTACTATGTTAAGAGTAGTTTTGTCTTCAACAGTTTCTTGTGTCACAGCGGCTGTTCGAGCTGTAGATTTTACATCTTTTTCTGTGCCAGTGGAGTGTGCACCTGTTCCTGTTTTAGCTGTTGTTTCTTCTGTTATGGTACTAATAACGGCATCTGTAATCTCAGTAGTTACATCAGCAGTAGATTTGTCTTCAACAGTCGTTTTAGTCTCAGTGGCAGTTTGAGTTGTGCGTTCGACATCCTTGTCTGTGCCAGTGGATGGTGCACCTGTTTCATTTGTATCTGTTGCTTCGTCTATTATGGTACTAATAGGGACATCTGTCACCTTAGTTGTTATATCAGCAGTAGTTTTGTCTACAGCAGTCTCTTTTGTCACAGTGGCAGTTTGAGTTGTACTTTCGACTTCCTTTTCTGTTCCAGTGGATGGTGATCCTGTCTCTGTTTTATATATTACTTTTTCTGTTATTGTACTAATAGGGACGTCTGTATTCTTAGATGATGTTATTTCAGGAGTAGTTTTGTCTTCAACAGAATCTTTCGTCACAGTGGAAGTTTGTGTTGTAGTTTCGACAACCTTGGCTGTGCCAGTGGATGGTGCACCTGTTTCTGTTATGGTACTACTAGTTTCGACAACCTTGTCTGTGTTAGTGGCTGGTGCACCTGTGTCTGTTATATATGTTGTGTCTTCTGTTATGGTACTGATAGGGGCTTCCGTAATCTTAGTTGTTATATCAGCAGTAGATTTGTCTTCAGCAGTCCCTTGTGGCACAGTCGCAGCTCGAGTTGTACTTTTGACCTCCTTTCCTGTTCCAGTGGATGGTGCACCTGTTTTAGTTTCATCTGTTGCCTCCTCTGTTGTGGTACTAATGGGGACATCTGTCTCCTTAGTTGTTATATCAGCAGTAGGTTTGTCTATAGCAGTCTCTTTTGTCACAGTGGCAGTTTGAGTTGTACTTTCGACCTTCTTGTCTGTTCCAGTGGATGGTGCACCTGTTTTAGTTTTATCTGTTGCCTCCTCTATTATGGTACTAATGGGGACATCTGTCAACTCAGTTGTTATAACAGCAGTAGTTTTGTCTACAGCAGTCTCTTTTGTCACAGTGGCAGTTTGAGTTGTACTTTCGACTTCCTTTTCTGTTCCAGTGGATGGTGATCCTGTCTCTGTTTTATATATTGCTTTTTCTGTTATTGTACTAATAAGGACGTCTGTACTCTTAGATGATGTTTTTTCAGGAGTAGTTTTGTCTTCAACAGTATATTTTGTCACAGTGGCAGTTTGTGTTGTAGCTTCCACATCCTTGTCTGTGCCAGTGGATGGTGCACCTGTTTCTGTTATGGTACTAATAGGGACATCAGTGATCTTAGTTGTTATATCAACAGTCGTTTTGTCTACAGCCTTCTCTTGTGTGACAGTTTGAGTTGTAGTTTCGACAACCTTGTCTGTGTCAGTGAATGGTGCACCTGTTTCTGTTATGGTACTAATAGAGACATCAGTGATCTTAGTTTTTATATCAGCAGTAGTTGTGTCTACAACCTTCTCTTGTGTGACAGTTTGACTTGTAGTTTCGACAACCTTGTCTGTGTCAGTGAATGGTGCACCTGTTTCTCTTATATCTATTGTGTCTTCTGTTATGGAAGTTATATCAGTAGTAGTTTTGTCTGCAACAGTTTTTGTTGTCACAGTGGCAGTTTCAGTTGTTCCTTCCACATCCGTTTCAGCTCCAGCGGATGGCACACCTGTTTCTATTTTATCGATTGCGTCTTCTGTTATGGTAGTTATATCAGTAGTAGTTTTGTCTGCAACAGTTTTTGTTGTCACAGTGGCAGTTTCAGTTGTATTTTCCACATCCGTTTCCGTTCTAGTGGATTGTGCACCTGTTTCTGTTTTAGCTGTTGCTGTTTCTGTTCTGGTACTACTAGGGGCATCCGTTATCATAGACGTTATTTCAGCAGTAGTTTTGCCTTCCGCAGTTTTTTGTGGTACAGTGACAGATTGAGTGGTACTTTCGATATCCTTTTCTGTGTCAGTGGATGGTGCACCTGTTTCTGTCTCAGCCGTAACCTTAGATGATGTTATTTCAGCAGTAGTTTTGTCAACAGCTGTCTCTTGTGTGACAGATCGAGTGGTACTTTCGACACCCGTTTCTGTTGCAGTGGATGATGCACCTGTTTCTGTTGTATCTGTTGTTTCTTCTGTTATTGTAACCTTAGGTGTTATTATGTCAACAATAGTTCTGTCTTCAACAGATTCTTGTGTTTCTGTTCCAGTTGTCCCTTTTTGAGTCGTAGTTTGTTGAGTGTCAGTTTGTTGACTGGCAGTTGTTTTGGTTGATATAGCTGACTCTACGGTTTCAACTGAAATACTTTCTGTCGATGTTGCTTTTGTAACAAAATCAGTTTTTCCAGTATCAGGGAGTTCTTGGACAGTGGTTGCTACGGATTTATCAACTGTGGTATCTTGCTCTTCAGTTGGGGATGCTGTACCTGCTGGTGTGCCAGTTTGAGGGCTAGATGATTGAGTGCCACTTGCATCAAATTTAGTTTTCTGAGAGCCAGTGGGCTCTTCTGTTATGGTACTAAGAGGGACCGTTTTTGTAAGCAATCCTGTGGATTCTTCAGGATAAGTTAATGTTGTAGTCTCACTTTCTATCTCTGGAGAAAATCCAAACGAATCTTTGATGGCATCAATTATAGCTGACAGTAAATCTAACCCGCTTGATAAATCTTGTGTTGTCACCATTGTCAACTTGAATGTCACAGAAATACTTCCATTCCTTCAACACAATGTTATTGCCATGTAGTTGCATTAATAACTCATTATTTAACCTATCATTTATATGATAGATCTAGTGCTTCCACTAGTTTAAATATAAATTGGTTATGGTTACATCACATTAACTCCTGTTTAACAAATTCAGGGCAGCATCAGTCGCAACTGATTTTATCATAGTAATTAGCATAATTATTATAAATTTGCGTAGTTCATGAACAAAATGCTCACCATATACATTTAATTTGCAAAACAATATATTAAATGATATAGCTTTTAAATAGTGTTGAATCAAATTGTATTATTATTATGTCAGGATATGACCATACAACTTCAGCATACATAATGTAATAATGTTGCAATGCGACATTTATAATTATATCAGGATTCAGAATTATAATCTAAATATCTGGGTGTATTCAGGGTTTTAGTCAAAGGCTCATTTATGTTTCTGTAAAGAAACTTGCTCATCTTGATGTTTTGATCGCCATGTTGACGATTTTATTACAATTGTGTTCTGTGGCCTCACATGATATGATTTTATGACACATAGTTTGGAATCTGGACCAATGACATGTGAATTACATATATCTATAATATACTTTTTAATGCAAATTGCAATGTCATATTTGATACAAATAGAAGCACGTCTGGTTTTCATATTAGTTTATTCTAGTTCGGGGATTCAGGACTGTATGTTGTTGGTTTCTCTATGAGGGTACAGATGGGATGTAGTCATAGGTAATTGGTGATTGACAATACAGCAAATTGGTCTGATCTGCACAAATCAAATTTGCATATTTATCAAATAATTATAAATGTATATGTACCTTGGAATAGACAATAGGGGACATAAAATGTAAATTTATCCAGACATGTTAGTATTTTCTTCCATGGTTAAGCTATTATGTTTGATTTTAGCACATGATAAAAATGGTTGCCATGTACTTGTAATGTTTTCAGCAAAATGTCTCTGCTAAGAATTTAATTGTGGAGGTCTTTTAAATTTAGGCTGCTGCGGCAGCATAGCAGTTATTTCCATATTTCTTATTTTGGACATGCATGTCCGAAATTAATTCTCATTTTTATTTCTCGCTTAACAGATAAAAGTGCAACATAAAAATTAAAAACTTACACAATTCCATGGACATTTTGGGATGTTATGGACATATCAAACAGCCAAAATAAAAATGATGACGTTTGGCCCGTGTGTAACTTTAGCAACAAGAATGTAAATAATAATTTATATATTTTAGTGACACACAAAAAATATACTTACTTGATTTCTGTCACTTCGCATTGAGAAGAGATCGAAATATTTACGAGAGCCCCTTCCATCTAAACAAATTGGTAAGTGTCATTACATAGCATGATATTTCCATCTCAACCATACAAAACCCCTCTTTGTTTAGTATTAGAACACATTGATGATTTACTTCAAGCAATTAGTTTTGAATATATGACTTGTGTTCATTTAGCTTAGTCTGCAATATCATTTTATATATTCCTGCTGGTATTTGTTCAGCTGAATCACTATATACATTTTAAAAGGAGTATTGTCGTATTATATTACAAACAAAACCGTGTAGGAACAAAGCATACCGAGATTTTTTATGTTAATGAAGACTTATTGATAGCAATTGATGTATTGTTATACACGTATAATTTATCGGATTGATTTTAACTTATATATGTTCTGATAAACAATGGTCGCGTATAGGAATCACAGTCGTTTTGTTAAACCCATCACATAGTATGATACAACTTAATTTCTGCTAAATATTAATACAAAAGTTACAACAACTTCAAATACATTGATATCAGAATGTAAGTGTGCTTGGAAGTAAAAGACATGGGCTCATAATAAGAGCACATATCACAAGCCTATTGAAAAAGTAATGAAACTGAATTGCCCAATTTATAGAGGTGGAGCGACAAAACTTCTGAATTCAGTAGCAGTTCAATAATAATGGAATAGTCACATAGTAAAATACGTGAATTAAAGTTGCTTCTACGCTTTGTGCATAAAACACTCACACCACTGTTTACAGCCAGAAAAATCAACTATAGTGCATCATTGCACAGCTATTGTCAGAACATCTGCGTTTCTCTTCGAACAACTAAGCTAATGTCCATTTGATGGCACAATTATTTCATGGAAATAACAACAATTACTTTATAATCACGAGGAATAATATTTAACTCACCTGATCACAAAATTGGCTGGTAAAATCCCTGTACGCTTCAGATGATGTATTGGCGAGATCAGATGTAAATGTATCATTCTCCAATGTGAGTGATCCATTAACTATAACTACAACGTAATATCTACCACTTGAAATATTGTATCAAAAAAATAAAAAAGATACTAATGAAATAATAAATATGGCTTGATAATATGTGGGATTACTAACACATTAGTTGTGCTTTTAGATGGCATTCATGGCCTTTTAAAAATATTCATTATATGCATATAAGTAATGACATAAATAGGAAGAAGACGTAATTACCTGTAAAAGGTGCTGAATCTGTTACATTAGCTGCTTCAGTTGTCCTTGTTACCACCTTCTCTGTGCTGGTGGATTGTGTACCCGTTTCATCTGTTGTTTCATCTGTTATTGTACTAAGAAGGGCATCTGTAATCGTAGGTGTTACAATGTCAAGAGTAGTTTTGTCTTCACCAGTTTCTTGTGTCACAGCGGCTGTTTGAGTTGTAGTTTCTACATCTTTTTCTGTGCCAGTGGAGTGTGCACCTGTTCCCGTTTTAGCTGTTGCCTCTTCTATTATGGTACTAATGGGGACATCTGTCAACTTAGTTGTTATAACAGCAGTAGTTTTGTCTACAGCAGTCTCTTTTGTCACAGTGGCAGTTGGAGTTGTACCTTCGACCTCCTTTTCTGTTCCTGTGGATGGTGATCCTGTATCTGCTGTATATGTTGCTGCTTCTGTTATTGTACTAATAGGAACGTCTGTACTCTTGGATGATGTTATTTCAGGAGTAGTTTTGTCTTCAACAGTCTCTTTTGTCACAGTGGTAGTTTGAGGTGTTGTTTTGATATCCTTGTCTGTGCCAGTGGACGGTGCACCTGTTTCGGTTCTATCTGTTGTCTCCTCTGTTATGGTACTAATAGAGTCCGTAATCTTAGTTGTTATATCAGCAGTAGATTTGTCTTCAGCAGTCCCTTGTGGCACAGTCGCAGCTCGAGTTGTACTTTCGACCTCCTTGCCTGTTCCAGTGGATGGTGCACCTGTTTTAGTTTCATTTGTTGCCTCCTCTGTTGTGGTACTAATGGGGACATCTGTCTTCTTAGTTGTTATATCAGCAGTAGTTTTGTCTACAGCAGTCTCTTTTGTCACAGTGGCAGTTTTAGTTGTACTTTCGACCTTCTTTTCTGTTCCAGTGGATGGTGCACCTGTTTTAGTTTTATCTGTTGCCTCCTCTATTATGGTACTAATGGGGACATCTGTCAACTTAGTTGCTATACCAGCAGTAGTTTTGTCTACAGCGGTCTCTTTTGTCACAGTGGCAGTTTGAGTTGTACTTTCGACTTCCTTTTCTGTTCCAGTGGATGGTGATCCTGTCTCTGTTTTATATATTGCTTTTTCTGTTATTGTACTAATAAGGACGTCTGTACTCTTAGATGATGTTTTTTCAGGAGTAGTTTTGTCTTCAACAGTATATTTTGTCACAGTGGCAGTTTGTGTTGTAGCTTCTACATCCTTGTCTGTGCCAGTGGATGGTGCACCTGTTTCTGTTATGGTACTAATAGGGACATCAGTGATCTTAGTTGTTATATCAGCAGTAGTTTTGTCCACAGCCTTCTCTTGTGTGACAGTTTGAGTTGTAGTTTCGACAACTTTGTCTGTGTCAGCGGATGGTGCACCTGTGTCTGTTATATCTGTTGTGTCTTCTGTTATGGCACTGATAGGGGCTTCCGTAATCTTAGTTGTTATATCAGTGATAGATTTGTCTTCAGTAGTCTCTTTTGGCACAGTATGTGTTACTATGTCAAGAGTAGTTTTGTCTTCAACAGTTTCTTGTGTCACAGCGGCTGTTCGAGCTGTAGATTTTACATCTTTTTCTGTGCCAGTGGAGTGTGCACCTGTTCCTGTTTTAGCTGTTGTTTCTTCTGTTATGGTACTAATAACGGCATCTGTAATCTCAGTAGTTACATCAGCAGTAGATTTGTCTTCAACAGTCTTTTTAGTCACAGTGGCAGTTTGAGTTGTGCGTTCGACATCCTTGTCTGTGCCAGTGGATGGTGCACCTGTTTCATTTGTATCTGTTGCTTCGTCTATTATGGTACTAATAGGGACATCTGTCACCTTAGTTGTTATATCAGCAGTAGTTTTGTCTACAGCAGTCTCTTTTGTCACAGTGGCAGTTTGAGTTGTACTTTCGACTTCCTTTTCTGTTCCAGTGGATGGTGATCCTGTCTCTGTTTTATATATTACTTTTTCTGTTATTGTACTAATAGGGACGTCTGTATTCTTAGATGATGTTATTTCAGGAGTAATTTTGTCTTCAACAGAATCTTTCGTCACAGTGGAAGTTTGTGTTGTAGTTTCGACAACCTTGGCTGTGCCAGTGGATGGTGCACCTGTTTCTGTTATGGTACTACTAGTTTCGACAACCTTGTCTGTGTTAGTGGCTGGTGCACCTGTGTCTGTTATATCTGTTGTGTCTTCTGTTATGGTACTGATAGGGGCTTCCGTAATCTTAGTTGTTATATCAGCAGTAGATTTGTCTTCAGCAGTCCCTTGTGGCACAGTCGCAGCTCGAGTTGTACTTTCGACCTCCTTTCCTGTTCCAGTGGATGGTGCACCTGTTTTAGTTTCATCTGTTGCCTCCTCTGTTGTGGTACTAATGGGGACATCTGTCTCCTTAGTTGTTATATCAGCAGTAGTTTTGTCTATAGCAGTCTCTTTTGTCACAGTGGCAGTTTGAGTTGTACTTTCAACCTTCTTGTCTGTTCCAGTGGATGGTGCACCTGTTTTAGTTTTATCTGTTGCCTCCTCTCTTATGGTACTAATGGGGACATCTGTCAACTCAGTTGTTATAACAGCAGTAGTTTTGTCTACAGCAGTCTCTTTTGTCACAGTGGCAGTTTGAGTTGTACTTTCGACTTCCTTTTCTGTTCCAGTGGATGGTGATCCTGTCTCTGTTTTAAATATTGCTTTTTCTGTTATTGTACTAATAAGGACGTCTGTACTCCTAGATGATGTTTTTTCAGGAGTAGTTTTGTCTTCAACAGTATATTTTGTCACAGTGGCAGTTTGTGTTGTAGCTTCTACATCCTTGTCTGTGCCAGTGGATGGTGCACCTGTTTCTGTTATGGTACTAATAGGGACATCAGTGATCTTAGTTGTTATATCAGCAGTAGTTTTGTCCACAGCCTTCTCTTGTGTGACAGTTTGAGTTGTAGTTTCGACAACTTTGTCTGTGTCAGCGGATGGTGCACCTGTGTCTGTTATATCTGTTGTGTCTTCTGTTATGGCACTGATAGGGGCTTCCGTAATCTTAGTTGTTATATCAGTTGTGGATTTGTCTTCAGTAGTCTCTTTTGGCACAGTATGTGTTACTATGTCAAGAGTAGTTTTGTCTTCAACAGTTTCTTGTGCCACAGCGGCTGTTCGAGCTGTAGATTTTACATCTTTTTCTGTGCCAGTGGAGTGTGCGCCTGTTCCTGTTTTAGCTGTTGTTTCTTCTGTTATGGTACTAATAACGGCATCTGTAATCTCAGTAGTTACATCAGCAGTAGATGTGTCTTCAACAGTCTTTTTAGTCACAGTGGCAGTTTGAGTTGTGCGTTCGACATCCTTGTCTGTGCCAGTGGATGGTGCACCTGTTTCATTTGTATCTGTTGCTTCGTCTATTATGGTACTAATAGGGACATCTGTCACCTTAGTTGTTATATCAGCAGTAGTTTTGTCTACAGCAGTCTCTTTTGTCACAGTGGCAGTTTGAGTTGTACTTTCGACTTCCTTTTCTGTTCCAGTGGATGGTGATCCTGTCTCTGTTTTATATATTACTTTTTCTGTTATTGTACTAATAGGGACGTCTGTATTCTTAGATGATGTTATTTCAGGAGTAATTTTGTCTTCAACAGAATCTTTCGTCACAGTGGAAGTTTGTGTTGTAGTTTCGACAACCTTGGCTGTGCCAGTGGATGGTGCACCTGTTTCTGTTATGGTACTACTAGTTTCGACAACCTTGTCTGTGTTAGTGGCTGGTGCACCTGTGTCTGTTATATCTGTTGTGTCTTCTGTTATGGTACTGATAGGGGCTTCCGTAATCTTAGTTGTTATATCAGCAGTAGATTTGTCTTCAGCAGTCCCTTGTGGCACAGTCGCAGCTCGAGTTGTACTTTCGACCTCCTTTCCTGTTCCAGTGGATGGTGCACCTGTTTTAGTTTCATCTGTTGCCTCCTCTGTTGTGGTACTAATGGGGACATCTGTCTCCTTAGTTGTTATATCAGCAGTAGTTTTGTCTATAGCAGTCTCTTTTGTCACAGTGGCAGTTTGAGTTGTACTTTTAACCTTCTTGTCTGTTCCAGTGGATGGTGCACCTGTTTTAGTTTTATCTGTTGCCTCCTCTCTTATGGTACTAATGGGGACATCTGTCAACTCAGTTGTTATAACAGCAGTAGTTTTGTCTACAGCAGTCTCTTTTGTCACAGTGGCAGTTTGAGTTGTACTTTCGACTTCCTTTTCTGTTCCAGTGGATGGTGATCCTGTCTCTGTTTTAAATATTGCTTTTTCTGTTATTGTACTAATAAGGACGTCTGTACTCTTAGATGATGTTTTTTCAGGAGTAGTTTTGTCTTCAACAGTATATTTTGTCACAGTGGCAGTTTGTGTTGTAGCTTCTACATCCTTGTCTGTGCCAGTGGATGGTGCACCTGTTTCTGTTATGGTACTAATAGGGACATCAGTGATCTTAGTTGTTATATCAGCAGTAGTTTTGTCCACAGCCTTCTCTTGTGTGACAGTTTGAGTTGTAGTTTCGACAACTTTGTCTGTGTCAGCGGATGGTGCACCTGTGTCTGTTATATCTGTTGTGTCTTCTGTTATGGCACTGATAGGGGCCTCCGTAATCTTAGTTGTTATATCAGTGGTAGATTTGTCTTCAGTAGTCTCTTTTGGCACAGTATGTGTTACTATGTCAAGAGTAGTTTTGTCTTCAACAGTTTCTTGTGTCACAGCGGCTGTTCGAGCTGTAGATTTTACATCTTTTTCTGTGCCAGTGGAGTGTGCGCCTGTTCCTGTTTTAGCTGTTGTTTCTTCTGTTATGGTACTAATAACGGCATCTGTAATCTCAGTAGTTACATCAGCAGTAGATTTGTCTTCAACAGTCTTTTTAGTCACAGTGGCAGTTTGAGTTGTGCGTTCGACATCCTTGTCTGTGCCAGTGGATGGTGCACCTGTTTCATTTGTATCTGTTGCTTCGTCTATTATGGTACTAATAGGGACATCTGTCACCTTAGCTGTTATATCAGCAGTAGTTTTGTCTACAGCAGTCTCTTTTGTCACAGTGGCAGTTTGAGTTGTACTTTCGACTTCCTTTTCTGTTCCAGTGGATGGTGATCCTGTCTCTGTTTTATATATTACTTTTTCTGTTATTGTACTAATAGGGACGTCTGTATTCTTAGATGATGTTATTTCAGGAGTAATTTTGTCTTCAACAGAATCTTTCGTCACAGTGGAAGTTTGTGTTGTAGTTTCAACAACCTTGGCTGTGCCAGTGGATGGTGCACCTGTTTCTGTTATGGTACTACTAGTTTCGACAACCTTGTCTGTGCTAGTGGCTGGTGCACCTGTGTCTGTTATATCTGTTGTGTCTTCTGTTATGGTACTGATAGGGGCTTCCGTAATCTTAGTTGTTATATCAGCAGTAGATTTGTCTTCAGCAGTCCCTTGTGGCACAGTCGCAGCTCGAGTTGTACTTTCGACCTCCTTTCCTGTTCCAGTGGATGGTGCACCTGTTTTAGTTTCATCTGTTGCCTCCTCTGTTGTGGTACTAATGGGGACATCTGTCTCCTTAGTTGTTATATCAGCAGTAGTTTTGTCTATAGCAGTCTCTTTTGTCACAGTGGCAGTTTGAGTTGTACTTTCAACCTTCTTGTCTGTTCCAGTGGATGGTGCACCTGTTTTAATTTTATCTGTTGCCTCCTCTCTTATGGTACTAATGGGGACATCTGTCAACTCAGTTGTTATAACAGCAGTAGTTTTGTCTACAGCAGTCTCTTTTGTCACAGTGGCAGTTTGAGTTGTACTTTCGACTTCCTTTTCTGTTCCAGTGGATGGTGATCCTGTCTCTGTTTTAAATATTGCTTTTTCTGTTATTGTACTAATAAGGACGTCTGTACTCTTAGATGATGTTTTTTCAGGAGTAGTTTTGTCTTCAACAGTATATTTTGTCACAGTGGCAGTTTGTGTTGTAGCTTCTACATCCTTGTCTGTGCCAGTGGATGGTGCACCTGTTTCTGTTATGGTACTAATAGGGACATCAGTGATCTTAGTTGTTATATCAGCAGTAGTTTTGTCCACAGCCTTCTCTTGTGTGACAGTTTGAGTTGTAGTTTCGACAACTTTGTCTGTGTCAGCGGATGGTGCACCTGTGTCTGTTATATCTGTTGTGTCTTCTGTTATGGCACTGATAGGGGCCTCCGTAATCTTAGTTGTTATATCAGTGGTAGATTTGTCTTCAGTAGTCTCTTTTGGCACAGTATGTGTTACTATGTCAAGAGTAGTTTTGTCTTCAACAGTTTCTTGTGTCACAGCGGCTGTTCGAGCTGTAGATTTTACATCTTTTTCTGTGCCAGTGGAGTGTGCGCCTGTTCCTGTTTTAGCTGTTGTTTCTTCTGTTATGGTACTAATAACGGCATCTGTAATCTCAGTAGTTACATCAGCAGTAGATTTGTCTTCAACAGTCTTTTTAGTCACAGTGGCAGTTTGAGTTGTGCGTTCGACATCCTTGTCTGTGCCAGTGGATGGTGCACCTGTTTCATTTGTATCTGTTGCTTCGTCTATTATGGTACTAATAGGGACATCTGTCACCTTAGCTGTTATATCAGCAGTAGTTTTGTCTACAGCAGTCTCTTTTGTCACAGTGGCAGTTTGAGTTGTACTTTCGACTTCCTTTTCTGTTCCAGTGGATGGTGATCCTGTCTCTGTTTTATATATTACTTTTTCTGTTATTGTACTAATAGGGACGTCTGTATTCTTAGATGATGTTATTTCAGGAGTAATTTTGTCTTCAACAGAATCTTTCGTCACAGTGGAAGTTTGTGTTGTAGTTTCAACAACCTTGGCTGTGCCAGTGGATGGTGCACCTGTTTCTGTTATGGTACTACTAGTTTCGACAACCTTGTCTGTGCTAGTGGCTGGTGCACCTGTGTCTGTTATATCTGTTGTGTCTTCTGTTATGGTACTGATAGTGGCTTCCGTAATCTTAGTTGTTATATCAGCAGTAGATTTGTCTTCAGCAGTCCCTTGTGGCACAGTCGCAGCTCGAGTTGTACTTTCGACCTCCTTTCCTGTTCCAGTGGATGGTGCATCTGTTTTAGTTTCATCTGTTGCCTCCTCTGTTGTGGTGCTAATGGGGACATCTGTCTCCTTAGTTGTTATAACAGCAGTAGTTTTGTCTACAGCAGTCTCTTTTGTCACAGTGGCAGTTTGAGTTGTACTTTCGACTTCCTTTTCTGTTCCAGTGGATGGTGATCCTGTCTCTGTTTTAAATATTGCTTTTTCTGTTATTGTACTAATAGGGACGTCTGTACTCTTAGATGATGTTTTTTCAGGAGTAGTTTCGTCTTCAACAGTATATTTTGTCACAGTGGCAGTTTGTGTTGTAGCTTCCACATCCTTGTCTGTGCCAGTGGATGGTGCACCTGTTTCTGTTATGGTACTAATAGGGACATCAGTGATCTTAGTTTTTATATCAGCAGTAGTTGTGTCTACAACCTTCTCTTGTGTGACAGTTTGAGTTGTAGTTTCAACAACCTTGTCTGTGTCAGTGAATGGTGCACATGTTTCTCTTATATCTATTGTGTCTTCTGTTATGGTAGTTATATCAGTAGTAGTTTTGTCTTCAACAGTTTTTGTTGTCACAGTGGCAGTTTCAGTTGTTCTTCCCAAATCCGTTTCAGCTCCAGCGGATGGCACACCTGTTTCTATTTTATCGACTGTGTCTTCTGTTATGGTAGTTATATCAGTAGTAGTTTTGTCTGCAACAGTTTTTGTTGTCACAGTGGCAGTTTCAGTTGTATTTTCCACATCCGTTTCCGTTCTAGTGGATTGTGCACCTGTTTCTGTTTTAGCTGTTGCTGTTTCTGTTCTGGTACTACTAGGGGCATCCGTTATCATAGACGTTATTTCAGCAGTAGTTTTGCCTTCAGCAGTTTCTTGTGGTACAGTGACAGATCGAGGGGTACTTTCGATATCCTTTTCTGTGTCAGTGGATGGTGCACCTGTTTCTGTCTCAGCCGTAACCTTAGATGATGTTATTTCAGCAGTAGTTTTGTCAACAGCTGTCTCTTGTGTGACAGATCGAGTGGTACTTTCGACACCCGTTTCTGTTGCAGTGGATGATGCACCTGTTTCTGTTGTATCTGTTGTTTCGTCTGTTATTGTAACCTTTGGTGTTATTATGTCAACAGTAGTTCTGTCTTCAACAGATTCTTGTGTATCTGTTCCAGTCGTCCCTTTTTGAGTCGTAGTTTGTTGAGTGTCAGTTTGTTGACTGGCAGTTGTTTTGGTTGATATAGCTGACTCTACGGTTTCAACTGAAATACTTTCTGTCGATGTTGCTTTTGTAACAAAATCAGTTTTTCCAGTATCAGGGAGTTCTTGGACAGTGGTTGCTACGGATTTATCAGCTGTGGTATCTTGCTCTTCAGTTGGGGATGCTGTACCTGCTGGTGTGCCAGTTTGAGGGCTAGATGATTGAGTGCCACTTGCATCAACTTTAGTTTTCTGAGAGCCAGTGGGCTCTTCTGTTATGGTACTAAGAGGGACCGTTTTTGTAAGCAATCCTGTAGATTCTTCAGGATAAGTTAATGTTGTAGTCTCACTTTCTATCTCTGGGGAAAATCCAAACGATTCTTTGATGGCATCAATTATAGCTGACAGTAAATCTATCCCGCTTGATAAATCTTGTGTTGTCACCATTGTCAACTTGAATGTCACAGAAATACTTCCATTCCTTCAACACAATGTTATTGCCATGTAGTTGCATTAATAACTCATTATTTAACCTATCATTTATATGATAGATTTAGTGCTTCCACTAGTTTACATATAAATTGTTTATGGTTACATCACATCAACTCCTGTTTAACAATTTCAGGGCAGCATCAGTCGCAACTGATTTTATCATAGTAATTAGCATAATTATTATAAATTTGCGTAGTTCATGAACAAAATGCTCACCATATACATTTAATTTGCAAAACAATATATTAAATGATATAGCTTTTAAATAGTGTTGAATCGAATTGTATTATTATTATGTCAGGATATGACCATACAACTTCAGCATACATAATGTAATAATGTTGCAATGTGACATTTATAATTATATCAGGATTCAGAATTATAATCTAAATATCTGGGTGTATCCAGGGTTTTAGTCAAAGGCTAATTTATGTTTCTGTAAAGAAACTTGCTCATCTTGATGTTTTGATCGCCATGTTGACGATTTTATTACAATTGTTTTCTGTGGCCTCACATGATATGATTTTATGACACATAGTTTGGAATCTGGACCATCGACATGTGAATTACATATATCTATATTATACTTTTTAATGCAAATTGCAATGTCATATTTAATACAAATAGAAGCACGTCTGGTTTTCATATTAGTTTATTCTAGTTCGGGGATTCAGGACTGTATGTTGTTGGTGTCTCTATGAGGGTACAGATGGGATGTAGTCATAGGTAATTGGTGATTGACAATACAGCAAATTGGTCTGATCTGCACAAATCAAATTTGCATATTTATCAAATAAGTAAACTTTTTTCAAAGTGATAGTGACACGGTAATTTATGTTAATTATAAATGTATGTGTACCTTGGAATAGAAAATAGGGGATATAAAATGTAAATTTATCCAGACATGTTAGTATTTTCTTCCATGGTTAAGCTATTATGTTTGTTTTTAGCACATGATAAAAATGGTTGCCATGTACTTGTAATGTTTTCAGCAAAATGTCTCTGCTAAGAATTTAATTGTGGAGGTCTTTTAAATTTGGGCTGCTGCGGCAGCATAGCAGTTATTTCCATATTTCTTAATTTGGACATGCATGTCCGAAATTAATTCTCATCTTTATTTCTCGCTCAACAGTTAAAAGTGCAACATAAAAATTAAGAACTTACACAATTCCATGGACATTTTGGGATGTTATGGACATATCAAACAGCCAAAATAAAAATGATGACGTTTGGCCCGTGTGTAACTTTAGCAACAAGAATGTAAATAATAATTTAAATATTTTAGTGACACACAAAAAATATACTTACTTGATTTCTGTCACTTCGCATTGAGAAGAGATCGAAATATTTACGAGAGCCCCTTCCATCTAAACAAATTGGTAAGTGTCATTACATAGCATGATATTTCCATCTCAACCATACAAAACCCCTCTTTGTTTAGTATTAGAACACATTGATGATTTACTTCAAGCAATTAATTTTGAATATATGACCTGTGTTCACTTAGCTTAGTCTGCAATATCATTTTATATATTCCTGCTGGTATTTGTTCAGCTGAATCACTATATACATTTTAAAAGGAGTATTGTCGTATTATATTACAAACAAAACCGTGTAGGAACAAAGCATACCGAGATTTATTATGTTAATGAAGACTTATTGATAGCAATTGATGTATTGTTATACACGTATAATTTATCGGATTGATTTTAACTTATATATGTTCTGATAAACAATGGTCGCGTATAGGAATCACAGTCGTTTTGTTAAACCCATCAAATAGTATATTACAACTTAATTTCTGCTAAATATTAATACAAAAGTTACAACAACTTCAAATACATTGATATCAGAATGTAAGTGTGCTTGGAAATAAAAGACGTGGGCTCATAATAAGAGCACATATCACAAGCCTTTTTAAAAATTAATGAAACTGAATTGCCCAATTTATGGGGGTAGAGCGACAAAACTTCTCAAATTCAGTAGCAGTTCAATAATAATGGAATAGGCACATAGTAAAATACGTGAATTAAAGTTGCTTTTATGCTTTGTCCACAAAACACTCATGCCAATGTTTACAGCCAGCAAAATCCAGTATAGTGCATCATTGCACAGCTATAGTCAGAAGATCTGCGTTTTTTCTTTGAACAACTAAGCTAATGTCCATTTGATTGCACAATTATTTCATGGAAATAACAACAATTACTTTATAATCACGAGGAATATTATTTAACTCACCTGATCACAAAATTGGCTGGTAAAATCCCTGTACGCTTCAGATGAGGTATTGGCGAGATCAGATGTAAATGTATCATTCTCCAATGTAAGTGAGCCAGTGACTATAACTACAACGTAATATCTACTACTTGAAATATTGTCTCAGAAATAATAAAAAAATACTTATTATGAAATAATAAATATGGTGTATTACTGTGTGGAATTACTACTACATTAATTGTGACATTAGATGAAATTCGAATTGATTAGCGTAATAAAATAAATTTATTATATGCCTGTTGAGTAATGATACCAAGAGGAAAAAGACGTAAGTACCGGTAAAAATTGCTGAATCTGTCACATTGGTCGCTTCAGTTGTCCTTGTTGCTACCTCTTCTGTACTGGTGGATGGGTCACCAGTTTCTGTTATATCTGTTGTTTCTTCTGTTATGGTACTAATAGGAACCCCTGTAGCCCCAGATGATGTTATATCAGGAGTAGTTGTGTCCACAGCCGTCTCTGTTATGGTACGAAAAGAGGCATCTGTAACTTTAGGTGGTATTATGTCAACAGTAGTTCTGTCGTCAACAGTTTCTTGTGTATCTGTTTCAGCTGTTCCTTTTTGAGTGGTAGTTAGTCGAGTGTCAGTGTGTTGACTGCCAGTTGTTGGTAGAGTTTTGGTCGATATACCTGGTTCAAAAGTATCAAGTGAAATACTTTCTGTCGATGTTACTTTTGTAAGAAATTCCGTTTTCCCAGTTTCGGTTTGTTCTGTATCTTGGACAGTGGTTGCTACAGATTTATCAACTGTGCTATATTGTTCTTCAATTGAGAATGCCGTACCAGCTGGTGTGAAGAAGAAATAGGAATAAATTAATTTCCTGTAACTATCTGACATATAGCCCAATTGTCACTTATTGTATTACTTGTAAGCTGTATGGGCATATTGAAAAGGACTGCTTAATTATAGATTTATTTTATATCAGATTTATATGTACACTTAACGTGTATATTTATATTAAAGCGACTCAATCAGGCTAAAATCATAAAAAATCGGTGATTTTATTTTGGATTCTTAATATGACCATATGATGTAAACATGTCCATAGATTAGAACTGCAAAAGTTTTTAATTTTTTGTGTTGCACATTTTCCAGTTAGACTAGATATAGAGACGAAATTCTTGATTTTTCATTTTGGACAGGCATGTCCAAAAAAAGCAATTTCGTTTCTATACGTCTTTAGACATTTTTACATCATATGTAATATTTAATGTATGCCTATTTCCATGATGATGGTGCATTATGCATCATTTTAATTCTATGATAATATATTAGGAAATATTAGCTGTTTTTTAAATAACTATATTTTCAAACAATATTTTGTTGCTTTTACTAGTCGTGTGTCGTTGCACACGCTTCCAAAATACCATGTATAATCTTCCACTGAATATTAACATAGATATTGTGAAAATATGCAAAATGCCAGCTTACTTTCTTTTATATTGTGTGGATATCCAAGATTGGTTACCATGGCGACAACCAATATGGCACTTAAACGGGTCGACTTACCACATGACACCCAAAAAAGAAACAAAAGATTTTTCAAGGGTTTTTTAGCCTACTGGCCATATTGAATAACAAAAAAGTCTATCAATCAAAATCTGAGCCATAAAAGTCCGAAAATCAATTTGCCGTAACAATCGGTAAAACCATCACAAGTTCCCTAAAATTTCACATCTAAACCATGATTGTTGTATGTAATTTATGTTTTTTAAGAGTTGGGGAACTCTTTAGTTCCGATAACATTCTAGCTCTGTCAAATCTAATATGGCTTCGGGACTAGGTTAAGGTTAAATTAAAGGTAATACTAGATTTTTCAACAAATAGAAATAGGTACAAATGTAATACCTTATTTTCGAGTAATTTTGAATAGAAAATCCTTTACCTATATTATAGTCATGATTCAAGGTCATATTCAATGTCAAAATGTTAACTTCAAGTTCCCGGTCAAGTATTCAAAAAATAGATTTTTACCAAATAAACCTATGAACATGTGTAATACCTTATTATCACAAAAAACAGCAGCAGTGGTCCACATTGTTGAAAGTAACTTGATGTTATTTTCTAAACGCAATATATTCGCCTTTCTCCAATATACATGTATTTTACCCCCTATATGTATTTTAGAAACAAGGTCGAATATCCATTGCCTGGGAGCTATGTCATGAAAAGGAAGTGAAATTCAAGGAATAAATGTACATTGTGTTTACATCATTCACTTTATTTATTTCTCGTATCAAGCTAAAAACGTGTGTTTTAGCTTGATAATCCCCCCCCCCCCCTCTACATATAAAACAACCATACATGCTAATCTCTTGGTGTTTCTGGGGAGGTATAAAACATATATGACACAAATTAAGCAACGCATAATATCTCGTTCAGGTGTGATTTTGACTGGATAATCCAATTCTCTTATAGGTTATTAATGATTAGGCATGCTCAGGGTAGAAAAATTAATATAACTTTGTTAAAACATTTTTTAAGAAGGAGTTACTAGAAAATAACAAGGCCTTATATAAATGGTAGATGTGGTAAATGGAAATGGGAAGGCATTGAAGATCGCTAAAGAGGTTTTAAAAAAAGATGGAGAGGCGTTTAAGTTTAAGAGTGATGCGAAAGCATTGAATGATGATTGAGAGTCGTTAAAAGGGCAATGGAAAAGCGTTAAGGCCAATGAATAAGCGTTAAAAGGCTATGGGGAGATGCTAAAAAGTGACCAAGAAGCGGTAAATGTGGAGGCATTGACGAATGACAAAAATGCGTTAAATGCAACTGGGCGTGTCGAAAGGTAGTGGTCCACCCTCAGTAAATAAAGTTATTATTATTATTATTATTATTATTATTATTATTATTATTATTATTATTATTATTATTATTATTATTATTATTATTATTATTATTATTATTATTATTATTATTATTATTATTATTATTATTATTATTATTACTATTATTATTATTATTATTATTATTATTATTATTATTTTTATTATTATTATTATTATTATTATTATTATTACTATTATTATTATTATTATTATTATTATTATTATTATTATTATTATTATTATTATTATTATTATTATTATTATTATTATTATTATTATTATTATTATTATTATTATTATTATTATTATTATTATTATTATTATTATTATTTTTATTATTATTATTATTATTATTATTATTATTATTAACTTGCTGAACGCAGTGGATCATTAATCGACAATTTTTTCTGTGAACCAAAACATGTAACGGCTCAACGTGTGTCCTGACTTCCAAACTATCAGACCATTTCCCTTATTATTTAAGTATTGAAAATATAACGCACATTAAACTTCAACTAACTATATATATACTTGCGACCAATCCTCGGAAGCTTTGATGAAATTTAAGGAAGAAATAGAAAGAGCAAATTTCGTAAAAAATGTTACAAACAGTCAATCACTTGATCCAAATATAAATTATAACATTTTTGAGGAAATTCTCATTAAGGCTAAACAAAATAATCTACCAGTTAAAAAGAAAAAAATAAACTAACGAAAACATAATAAATCGCCATGGATTACATCTTCTATTGTAAGATCGATTAATAAGCGAGATAAAATGTATAAAAATCGATGTAAAAGTCCTTTAGAATCAAATCATTATCATTTACTCAAAACAAACTTTAAAACATACAATTATATTCTAAGACGTACCATATTTATCGCTAAAAAACAATACTATTCTCAAATATTTCTTAAATATAAGTTCGATTTAAAACAAACATGGGCCACTATTTCTACAATTTTAAATAAAAATAAAAAAACATAAAGGATTCACAGCTAATATTAACATAGCTGGCAATTTAACAAGCAATATGCTTGATATTGTAAACCATTTCAATAACTATTTGATTAATATTGGAAAGGACATTTCTAGAAAACTCAGCCATCCAAAATTTCGTTCAAATTATCTAAAAAATCCTACAAAAAAAACGTTTGGTTTTTGAAAAGGTTACCGAAGCCTCTGTGAGCAAAATTATTGACAGTTTAAAGCCCAAAACAAATGCTGGACCAGACAATATTAGTAGCTATTTAATAAAAATAATAAAACAAGAGATCGTTCCCTCATTAACCATAATAAACAATTATTAGAAACAAGCATATTTCCAGAGAGCCTAAAAATTGCTGAAGTTGTACCATTATTTAAAAAAGATGACCCCACTACTGTCAATAACCATCGACCCATTTCACTTCTTAATAGCATTTCTAAAATATTTGAAAAAGCTATCCATCAACAATTAAATTCATACCTGTTAAAAAATAACCTTCTATATGGAAGTCAATATGGATTTAGATCTAATCACTCAACGGAACTTGCTGCACTTGAATTGGTCGATAGAATATCAGGTGCTATGGATAGTGAGCAAGTTCCGCTAGCCATTTTTTTAGACTTATCTAAAGCTTTCGATACTTTAGACCATACCATCTCCTACATAAACTTAGCTTTTTTGGCATAAAAGACATGTATCTAAATTTACTGAGAAATTATCTATCTGACAGAAAACAATACGTCAAAATTAATTAAATCAAATCAAATTCGCTTCTTATCACCACAGGTGTACAGCAAGGATCCATTTTAGGCCCTGTATTATTTCTAGTATACATTAACGATTTACCCGAATCTACAAAATTGTTTAAATTAATTTCCTATGTGGACGATACCACTTTCTTAATTAACAGGACATATCAAATAGACTAATACTAGAGACAAAAATTAAAAAAGTCGCTGATTGGCTGGCGGCTAATTCTTTATCAACAAATTGCGACAAATCCAAATTCATGTTATTTTATAAACCCCCCAGAAAGATTCATTTACCGAATATTAAGCTTAATAACAATGACATAGATCATGTGAATGAATTCAACTTTTTAGACCTACTTATAAACAATAATCTCACTTGGAAAACACATGTTAATAAAATACGCAACAAAATGTCCCAGTCTGTGGGAATAATATATTGTTTAAAGACTACGTTACCCGATAATATACTACTAGCACTGTATAACACGTTGATTCTACCACACATACATTACTGTATTCTTGCGTGGGGTATGATTTCAAACGGGTATATAAATTTCAAAAAAGGGTTCTTAAAATAATTGATGAATGTCCTATATTTAGTCACACTGACCCAATATTTATAAAATTTAAGCTATTAAAAGTCAATCATATTTTTTAACTCAACCAACACAAATTTGTTTTTAAATGTATTCACATTAATGTACCCGATTTTTTTTAAAGATTTTTGTCCAGACCAGATCTCCAACTTACACAATTATAATACCAGGAATTGTTTAAATATCAGACAAATTGAAACCAGAAGGGAATTTCGCAAACAATGGTTACGATACGATATAATTCAGAAAATAAAGCATACGCCAAATATAATTCATGATAAAGTTCAAACACATAGTTTTAAAGGTTTCTCTAATTATATAAAAAAATACTTTATAACTTTATATTCAAGTACGTGCAACAATGCACAGTGCTATTTATGCCAAAATTCCAATATTTACCTGTTATTTCTTATTTATTACAATTTAAAAATCAATATATGTTTCATATGTATATATGGTTATTTCATTTTAAAATTGTTGTTTGTCTGAACGTTTTGTGGTGGCTCTTTTGCTAGCGGTCCCAATCGACCTAAAAGGAGTCTCCAGACCACCAATGTATATATATTGTTGTGTATTTTTTTTTCTTTGTCAAAGGTCAAATAAATACTATCTATCTATCTATCTATCTATCTATCTATCTATCTATCTATCTATCTATCTATCTATCTATCTATCTATCTATCTATCTATCTATCTATCTATCTATCTATCTATCTATCTATCTATCTATCTATCTATCTATCTATCCATCCATCCATCCATCCATCCATCCATCCATCCATCCATCCATCCATCCATCCATCCATCCATCCATCCATCCATCCATCCATCCATCCATCCATCCATCCATCCATCCATCCATCCATCCATCCATCCATCCATCCATCCATCCATCCATCCATCCATCCATCCATCCATCCATCCATCCATCCATCCATCCATCCATCCATCCATCCATCCATCCATCCATCCATCCATCCATCCATCCATCCATCCATCCATCCATCCATCCATCCATCCATCCATCCATCCATCCATCCATCCATCCATCCATCCATCCATCCATCCATCCATCCATCCATCCATCCATCCATCCATCCATCCATCCATCCATCCATCCATCCATCCATCCATCCATCCATCCATCCATCCATCCATCCATCCATCCATCCATCCATCCATCCATCCATCTATCTATCTATCTATCTATCTATCTATCTATCTATCTATCTATTATTATTAAAGGCGGCGAGGAAGCGTTGAATACCAATGAGAAGGTGTGTAAGGGCAATACGGAAGCATTGAAGGGTGACGCATATACGTTAGATGGCGACGGGGAAGCGTTAAAAAGCGATTAGGATGGGTTGAAAAGCAGTGGAGAGGCGGAAAAGGGTGAATAAGTTTCGTTCGAATGTGACAGGGTGGTAGTGCTGAGGAATTAAGTGACAACGAGGAAGCGTTGAATGACAATGGAAAAGCGTTGAAGGGCATTGGGGTGACGTTAGAGACATTGAAGGGTGACGAAGAGGTACTAAAGGACGAGGGGAAGGCCTTGCAATGCAAAGAAGATGAAAAGGTTTCTTCCCTGCTCACTCGTGATGACGGATCACCATCTACAACTCTCAGGTCACAATGGACAACTCATTTCATATTTTAATGGGGCATTTAACCTATATACTAAAGCTCTGGGATCACTCCATATTTTAAACGATTCTGTAAAAAAAACCGATGTATTTTGCGTTTATTATTTAAAAGACTTATTCAATATAGTTGTGAGTCGGCACACTTATCACCTCATATCCTGCTAAGTGAATCTATTTAAATTTTCAACCACTTGAAACTTCAAGTGCTTGACAATAGCTCAAATGTTTTGAGTTTGAGATCAAAGATTTCCAAATAATAATGTTTAGACACACATTTCACTCCCAATAGCAGTGATTTGGTCGACTAATAAAACAGAAGAAAAACCACAATTATTCGAAATCAGAATGATAAGGGTTATATTCATCTATTGTGAAGAGATAATTTAGAATGAAATCGTGATTGGTTAACCCTTTCACTACTGACAGAAAATACATAGACAATATTACCCGGAGTTTTCAGTATTGGCCCTTGTATTTTGTTCAGGTAGCCAGTGTTTTGACGTCTCACCACACATAATACCCGTCCCATAGACTTACATGTATTATGACTCATACGCTCAGGCCTCCCAGCACTCCTAAATGGGGAAATGTAAATAACACTATATATCATTTTAACCATCAATCTGTTCTCTTTCAATCTATTTTTTTAGCCCAGGAAAACCTCTTGCCCCACTCTCCCCTGAACGATCTAGAAAAAAATTAGTTCGGTTTTGAGTCTAGTTACTGCTAGCGCAAATACTTCATGTTACCTTATATTTGCTTATTTCGATGCTTTTGCTACAACAAAAATCAATTCAAATTGGTAGCAAAATGATATATCTGTAATATTTACCTCCGAGACTGCTTCAAAAAGCCACAATTGTTTTCTTATTCCTAAACTTTATAATGATATGCGCCAATGAATTTGTGTGGTGAGACCTTGGGGAGGCTCGAGGCGGAGGCAAAATACGGCTTCGAGACAAAATGCTAGAGCCAATACTGAAAGCACAAGGGTAATGTCGTATAATTATATTATATACCTTGTAATTCTATTTTGTCATTTGAATAGGCCTAACGTTTGATTAGGCTAGTCCCATTCCTGACCATCGATGTCCAGTCAGACAAACTCGCTCTAGTGTGCCCTCAGTAATTGGGCTATCCAGCACCAACCTCACATAAAACATATATTTCGAACAGAGCAGCTAGGCTGCACTATGTTTATTTTAGGGCCTACAGGTCAACTGATAATGATAAAATTTGGGCAGCACATCGGGCTGTTAAGGCCCTGGTGAGCCTAAGCTCCAGACAATATAACTATATATAGTAGGCCTACAGTTTGTGCTAGGCCTACTTCCTTGTATGGATGATATGTATGAATTTAGAAAAAAATAGGCTAGAACATAATATATATTATGGAATATTAATAGCCTAAACCTAACAAAATGTTTGTATGCGTGTCACGCCCGCCTATCCGACAATGCAGTGAGCACAGTCTCTGTCTCTCACAGATCTGACAGGGGTGTACGCCTAGACTTTTAGAGAATGCTGCCTGTCTACAAGCTGCACAGTGTTCACAGACTGTTATCTTCTGTCTGACTGTAGACCCCAGGCTAAGTAGGGTAAGTAGGGTAGACCGGGGTAAGATGACGCACGGGGAAAGATGACTCCCGGATAACGTAGGCCTACATGTCTAAAATATGTGTCATTGAAAGATTCCATAAAATAGCATCTCTCTTGGATAAATCGGACCACAAATCATCACGTTAATAGTCTTTTCACATCATGAGTGAGCGCGGAGGCAACATGGCGCCAAATCAAATGTGGAACTGTCCCTGATCTTGGATGAGGTCAATACGAAGGCCAAACCAGGGCAAATGCCACAAACCCTTTCAAATAATAATAATATCAGTATTCGTCCCATTTGACCATAATGATAAATAGTAGAAACTAGTCAATACGACGCCAACCAGAGGAACTGTTATTGCACAGGGCCGACACTATGTTATTAGGGCAAATAACAGCATAGGTATATAATAATCCCTAGTACTGGCCCAACTACCGCAAAACAGATAAAGTGCAGCAGTTTGGACAAAACAAAATATAAAACATTTTATTGCAGGAGAGGGACCTTAAACTGGGTGCATGGGTTGACATGGATTGTGCTGTACAATCATAAGGGCATACCAAGGTCATGTCAATGTAATTTTATAGTCAAATCAGGCGAAAATGAACTTTTTGCAGGTTTTTGTACAGTTTTAGATGGATCCCAGTGACGTAAGAGTTACAGACAGGACTAGTGGTAGCATATTAAGAGTGAAACGGGGTGATCCAAAGGAGTAAGGGATAATGACCCCATGGTCATAGATATCTATTCCGAGAAGGGGATCCTATAAACTGGGTGCAATGTTTGACATGGGTTTGTGTTGCTCTTTGCTGGGGTACCATCTCTGGGTAACGCCCTGCTTATTTCAAGTACATTTCATGTCAAATCAACAGACGATTACATATTTTCAGTGACATATTCGATCGCGGGAGGGGGGGAGGGCTCCCCTTTTCAAGCAGAATTAAAATAAAATGTGTATTATTACTGAAATAATTGCATTGTTAGTATTGTTTTTTTCGGGGGGGGGGGGGGGCATGCCTTTTGACCCCCCGCCCCCCTGTGCGCCTAACCCCTTACAAAATATTCTGGCTCCGCCCCTGCAACGCTGGCCAACTATTAACCCGACATTGTGGAATAGTCTGTGCTTGTTGGGTACTTTTCCTGGCGATTACAGACGCCGCAGAATACCAAAAACGGATCAAACAGCGCCGGTAGCGCCGGTACATGTAGGCTTACTTCATACCGGAGCTGCGCCGGTACTTGTAGCTACAGGGTTTGGTTAAAAGTGTCTTTTTCAGTTTGTTTCATCAGTAGACAAATGATATTCCATATCATTTAGTGTGACATTATTAAGCAGCCCGAGGCGGCTTTTTACTGTATTCCACACGGTCCGCCGCCGCCGACTCTGCAGTTATTTGTTTTCAACATAGCTACTAATCTATCAACTTGCTTCCTCATACTTCACACAGCCATCACATACCACTGGGGAATTGTTTTGGTTACATTTTGATCCCCATATCATTCATCCTTTAATTACTATGGCCACTAACGAAGAAATGCTCGTTAGCGCATTTCAGTACAAAGTTGCCATCAGATCTTCTTTTAATTCGGCAAATATGTTCAGCTATGTCAGCCAATGGCCTGATTAACTTTTGGGATCAAACAATTTGAAAATGCGGCCATTTTTAATTTTGTAATATTTACTTAACTCAAGAAATGAAAAGAAATGCAAAGAAATGCAAGAAATGCAAAATGACTGGACCATGAATATAAAACAAAGTGTTATGTCTCACACAAGGATAACACAGGGATGACAATTTTCACACTAAAAAATCCGAAATGGCTGCCAGTCGGCCATTTTTTTTTTTTTACATTTTTTTTATTTGCACTATCTCGGAAATCTTGCAGGATAGCTAATCTATGAATTTTAGGAGCAAACACTTTTAAAATAGTAGTCGAGCGATAACGGAGGGCTGCTTTCGTGTTCGTTCCGAACAACTCTTTCTAGTTTTAGATACCTTGTTCGGCACTGCTAGAGCGTCAGGAATAATGTCTAATGCGGAGGCAGAAATGGTTCTATGTCAGCGTGGAAATGTCATTTGTGGGTAGTTAAAAAGCTATCCCTCTCACCCTTGCCATGCCTATACTCTTTTTAGCATGATGTCATGCGTGATACTCTTTCTAACATGGTGTCCTGCTTTCTAATGAACCATCAACAAACACATATGACGACTAGTAATTCACAATCTTGCCATATTTAACTATGCTAAAAGTGTTATATTGTTTGCTTGACATATTTTATGATTGACTGTAATACCACATTGAAAACACATGTGGGAATTGAAATCAATCTGGTGTGTACCTAAGCTCAAATAGATGGCTGTTGACGAAATATCGCATCAAAATTGACACTTTTGTTGAATATATTTCAACATCAATAAGCCTACCGCGTTAATTATTTTTCTAAAAATACATTATTGTCCAATACATGAAATTGTTTACTCGCCTGCTCAAATAGTATCCTCAACATCTATGATATTTATCACAGTATATTGAGAAATTGTCTTGCTGTCTAACTTGCTCTTTTTTTTAAAGCAAGACAACCCAAAAATAAAATTGTTAAAAAGCAGGACCCTTTTTCAAAATACTTTGTTTAATATCGTACATTAGGATGCCAATATTTGTGAAGATAAATGGTTTGTTATATTGGTTAATAATTATTTCTCAGAATTTTCTGACGCGGTAGGTTTATTCATGTTGATATAAAAATAACAAAAATACCCATTTTTATGCCGATATTTCGTGAGTATACATCGATTTCATCTGAGGTACACACTAAATTGATTACACTTCGTATATGTGTTTGCAAAGTGGTACAGCAGCTATTTATGGAAGACTTGAACGAAAAAACCACTCTCAGAATAGCTAAATATGCGAAAAACTCTGAATTAGTTGTCGTCATATGCGTTTGGTGACGGCTTATTAGAAAGCAAGACACCATGGTCGGCTGTCTTTCCATTGACGCGATTAAATGGCCGCGCGGCTGGACGCGCACGTTCCGCCGCTTGGCAGAACCCTGCCCATTGGCGTGTTGAAACGCGTCCAAACGTGCAAGAGCGTGCAGGAGATGTGGTGACATTGTTCTGGACTGTCCTTCATAGGTGTAGGCCTATCCATGTTAACGGGTCATTCTGTAATAAACGTAGGCTTACATTAACATGCCAAAATATTTCTATTGCTTCAGTTATTCATTAGGCGCACCCTTTAAATACCGTTGGTCCAACGTCATTGACGTTGGTCCAACATTGTATAAATGTTATACAGATATTTGGGTTAAATGGGCTAGCGTTCACAGTGTCACAGCAACCTAGTAAATATGAGATGTTGACTCAATTTTGGATTAATGTTCAGCCAGTATCGCAAACGATAGTTCAGTATTGAACCAGCATTGGTTGAACGGCTCATGTTTGCTGGGCTGCCATACACGACGGAGAAATCCCATAAAAATTAAAATTATGGCATATGGAGAGATGAACGCGCTGTGAATAAACGCAGAAATTGCTATATGTGCGATTGCTGGCCGCGCAGCGAACTGGCCGCGTGGCCAATTGCGTGTATGGAAACATCACATAGTGATTGTATCAGATCGATTTTTAATTCTGCCGCGCAGCCGTCGCAACGCAACGCGTCGAGCACCCAAACGCGTCAATGGAAAGGCAGCCTTAGAAAGGGTATCACGCATGACAACATGTTAGAAAGAGTATCTGCAAGACAAATCTACAGAGGGCAGGGTTGGGGTCGATTATAATCATAATCGTTGATTACATTTTTTAATCGATTACATTGTAATCATAATCATATTTTTTGAAATCCTGTAATCATGATAATAATTGTAATCGGGAAAAAATGATGACCTGTAATCGTAATCATAATCGTAATCGATATTCTAAAAGCACTGTTATCATGATTATATAAAAGCATAATCATGATTTTTTTCAGTATATATCACAATAAATAATATATCACTTGAAGCAATTTTTATAATTAAAAAAAAATCAACTAACGTTATATAGAACAGTTTGGTAAATTTCGCTTTGGGCCTATTATACTAGCATTTAAAATATGGATATATATTGTTAATTTGGCACTTTATTGCACTGCGCTGGGTATTGGTTTGAAGTGAGTACAACGTCGTAGACACTGGTCCGGCATTGGGCCAGCTTTGGATCGCGTCTCACGTTTGATGCGTTTTCGGGGTTGCTAAATGTACATAAGTTACAGACCTCACCCCCCCCCCCCCTAATTATCTGTTTATGAAGAACTATTGAAAGAAAATATGCAATTACATATACTTTTTGGAGTGAATGAGCTTATGCAATTTTAAGAGTTTGCATCAAGATTTGTATACTATTTATACATATTAAAAAATGTACTTGTATTTGATATTACATTTTCACGCTAATTTCTCAATTGCGGAAGGGCAGCTTTATGACCAGTGGAGGGGAAGGTGGGGGGGGGGATGACAAATGGGTCGCAAAAGCCTAATTACAGGTACATGGAGTGCGGCCAAATCACTGCCTATCTGAGATTTACGTTCCGAATCATGGTCAAAAACTATTACAATCATACGAGGTTCCTGTCCGAAATTACCAGGTACAATTTGAGTGTACATTATTCCCTGGTGATTCCTTAATATCCTTGGACATTCTTAGCCTTCGTAATTGGCCGTATATCCTGGCAGATTTCAGGATATGATTCAGCACATCGGAGCTGTGCACTGTAACATACCTATCATGTTATCCAGATTAACACTCAACATTACTAAAACCGTTCGAAGTTAGTCATTCGATATTAAGACCATTCTTGATTACCACTGTTTATACATGGCGATGTGATCCACCAATCAGATTTCTTATATGTATGTGAGATATTAATTTTCTCGCAATATCATTATTTGATCGGGTAGGTACAATTGTGTTTTTCATAGATGAATGAAAAGGTAAAAAAAAACGAGCATGTTAAAATATGATGCGAAGACTGTCTGCCATGATAGGTAATTATTATGTTTATCTGGAAGTGTTTTATGCTTTGTTCAGCCTTAACACAAATAGAATCAATGACATGTATTCTACTCAAGTTCAGAGCTATAGATGTTTGGGTCACTCAGAGCTCAATGGAAATATCAAAGGCACTTGTATTGATTTGTATCTCTATTTTTGTATAATACAGATGTCATTTTCCAATCCATATGTACATACCGAATATTACAATATATGTTTTAAAAGTAACGTAGATTTAATCTACTAGTCATGCATACTATTTTTTCTTGTATTCTGGGAAACATAATAGCCTTAACCTTAAATGTTTTCACAAAGCTAGCTATTACAATGATGTATGAGGTAGGGGCCTTATATAACATTGTTTTCACCGAGTAGCCATTCAAAAGGGTTTTCAGCGACGTCAATGCGTTTCCCATACTGCTACAGTATTCGGGCTTACCCATTCTACAGATTTAGTTTAAGGAATGTTTCCATTATATAAAAAAATATTAAAACATGTTTTTACAATTAAAAAACATTGTTTTTTTTATGTGCTACCTAAGTGATGTGAATTCAGATTTTACGTGCTATCAAATTTTCAAAAATTCTGGTTTCAAGTTTTATACAAGTTTAAACACATTTATTGTCTCCATTGAGCAACCTTGAGAATACATACTTTTCTCACTATTTTCAGCTTAAAATATGGGATGACTATTTTAAGGTATTTGTTAGATGCTGTGAATTCGAAATACTTCAAGAAAAAACACAAAAACAAAAGTATGTATATTCATATACATTTCAACAGTTAATATATTGGAAATATATATAAAATATATATATATATACATTAATATTGCTAACATGCCATACTGTACATTTTAATTGATAATATATCACAGTCGTAAAAAACAAATACATATCACTACTTTACATTATCATATAAATAGCTTGCATGGTTTACTGTGGCTTTTTTGTATTTAAATCAATTAATAATAAATCTATTCTGCGCAAAACATAACTAACTGTTGATATCTTGCGAAGCATTTCAATTATTACCCTGTTTATTTATGTACAAAAATATATTTAGAAAACTAGGTAATGGTTATTGAAACATGCGGCAGCCACAAGGCGGGATATCTGTTCTCTAAATAATCCATAAATGATCTGCAAAATATACTGAACAGATGTCCCTTATTTTTTATTTAATTAGGATTTTTTTCATATTTTACCATAGATCCCATGCATCGTGATGATGTCCAACATGCTTATTTGCAAAAGCTGAACAAATTGATAACTTTGCACAGACTTGAATATTTCAGAACAAATATATCAGATAAACAGAACTGTTCATATTTCATATGGAGGTAAGCATTATTGCAACATGCCAGGAATCTGAATCCGACAATGACTATTAGAACTAATCTGGGGTCTATCTGGGCCAGCAATATTCAGAGAATGACAACTTTTAAGATTTCTGTGTTTGCAGAAAAGTACAAACTTATGATAATATAATATTATAATAATATTATTATAATACTGTACTAATAATAACTTATAATAATCAAATGATAAACCCGTGTGTCACAGTCTACCTGTTACAGCATTTTTAATTTGTGGTATTACTGTTAGTGGGAATGTAACTAGTGTTCAAACATCAAAATTTATAACTGTTTCGTCTCAAATTAAACAAATAAGGAATACTTTCTCCCCACATAAGGTTGTGGGTCATGGTCGTGAGATATAACATGAAGTGGGTGGGAATTCAAAACGTAGGGATTTTATGGCTAATAACCAATGATATAAATCCTCGTTAAATAAAGCATAATGGTAGTCGTACACCATTCTTAGTTGTTTACAGGTAGACTACAACAATTGGGCTAGGATTTGTCCAGTGTGCTCTGGTTGTTGGTTCAATGCTGTCACAATGTCTGGACAATATTACGATTGCTATGCAAAGTCTTCCATCATTGGGACAGCGAGGGGTCAACAGCCAGACACAGTTGAGTGTGTGCCTAATATGAAGAAAATATACACAAAGTTGATGGAATTTCCATCCTATCAGAAGTTAGTATATGCTGTCTATATCACTGTACATACATTATATATAAATAATGTAATAAATAAATAAAAATGCCACAACCCATACAAAATTGCATTTGCACAACTGCATCTACATTCTTGATTATCCTTATAATATATAGTTTGCACTAGCTATCTATACAGTTGCTGTACCTGATGAAGGTTTTGTGTGGGCACTTGTCTCCTGCTCCGTGGTTCTTGACGTTTCTACTTTTCCTTCATCGCTCACTTGTGTACTGCCTACTGATGTATCCACTAGACGAGACGTAACATCTCCTTCAATAGTTTGCGTTGCTGTTGTAATATCCAATTCAGTTCTAGATATCAAAATATTCTCCGTGGCTGCGAATGTTACTCCTGCCTCTGTTGTATTTATAAAAGTTGGTAAAAATCCAAACGACTCGTTAATGGCACTAGCGAGAGCTGTCAGCACATCAGCTCCTTTCAGCAAGGCTTTTGTTGTTTCAACTGTCAGATTGAATGTTATCGAAATACTCCTATTTCTTGAATAAATCACAAATGCATTAGTTATTAATAACTAAATAACAGTATACTATTTTGAACTGTTTTATTTTAATAAGCAAAATCACAATAATAGGACAATAACACTGTCAATTAAATAATTAAACAAATAACTAAATATTAAACAAAACATTATTACCTCAGTTTTAAAACCTCACACTCCGAAGAAGTAGTAATATTTTTCAGAGCATCGTCCATCTAAAAAACGGTATTGCAAAAATGTCATTTGATGGAAAAATAATACCAGGAAATAGGACATAAAAAACGCTGATATATTTCTGTATAAACAATTGAGACAATGTTTTTTTCAAATTGAAATGACCATAAATATTAGTTAAGCTTTTTCTGCTTCATTTGAATACCTATGTTATGGATTTCTGGTCATTAGAATTTTTATTTTTCAGAGCGGGGACCGCCTTTATACATCAGAATCTGATGTTTACTTACGTCAGATTCTGACAAATAAATACGTTTGAAAGGGTAAAAACACATAGACATATTCGTCAAGAAGGCTACCTCAACATCTACCTATTTGGCTATGCAAGCCGGGTGGGAGCAATTTTCAACTGGTCCGGCCACTGAAAAGGTGGAAGGTGGATTATCTCCAATTCTCCGAAAAAATAGGAATAATCAGAAGAAAATAATAAACTTGGCTCAAAACAGGTCATGGTATGCATGCGGTCGCCCACATTACACGAATTCGTATCGCTGTAAATATTAGTCTTATTCTGCGTTAATGATTTTAACCATGCAGTTCAAGAATTATCATATAAAATACGATTTAGTAGCAGAAGCTCTGACAGTGGCCGAAATGAACATGTTTTGCTGTCAGCAGTATAACTTGTTGTTTCACACAAGGGTGTCATTACCCTAGGCAAGTCACAAAATTTAGGAGGATCAATTATTTTTTTCCTCTCAAGTACTCTTAAATAAATATATAAAATTGCAAAATAATACAACACAAATTGACTTCACTTCTAGGTGAATTTATATCATAATTCCCATGAGTGTGTGTGTGATCGATGGGGGGGGGGGGGATGGGTGGGGGTGGCATCATTATAACAACAAACTTTAATTCACAATAACAACATACATTGAGAGAATATTGCAAAAATATGGCGTGTGGTGCCAGGATATATCATTGGTACCCTAGTGGACAGGGTTGGAACCCCGTTGAGGCAGAAATTATTTCCTTGGCACACATGCATACAGTGACCCTAACTGTTCAAATATATTTGATAGCCGCATAAAATGATCGATTAACACTGCATTAAAAAGATATAAAATTAAATAAATGACTACTATGTCAAAGTTAACATGTAAAAAGTCAAAAACCATAAACCATAAACCATTAAGTGAGCTGACACAAGCCTGTCAAATGCAGTAGCAGTGTGATATAAAATTAAATAAATTACCACTATGTCACAAGTTAACATGTAAAAAATCGAAAACCCTAAACCATCAAGTGAGCTGACATATGCGACCTCGAGTTGCTAATATGCTTTGTCCACAACACGCACATGCTACATACTTTGCAGCCTGAAATATGGCAAATCTAGTGTGTCATACACAGCTGTCATAAGATCATCGATCTGCACATATCTTGTGTATATCCAACGAAAAGGTGTTACACTGGACATTATCTCAACCTCGACAGTTTTCATTATGCCGTTCAAAACCCTTTTGAACACACATGTCCATCTGATTGTAATAATAATTCATAAAAATACATCACATTGATTGAACATATGATTTAACTCACCTGTTCACAAAATTGAGTGGTGAAATTGCGGTACTTCTCTGATGAAGTATTGTGGAGATCAGATGTAAAAGTTTTATCTTCCAATGTAAGTGTACCAGTGACTATAACTGCAACGAAATGATTGTCCCAACTTATGAAATAATAAATATGGCGTGAGGCCATGTGGGATCCTATTACAATAATTGTGATACTAGATGGCAATCAAATTGTTAAGCATAATAAAAAATGCCCATTTTATGCACGATAAGTAATGATACAAAGAGGAACAAGATGTAATTACCCGTAAAAAGTGCTGGATCTGTCACATAAACTGTTTCAGTTGTCCTTGTTACAACCTTTTCTGTGCTAGTGGATGGTGTACCTGTTTCAGTTTTATCTGTTGTTTCTTCTGTTATTGTACTAAGAGGGGCATTTGTAATCTTAAATGATGCTATGTCAAAAGTTGATGATGTTATTTCAGCAGTAGTTTTGTCTGCAGCAGTCTCTTTTGTCACAGTGGCAGTTTGAGTTGTACTTTCCAAATCCGCTTCTGTTCCAGTGGATTGTGCACCTGTTTCTGTTTTAGCTGTTGCTTTTTCTGTTATGGTACTGATAGGCGCATCCGTAAACTCAGTTGTTATATCAGCAGTAGTTGTGTCTACACCCGTCTTTTGTGTGACGGTTTGAGTTGTACTTTCAACATCCTTTTCTGTGCCAGTGGATGGTGCACCTGTTTCTGTTGTATCTGTTGCTTTGTCTCTTATGGTACTAATAGGAGCATCTGTCACCTTAGTTGTTATATTAGCAGTAGTTTTGCCTTGAGCAGTCTCTTGTGGCACAGTAGCAGTTTGAGTTGTACTTTCGACATCTGTTTCAGCTCCAGCGGATGGTGCACCTGTTTTTATTTTATCGATTGTGTCTTCTGTTATGGTAGTTATATCAGTAGTAGTTTTGTCTGCAACAGTTTTTGTTGTCACAGTGGCAGTTTCAGTTGTACTTTCCACATCCGTTTCCGTTCTAGTGGATTGTGCACCTGTTTCTGTTTTAGCTGTTGCTTTTTCTGTTCTGGTACTACTATAGGCATCCGTTATCATAGACGTTATTTCAGCAGTAGTTTTGCCTTCAGCAGCTTCTTGTGGTACAGTGACAGATCGAGTGGTACTTTCGACACCCTTTTCTGTGCCAGTAGATGGTGCACCTGTTTCTGTTTTATCTGTTGTGTCTTTTGCTATGGTACTAATAGGAGCATCCGTCACCTTAGACGATATTTCAGCAATAGTTTTGCCTTCAGCAGTCTCTTGTGGCACAGTAGCAGTTTGAGTTGTACTTTCGACATCTGTTTCAGCTCCAGCGGATGGTGCACCTGTTTCTATTTTATCGATTGTGTCTTCTGTTATGGTAGTTATATCAGTAGTAGTTTTGTCTGCAACAGTTTTTGTTGTCACAGTGGCAGTTTCAGTTGTACTTTCCACATCCGTTTCCGTTCTAGTGGATTGTCCACCTGGTTCTGTTTTAGCTGTTGCTTTTTCTGTTCTGTTACTACTAGGGGCATCCGTTATCATAGACGTTATTTCAGCAGTAGTCTTGCCTTCAGCAGTCTCTTGTGGCACAGTGGCAGTTTGAGTTGTACTTTCGACATCCGTTTCTGTTCCAGTGGATGGTGCACCTGTTTTTGTTTCGGCCGTAACCTTAAATGATGTTATTTCAGCAGTAGTTGTGTCTACATCTGCCTCTTGTGTAACAGATCGAGTGGTTCTTTCGACACCCTTTTCTGTGCCAGTAGATAGTGCACCTGTTTCTGTTTTATCTGTTGTGTCTTCTGCTATGGTACTAATAGGATCATCCGTCACCTTAGACGATATTTCAGCAATAGTTTTGCCTTCAGCAGTCTCTTGTGGCACAGTAGCAGTTTGAGTTGTACTTTCGACATATGTTTCAGCTCCAGCGGATGGTGCACCTGTTTCTATTTTATCGATTGTGTCTTCTGTTATGGTAGTTATATCAGTAGTAGTTTTGTCTGCAACAGTTTTTGTTGTCACAGTGGCAGTTTCAGTTGTACTTTCCACATCCGTTTCCGTTCTAGTGGATTGTGCACCTGTTTCTGTTTTAGCTGTTGCTTTTTCTGTTCTGTTACTACTAGGGGCATCCGTTATCATAGACGTTATTTCAGCAGTAGTTTTGCCTTCAGCAGTTCCTTGTGGTACAGTGACAGATCGAGTGGTACTTTCGATATCCTTTTCTGTGTCAGTGGATAGTGCACCTGTTTCTGTCTCAGCCGTAACCTCAGATGATGTTATTTCAGCAGAAGTTTTGTCAACAGCTGTCTCTTGTGTGACCGATCGAGTGGTACTTTCGACATCCATTTCTGTTGCAGTGGATGATGCACCTGCTTCTGTTGTATCTGTTGTTTCTTCTGTTATTGTAACCTTAGGTGTTATTATGTCAACAGTAGTTCTGTCTTCAACCGATTCTTGTGTATCTGTTCCAGTTGTCCCTTTTTGAGTCGTAGTTTGTTGACTGGCAGTTGTTTTGGTTGATATAGCTTGCTCTACGGTTTCAACTGAAATACTTTCTGTCGATGTTGCTTTTGTAACAAAATCAGTTTTTCCAGTATCAGAGAGTTCTTGGACAGTGGTTGCTACGGATTTATCAAATGTGGTATCTTGCTCTTCAGTTGGGGATGCTGCACCTGCTGGTGTACCAGTTTGAGGGCTAGATGATTTAGTGCCACTTGCATCAACTTTAGTTTTCTGAGAGCCAGTGGGCTCTTCCGTTATGGTACTAAGAGGGACCGTTTTTGTAAGCAATCCTGTGGATTCTTCAGGATAAGTTAATGTTGTAGTCTCACTTTCTATCTCTGGAGAAAATCCAAACGAATCTTTGATGGCATCAATTATAGCTGACAGTAAATCTATCCCGCTTGATAAACCTTGTGTTGTCACCATTGTCAACTTGAATGTCACAGAAATACTTCCATTTCTTCAACACAATGTTATTGCCATGTAGTTGCATTAATAACTCATTATTTAACCTATCATTTATATGATAGATCTAGTGCTTCCACTAGTTTAAATATAAATTGGTTATGGTTACATCACATTAACTCCTGTTTAACAAATTCAGGGCAGCATCAGTCGCAACTGATTTTATCATAGTAATTAGCATAATTATTAGAAATTTGCGTAGTTCATGAACAAAATGCTCACCATATACATTTTTTTTGCAAAACAATATATTAAATGATATAGCTTTTAAATAGTGTTGAATCAAATTGTATTATTATCATGTCAGGATATGACCATACAACTTCAGCATGCATAATGTAATAATATTGCAATGTGACATTTATAATTATGTCAGGATTCAGAATTATAATCTAAATATATGGGTGTATTCAGGGTTTTAGTCAAAGGCTCATTTATGTTTCTGTAATGAAACTTGCTCATCTTGATGTTTTGATCGCCATGTTGACGATGTTATTACAATTGTGTTCTGTGGCCTCACATGATATGATTTTATGACACATAGTTTGGAATCTGGACCATCGACATGTGAATTACATATATCTATAATATACTTTTTAATGCAAATTGCAATGTCATATTTGATACAAATAGAAGCACGTCTGGTTTTCATATTAGGTTATTCTAGTTTGGGGATTCAGGACTGTATGTTGTTGGTGTCTCTATGAGGGTACAGATGGGATGTAGTCATAGTTAATTGGTGATTGACAATACAGCAAATTGGTCTGATCTGCACAAATCAAATTTGCATATTTATCAAATAAGTAAACTTTTTTCAAAGTGATAGTGATACGGTAATCTATGTTAATTATAAATGTATGTGTACCTTGGAATAGAAAATATAGGACATAAAATGTAAATTTATCCAGACATGTTAGTATTTTCTTCCATGGTTAAGCTATTATGTTTGTTTTTAGCACATGATAAAAATGGTTGCCATGTACTTGTAAAGTTTTCAGCAAAATGTCTCTGCTAAGAATTTAATTGTGTAGGTCTTTTAGATTTGGGCTGCTGCGGCAGCATAGCAATTATTTCAATATTTCTTATTTTGGACATGCATGTCCGAAAATAATTATCATCTTTATTTCTCGCTTAACAGAGAAAAGTGCAACATAAAAATTAAGAACTTACACAATTCCAGGGACATTTTGGGATGGTATGGACATATCAAACAGCCAAAATAAAAATGATGACGTTTGGCCCGTGTGTAACTTTAGCAACAAGAATGTAAATAATATTACATATTGTAGTGACACACAAAAAATATACTTACTTGATTTCTGTCACTTCGCATTGAGAAGAGATCGAAATATTTACGAGAGCCCCTTCCATCTAAACAAATTGGTAAGTGTCATTACATAGCATGATATTTCCATCTCAATCATACCAAACCCCTCTTTGTTTAGTATTAGAACACATTGATGATTTACTTCAAGCAATTAGTTTTGAATATATGACCTGTGTTCATTTAGCTTAGTCTGCAATATCATTTTATATATTCCTGCTGGTATTTGTTCAGCCGAATCACTAGATACATTTTAAAAAGGAGTATTGTCGTATTATAATTCAAGCAAAACCGTGTATGAACAAAGCATACCGAGATTTATTATGTTAATGAAGACTTATTGATAGCAATTGATGTATTGTTATACACGTATAATTTATCGGATTGATTTTAACTTATATATGTTCTGATAAACAATGGTCGCGTATAGGAATCACAGTCGTTCTGTTAAACCCATCAAATAGTATGATACAACTTAATTTCTGCTAAATATTAATACAAAAGTTACAACAACTTCAAATACATTGATATCAGAATGTAAGTGTGCTTGGAAGTAAAAGACGTGGGCTCATAATAAGAGCACCTATCACAAGCCTATTGAAAAAGTAATGAAACTGAATTGCCCAATTTATAGAGGTAGAGCGACTAAACTTCTGAATTCAGTAGCAGTTCAATAATAATGGAATAGTCACATAGTAAAATACGTGAATTAAAGTTGTTTCTACGCTTTGTGCATAAAACACTCACACCACTGTTTACAGCCGGAGAAATCAACTATAGTGCATCATTGCACAGCTATTGTCAGAACATCAGCATTACTCTTTGAACAACTAAGCTAATGTCCATTTTATTGCACAATTATTTCATGGAAATAACAACAATTACTTTATAATCACGAGGAATAATATTTAACTCACCTGATCACAAAATTGGCTGGTAAAATCCCTGTACGCTTCAGATGATGTATTGGCGAGATCAGATGTAAATGTATCATTCTCCAATGTAAGTGATCCAGTGACTATAACTACAACGTAATATCTACCACTTGAAATATTGTATCAAAAAAATAAATAAGATACTAATGAAATAATAAATATGGCTTGATAATATGTGGGATTACTAACACATTAGATGTGCTATTAGATGGCATTCATGGCCATTTAAAAATATTCATTATATGCATATAAGTAATGACATAAATAGGGAGAATACGTAATTACCTGTAAAAAGGGCTGAATCTGTTACATTGGCTGCTTCAGTTGTCCTTGTTACCACCTTCTCTGTGCTGGTGGATTGTGTACCCGTTTCATCTGTTGTTTCATCTGTTATTGTACTAAGAAGGGCATCTGTAATCGTAGGTGTTACAATGTCAAGAGTAGTTTTGTCTTTACCAGTTTCTTGTGTCACAGCGGCTGTTTGAGTTGTAGTTTCTACATCTTTTTCTGTGCCAGTGGAGTGCGCACCTGTTCCCGTTTTAGCTGTTGCCTCCTCTATTATGGTACTAATGGGGACATCTGCCAACTTAGTTGTTATAACAGCAGTAGTTGTGTCTACAGCAGTCTCTTTTGTCACAGGGGCAGTTTGAGTTGTACTTTCGACCTCCTTTTCTGTTCCAGTGGATGGTGATCCTGTATCTGCTGTATGTGTTGCTGCTTCTGTTATTGTACTAATAGGGACGTCTGTACTCTTAGATGATGTTATTTCAGGAGTAGTTTTGTCTTCAACAGTCTCTTTTGTCACAGTGGTAGTTTGAGGTGTAGTTTTGATATCCTTGTCTGTGCCAGTCGATGGTGCACCTGTTTCTGTTATATCTGTTGCCTCCTCTATTACGGTACTGATAGAGACATCTGTCACCTTAGTTGTTATATCAGCAGTGGTTTTGTCTACAACATTCTCTTTTGTCACAGTGGCAGTATGAGTTGTACTGTCGACATCCTTTTCTGTTCCAGTGGATGGTGCGCCTCTTTCGGCTCTATCTGTTGCCTCCTCTGTTTTGGTACTGATAGGGGAGTCCGTAATCTTAGTTGTTATATCAGCAGTATATTTGTCTTCAGTAGTCCCTTGTGGCACAGTCGCAGCTCCAGTTGTACTTTCGACCTCCTTTCTTGTTCCAGTGGATGGTGCACCTGTTTTAGTTTCATCTGTTGCCTCCTCTGTTGTGGTACTAATGGGGACATCTGTCTCCTTAGTTGTTATATCAGCAGTAGTTTTGTCTACATCAGTCTCTTTTGTCACAGTGGCAGTTTGAGTTGTACTTTCGACCTTCTTTTCTGTTCCAGTGGATGGTGCACCTGTTTTAGTTTTATCTGTTGCCTCCTCTGTTGTGGTACTAATGGGGACATCTATCTTCTTAGTTGTTATATCAGCAGTAGTTTTGTCTACATCAGTCTCTTTTGTCACAGTGGCAGTTTGAGTTGTACTTTCGACCTCCTTGCCTGTTCCAGTGGATGGTGCACCTGTTTTAGTTTTATCTGTTGCCTCCTCTGTTGTGGTATTAATGGGGACATCTGTCTTCTTAGTTGTTATAACAGCAGTAGTTTTGTCTACAGCAGTCTCTTTTGTCGCAGTGGCAGTTGGAGTTGTACCTTCGACCTCCTTTTCTGTTCCAGTGGATGGTGATCCTGTATCTGTTGTATATGTTGCTGCTTCAGTTATTGTACTAATAGGGTCTGTACTCTTAGATGATGTTATTTCAGGAGTAGTTTTGTCTTCTACAGTCTCTTTTGTCACAGTGGTAGTTTGATGTGTAGTTTTGATATCCTTGTCTGTGCCAGTGGACGGTGCACCTGTTTCGGTTCTATCTGTTGTCTCCTCTGTTATAGTACTAATAGGGACATCAGTGATCTTAGTTGTTATATCAACAGTCGTTTTGTCTACAGCCTTCTCTTGTGTGACAGTTTGAGTTGTAGTTTCGACAACCTTGTCTGTGTCAGTGGATGGTGCACCTGTTTCCATTTTATCTATTGTGCCTTCTGTTATGGTAGTTATATCAGTAGTAGTTTTGTCTGCAACAGTTTTTGTTGTCACAGTGGCAGTTTCAGTTGTATTTTCCACTTCCGTTTCAGCTCCAGCGGATGGCGCACCTGTTTCTATTTTATCGATTGTGTCTTCTGTTATGGTAGTTATATCAGTAGTAGTTTTGTCTGCAACAGTTTTTGTTGTCACAGTGGCAGTTTCAGTTGTACTTTCAACATCCGTTTCCGTTCTAGTGGATTGTGCACCTGTTTCTGTTTTAGCTGTTGCTTTTTCTGTTCTGGTACTAATACGGGCATCTGTCATCATAGACGTTATTTCAGCAGTAGTCTTGCCTTCAGCAGTCTCTTGTGGCACAGTGGCAGTTTGAGTTGTACTTTCGACATCCGTTTCTGTTCCAGTGGATGGTGCACCTGTTTCTGTCTCAGCCGTAACCTTAGATGATGTTATTTCAGCAGTAGTTGTGTCTACAGCTGTCTCTTGTGTGACAGATCGAGTGGTACTTTCGACACCCTCTTCTGTGCCAGTAGATGGTGCACCTGTTTCTGTTTTATCTGTTGTGTCTTCTGCTATGGTACTAATAGGAGCATCCGTCACCTTAAACGATATTTCAGCAATGGTTTTGCCTTCAGCAGTCTCTTGTGGCACAGTAGCAGTTTGAGTTGTACTTTCGACATCTGTTTCAGCTCCAGCAGATGGTGCACCTGTTTCTATTTTATCGATTGTGTCTTCTGTTATGGTAGTTATATCATTAGTAGTTTTGTCTGCAACAGTTTTTGTTGTCACAGTGGCAGTTTCAGTTGTACTTTCCACATCCGTTCCCGTTCTAGTGGATTGTGCACCTGTTTCTGTTTTAGCTGTTGCTTTTTCTGTTCTGGTACTACTAGGGGCATCCGTTATCATAGACGTTATTTCAGCAGTAGTTTTGCCTTCAGCAGTTTCTTGTGGTACAGTGACAGATCGAGTGGTACTTTCGATATCCTTTTCTGTGTCAGTGGATAGTGCACCTGTTTCTGTCTCAGCCGTAATCTTAGATGATGTTATTACAGCAGTAGTTTTGTCAACAGCTGTCTCTTGTGTGACAGATCGAGTGGTACTTTCGACATCCGTTTCTGTTGCAGTGGATGATGCACCTGTTTCTGTTGTATCTGTTGTTTCTTCTGCTATTGTAACCTTAGGTGTTATTATGTCAACAGTAGTTCTGTCTTCAACGGATTCTTGTGTATCTGTTCCAGTTGTCCCTTTTTGAGACGTAGTTTGTTGAGTGTCAGTTTGTTGACTGGCAGTTGTTTTGGTTGATATAGTTGGCTCTACGGTTTCAACTGAAATACTTTCTGTCGATGTTGCTTTTGTAACAAAATCAGTTTTTCCAATATCAGAGAGTTCTTGGACAGTGGTTGCTACGGATTTATCAACTGTGGTATCTTGCTCTTCAGTTGGGGATGCTGTACCTGCTGGTGTGCCAGTTTGAGGGCTAGATGATTGAGTGCCACTTGCATCAACTTTAGTTTTCTGAGAGCCAGTGGGCTCTTCTGTTATGGTACTAAGAGGGACCGTTTTTGTAAGCAATCCTGTGGATTCTTCAGGATAAGTTAATGTTGTAGTCTCACTTTCTATCTCTGGAGAAAATCCAAACGAATCTTTGATGGCATCAATTATAGCTGACAGTAAATCTATCCCGCTTGATAAATCTTGTGTTGTCACCATTGTCAACTTGAATGTCACAGAAATACTTCCATTCCTTCAACACAATGTTATTGCCATGTAGTTGCATTTATAACTCATTATTTAACCTATCATTTATATGATAGATCTAGTGCTTCCACTAGTTTAAATATAAATTGTTTATGGTTACTTCACATTAACTCCTGTTTAACAAATTCAGGGCAGCATCAGTCGCAACTGATTTTATCATAGTAATTAGCATAATTATTATATATTTGCGTAGTACATAAACAAAATGCTCACCATATACATTTTTTTTGCAAAACAATATATTAAATGATATAGCTTTCAAATAGTTTTGAATCAAATTGTATTATTATTATTATGTCAGGATATGACCATACAACTTCAGCATACATAATGTAATAATGTTACAATGTGACATTTATAATTATATCAGGATTCAGAATTATAATCTAAATATCTGGGTGTATTCAGGGTTTTAGTCAAAGGCTCATTTATGTTTCTGTAAAGAAACTTGCTCATCTTGATGTATTGATCGCCATGTTGACGATTTTATTACAATTGTGTTCTGTGGCCTCACATGATATGATTTTATGACACATAGTTTTGAATCTGGACCAATGACAGGTGAATTACATATATGTATAATATACTTCTTAATGCAAATTGCAATGTCATATTTGATACAAATAGTAACACGTCTGGTTTTCAGATTAGTTTATTCTAGTTTGGGGATTCAGGACTGTATGTTGTTGGTGTCTCTATGAGGGTACAAATGGGATGTAGCAATAGTTAATTGGTGATTGACAATACAGCAAATTGGTCTGCTCTGCACAAATCAAATTTGCATATTTATCAAATAAGTAAACTTTTTTCACAGTGATAGTGATACGGTAATTTATGTTAATTATAAATGTATGTGTACCTTGGAATAGAAAATATGGGACATAAAATGTAAATTTATCCAGACATGTTAGTATTTTCTCCCATGGTTAAACTATTATGTTTGTTTTTAGCACATGATAAAAATGGTTGCCATGTACTTGTAATGTTTTCAGCAAAATGTCTCTGCTAAGAATTTAATTGTGGAGGTCTTTTAAATTTGGGCTGCTGCGGCAGCATAGCAGTTATTTCCATATTTCTTATTTTGGACATGCATGTCCGAAAATAAGTCTCATCTTTATTTCTCGCTTAACAGAGAAAAGTGCAACATAAAAATTAAGAACTTACACAATTCCAGGGACATTTTGGGATGTTATGGACATATCAAACAGCCAAAATAAAAATGATGACGTTTGGCCCGTGTGTAACTTTAGCAACAAGAATGTAAATAATAATTTATATATTATAGTGACACACAAAAAATATACTTACTTGATTTCTGTCACTTCGCATTGAGAAGAGATCGAAATATTTACGAGAGCCCCTTCCATCTAAACAAATTGGTAAGTGTCATTACATAGCATGATATTTCCATCTCAACCATACAAAACCCCTATTTGTTTAGTATTAGAACACATTGATGATTTACTTCAATCAATTAGTTTTGAATATATGACCTGTGTTCATTTAGCTTAGTCTGCAATATCATTTTATATATTCCTGCTGGTATTTGTTCAGCCGAATCACTATATACATTTAAAAAACGAGTATTGTCGTATTATAATTCAAACAAAACTGTGTAGGAAAAAAGCATACCGAGATTTATTATGTTAATGAAGACTTATTGATAGCAATTGATGTATTGTTATACACGTATAATTTATCGGATTGATTTTAACTTATATATGTTCTGATAAACAATGGTCGCGTATAGGAATCACAGTCGTTTTGTTAAACCCATCAAATAGTATGATACAACTTATTTTCTGCTAAATATTAATACAAAAGTTACAACAACTTCAAATACATTGATATCAGAATGTAAGTGTGCTTGGAAGTAAACGACATGGGCTCATAATAAGAGCACATATCATAAGCCTATTGAAAAAGTAATGAAACTGAATTGCCCAATTTATAGAGGTGGAGCGACAAAACTTCTGAATTCAGTAGCAGTTCAATAATAATGGAATAGTCACATAGTAAAATACGTGAATTAAAGTTGCTTTTACGCTTTGTGCATAAAACACTCACACCACTTGTTTACAGCCAGAAAAATCAACTATAGTGCATCATTGCACAGCTATTGTCAGAACATCTGCGTTTCTCTTTGAACAACTAAGCTAATGTCCATTTGATGGCACAATTATTTCATGGAAATAACAACAATTACTTTATAATCACGAGGAATAATATTTAACTCACCTGATCACAAAATTGGCTGGTAAAATCCCTGTACGCTTCAGATGATGTATTGGCGAGATCAGATGTAAATGTATCATTCTCCAATGTGAGTGATCCAGTAACTATAACTACAACGTAATATCTACCACTTGAAATATTGTATCAAAAAAATAAAAAAGATAATAATGAAATAATAAATATGGCTTGATAATATGTGGGATTACTAACACATTAGTTGTGCTTTTAGATGGCATTCATGGCCTTTTAAAAATATTCATTATATGCATATAAGTAATGACATAAATAGGAAGAAGACGTAATTACCTGTAAAAGGTGCTGAATCTGTTACATTGGCTGCTTCAGTTGTCCTTGTTACCACCTTCTCTGTGCTGGTGGATTGTGTACCCGTTTCATCTGTTGTTTCATCTGTTATTGTACTAAGAAGGGCATCTGTAATCGTAGGTGTTACAATGTCAAGAGTAGTTTTGTCTTCACCAGTTTCTTGTGTCACAGCGGCTGTTTGAGTTGTAGTTTCTACATCTTTTTCTGTGCCAGTGGAGTGTACACCTGTTCCCGTTTTAGCTGTTGTCTCCTCTATTATGGTACTAATGGGGACATCTGTCAACTTAGTTGCTATAACAGCAGTAGTTTTGTCTACAGCAGTCTCTTTTGTCACAGGGGCAGTTTGAGTTGTACCTTCGACCTCCTTTTCTGTTCCAGTGGATGGTGATCCTGTATCTGCTGTATATGTTGCTGCTTCTGTTATTGTACTAATAGGGACGTCTGTACTCTTAGATGATGTTATTTCAGGAGTAGTTTTGTCTTCAACAGTCTCTTTTGTCACAGTGGTAGTTTGAGGTGTTGTTTTGATATCCTTGTCTGTGCCAGTGGACGGTGCACCTGTTTCGGTTCTATCTGTTGTCTCCTCTGTTATGGTACTAATAGAGTCCGTAATCTTAGTTGTTATATCAGCAGTAGATTTGTCTTCAGCAGTCCCTTGTGGCACAGTCACAGTTCGAGTTGTACTTTCGACCTCCTTGCCTGTTTCAGTGGATGGTGCACCTGTTTTAGTTTCATTTGTTGCCTCCTCTGTTGTGGTACTAATGGGGACATCTGTCTTCTTAGTTGTTATATCAGCAGTAGTTTTGTCTACATCAGTCTCTTTTGTCACAGTGGCAGTTTGAGTTGTACTTTCGACCTTCTTTTCTGTTCCAGTGGATGGTGCACCTGTTTTAGTTTTATCTGTTGCCTCCTCTATTATGGTACTAATGGGGACATCTGTCAACTTAGTTGTTATACCAGCAGTAGTTTTGTCTACAGCAGTCTCTTTTGTCACAGTGGCAGTTTGAGTTGTACTTTCGACTTCCTTTTCTGTTCCAGTGGATGGTGATCCTGTCTCTGTTTTATATATTGCTTTTTCTGTTATTGTACTAATAAGGACGTCTGTACTCTTAGATGATGTTTTTTCAGGAGTAGTTTTGTCTTCAACAGTATATTTTGTCACAGTGGCAGTTTGTGTTGTAGCTTGTACATCCTTGTCTGTGCCAGTGGATGGTGCACCTGTTTCTGTTATGGTACTAATAGGGACATCAGTGATCTTAGTTGTTATATCAGCAGTAGTTTTGTCTACAGCCTTCTCTTGTGTGACAGTTTGAATTGTAGTTTCGACAACTTTGTCTGTGTCAGCGGATGGTGCACCTCTGTCTGTTATATATGTTGTGTCTTCTGTTATGGCACTGATAGGGGCTTCCGTAATCTTAGTTGTTATATCAGTGGTAGATTTGTCTTCAGTAGTCTCTTTTGGCACAGTATGTGTTACTATGTCAAGAGTAGTTTTGTCTTCCACAGTTTCTTGTGTCACAGCGGCTGTTCGAGCTGTAGATTTTACATCTTTTTCTGTGCCAGTGGAGTGTGCACCTGTTCCTGTTTTAGCTGTTGTTTCTTCTGTTATGGTACTAATAACGGCATCTGTAATCTCAGTAGTTACATCAGCAGTAGATTTGTCTTCAACAGTCTTTTTAGTCACAGTGGCAGTTTGAGTTGTGCGTTCGACATCCTTGTCTGTGCCAGTGGATGGTGCACCTGTTTCATTTGTATCTGTTGCTTCGTCTATTATGGTACTAATAGGGACATCAGTCACCTTAGTTGTTATATCAGCAGTAGTTTTGTCTACAGCAGTCTCTTTTGTCACAGTGGCAGTTTGAGTTGTACTTTCGACTTCCTTTTCTGTTCCAGTGGATGGTGATCCTGTCTCTGTTTTATATATTACTTTTTCTGTTATTGTACTAATAGGGACGTCTGTATTCTTAGATGATGTTATTTCAGGAGTAGTTTTGTCTTCAACAGAATCTTTCGTCACAGTGGAAGTTTGTGTTGTAGTTTCGACAACCTTGGCTGTGCCAGTGGATGGTGCACCTGTTTCTGTTATGGTACTACTAGTTTCGACAACCTTGTCTGTGTTAGTGGCTGGTGCACCTGTGTCTGTTATATCTGTTGTGTCTTCTGTTATGGTACTGATAGGGGCTTCCGTAATCTTAGTTGTTATATCAGCAGTAGATTTGTCTTCAGCAGTCACTTGTGGCACAGTCGCAGCTCGAGTTGTACTTTCGACCTCCTTTCCTGTTCCAGTGGATGGTGCACCTGTTTTAGTTTCATCTGTTGCCTCCTCTGTTGTGGTACTAATGGGGACATCTGTCTCCTTAGTTGTTATATCAGCAGTAGTTTTGTCTATAGCAGTCTCTTTTGTCACAGTGGCAGTTTGAGTTGTACTTTCGACCTTCTTGTCTGTTCCAGTGGATGGTGCACCTGTTTTAGTTTTATCTCTTGCCTCCTCTATTATGGTACTAATGGGGACATCTGTCAACTCAGTTGTTATAACAGCAGTAGTTTTGTCTACAGCAGTCTCTTTTGTCACAGTGGCAGTTTGAGTTGTACTTTCGACTTCCTTTTCTGTTCCAGTGGATGGTGATCCTGTCTCTGTTTTAAATATTGCTTTTTCTGTTATTGTACTAATAGGGACGTCTGTACTCTTAGATGATGTTTTTTCAGGAGTAGTTTCGTCTTCAACAGTATATTTTGTCACAGTGGCAGTTTGTGTTGTAGCTTCCACATCCTTGTCTGTGCCAGTGGATGGTGCACCTGTTTCTGTTATGGTATTAATAGAGACATCAGTGATCTTAGCTTTTATATCAGCAGTAGTTGTGTCTACAACCTTCTCTTGTGTGACAGTTTGAGTTGTACTTTCGACAACCTTGTCTGTGTCAGTGAATGGTGCACCTGTTTCTCTTATATCTATTGTGTCTTCTGTTATGGTAGTTATATCAGTAGTAGTTTTGTCTGCAACAGTTTTTGTTGTCACAGTGGCAGTTTCAGTTGTTCCTTCCACATCCGTTTCAGCTCCAGCGGATGGCACACCTGTTTCTATTTTATCGATTGTGTCTTCTGTTATGGTAGTTATATCAGTAATAGTTTTGTCTGCAACAGTTTTTGTTGTCACAGTGGCAGTTTCAGTTGTATTTTCCACATTCGTTTCCGTTCTAGTGGATTGTGCACCTGTTTCTGTTTTAGCTGTTGCTGTTTCTGTTCTGGTACTACTAGGGGCATCCGTTATCATAGACGTTATTTCAGCAGTAGTTTTGCCTTCAGCAGTTTCTTGTGGTACAGTGACAGATCGAGTGGTACTTTCGATATCCTTTTCTGTGTCAGTGGATGGTGCACCTGTTTCTGTCTCAGCCGTAACCTTAGATGATGTTATTTCAGCAGTAGTTTTGTCAACAGCTGTCTCTTGTGTGACAGATCGAGTGGTACTTTCGACACCCGTTTCTGTTGCAGTGGATGATGCACCTGTTTCTGTTGTATCTGTTGTTTCTTCTGTTATTGTAACCTTTGGTGTTATTATGTCAACAGTAGTTCTGTCTTCAACAGATTCTTGTGTATCTGTTCCAGTTGTCCCTTTTTGAGTCGTAGTTTGTTGAGTGTCAGTTTGTTGACTGGCAGTTGTTTTGGTTGATATAGCTGACTCTACGGTTTCAACTGAAATACTTTCTGTCGATGTTGCTTCTGTAACAAAATCAGTTTTTCCAGTATCAGAGAGTTCTTGGACAGTGGTTGCTACGGATTTATCAACTGTGGTATCTTGCTCTTCAGTGTGGGATGCTGTACCTGCTGGTGTGCCAGTTTGAGGGCTAGATGATTGAGTGCCACTTGCATCAACTTTAGTTTTCTGAGAGCCAGTGGGCTCTTCTGTTATGGTACTAAGAGGGACCGTTTTTGTAAGCAATCCTGTGGATTCTTCAGGATAAGTTAATGTTGTAGTCTCACTTTCTATCTCTGGAGAAAATCCAAACGAATCTTTGATAGCATCAATTATAGCTGACAGTAAATCTATCCCGCTTGATAAATCTTGTGTTGTCACCATTGTCAACTTGAATGTCACAGAAATACTTCCATTCCTTCAACACAATGTTATTGCCATGTAGTTGCATTAATAACTTATTATTTAACCTATCATTTATATGATAGATTTAGTGCCTCCACTAGTTTAAATATAAATTGTTTATGGTTACATCACATTAACTCCTGTTTAACAAATTCAGGGCAGCATCAGTCGCAACTGATTTTATCATAGTAATTAGCATAATTATTATAAATTTGCGTAGTTCATGAACAAAATGCTCACCATATACATTTAATTTGCAAAACAATATATTAAATAATATAGCTATTAAATAGTGTTGAATCAAATTGCATTATTATTATGTCAGGATATGACCATACAACTTCAGCATACATAATGTAATAATGTTGCAATGCGACATTTATAATTATATCAGGATTCAGAATTATAATCTAAATATCTGGGTGTATTCAGGGTTTTAGTCAAAGGCTCATTTATGTTTCTGTAAAGAAACTTGCTCATCTTGATGTTTTGATCGCCATGTTGACGATTTTATTACAATTGTGTTCTGTGGCCTCACATGATATGATTTTATGACAGTCACACATAGTTTTGAATCTGGACCAATGACATGTGAATTACATATATCTATAATATACTTTTTAATGCAAATTGCAATGTCATATTTGATACAAATAGAAGCACGTCTGGTTTTCATATTAGTTTATTCTAGTTCGGGGATTCAGGACTGTATGTTGTTGGTGTCTCTATGAGGGTACAGATGGGATGTAGTCATAGTTAATTGGTGATTGACAATACAGCAAATTGGTCTGATCTGCACAAATCAAATTTGCATATTTATCAAATAAGTAAACTTTTTTCAAAGTGAAAGTGACACGGTAATTTATGTTAATTATAAATGTATGTGTACCTTGGAATAGACAATGGGGGACATAAAATGTAAATTTATCCAGACATGTTAGTATTTTCTTCCATGGTTAAGCTATTATGTTTGTTTTTAGCACATGATAAAAATGGTTGCCATGTACTTGTAATGTTTTCAGCAAAATGTCTCTGCTAAGAATTTAATTGTAGAGGTCTTTTAAATTTGGGCTGCTGCGGCAGCATAACAGTTATTTCCATATTTCCTAATTTGGACATGCATGTCCGAAATTAATTCTCATCTTTATTTCTCGCTCAACAGTTAAAAGTGCAACATAAAAATTAAGAACTTACACAATTCCATGGACATTTTGGGATGTTATGGACATATCAAACAGCCAAAATAAAAATGATGACGTTTGGCCCGTGTGTAACTTGAGCAACAAGAATGTAAATAATAATTTATATATTTTAGTGACACACAAAAAATATACTTACTTGATTTCTGTCACTTCGCATTGAGAAGAGATCGAAATATTTACGAGAGCCCCTTCCATCTAAACAAATTGGTAAGTGTCATTACATAGCATGATATTTCCATCTCAACCATACAAAACCCCTCTTTGTTTAGTATTAGAACACATTGATGATTTACTTCAAGCAATTAATTTTGAATATATGACCTGTGTTCATTTAGCTTAGTCTGCAATATCATTTTATATATTCCTGCTGGTATTTGTTCAGCTGAATCACTATATACATTTTAAAAGGAGTATTGTCGTATTATATTACAAACAAAACCGTGTAGGAACAAAGCATACCGAGATTTATTATGTTAATGAAGACTTATTGATAGCAATTGATGTATTGTTATACACGTATAATTTATCGGATTGATTTTAACTTATATATGTTCTGATAAACAATGGTCGCGTATAGGAATCACAGTCGTTTTGTTAAACCCATCAAATAGTATAATACAACTTAATTTCTGCTAAATATTAATACAAAAGTTACAACAACTTCAAATACATTGATATCAGAATGTAAGTGTGCTTGGAAGTAAAAGACGTGGGCTCATAATAAGAGCACATATCACTAGCCTTTTTAAAAATTAATGAAACTGAATTGCCCAATTTATGGGGGTAGAGCGACAAAACTTCTCAAATTCAGTAGCAGTTCAATAATAATGGAATAGGCACATAGTAAAATACGTGAATTAAAGTTGCTTTTATGCTTTGTCCACAAAACACTCATGCCAATGTTTACAGCCAGCAAAATCCAGTATAGTGCATCATTGCACAACTATAGTCAGAACATCTACGTTTTTTCTTTGAACAACTAAGCTAATGTCCTTTTGATGGCACAATTATTTCATGGAAATAACAACTATTACATTACATTCATGAAAAATTGAATTTAACTCACCTGATCACAAAATTGGCTGGTAAAATCCCTGTACGCTTCAGATGAGGTATTGGCGAGATCAGATGTAAATGTATCATTCTCCAATGTAAGTGATCCAGTGACTATAACTACAACGTAATATCTACTACTTGAAATATTGTCTCAGAAATAATAAAAAAATACTTATTATGAAATAATAAATATGGTGTATTACTGTGTGGAATTACTACTACATTAATTGTGACATTAGATGAAATTCGAATTGATTAGCGTAATAAAATAAATTTATTATATGCCTGTTGAGTAATGATACCAAGAGGAAAAAGACGTAAGTACCTGTAAAAATTGCTGAATCTGTCACATTGGTCGCTTCAGTTGTCCTTGTTGCTACCTCATCTGTACTGGTGGATGGGTCACCAGTTTCTGTTATATCTGTTGTTTCTTCTGTTATGGTACTAATAGGAACCCCTGTAGCCTTAGATGATGTTATATCAGGAGTAGTTTTGTCCACAGCCGTCTCTGTTATGATACTAAAAGAGGCATCTGTAACCTTAGGTGGTATTATGTCAACAGTAGTTCTGTCGTCAACAGTTTCTTGTGTATCTGTTTCAGTTGTTCCTTTTTGAGTGGTAGTTAGTCGAGTGTCAGTGTGTTGACTGCCAGTTGTTGGTAGAGTTTTGGTCGATATACCTGGTTCAAAAGTATCAAGTGAAATACTTTCTGTCGATGTTACTTTTGTAAGAAATTCCGTTTTACCAGTTTCGGTTTGTTCTGTATCTTGGACAGTGTTTGCTACAGATTTATCAACTGTGCTATATTGTTCTTCAATTGAGAATGCCGTACCAGCTGGTGTGAAGAAGAAATAGGCATAAATTAATTTCCTGTAACTATCTGAAATATAGCCCAAATGTCACTTGTTGTATTACTTGTAAGCTGTATGGGCATATTGAAAAGGACTGCTTAATTATAGATTTATTTTATATCAAATTTGTATGTATACTTAACGTATATACTTTCTTTTATACTGTGTGGATATCCAAGATTGGTTACCATGGCGACAACCAATATGGCACTTAAACGGTTCGACTTACCACATGACACCCAAAAAAATAAACAAAAGATTTTTCAAGGGTTTTTTAGCCTACTGGACATAGTGAATAACAAAAAAGTCTATCAATCAAAATCTAAGCCATAAAAGTCCGAAAATTAATTGGCCGTAACAATCGGTAAAACCATCACATTACATCTAAACCATGATTGTTGTATGTAATTTATGTTTTTTAAGAGTTGGGGAACTCTTTAGTTCCGATAACATTCTGGATCTGTCAAATCTAATACGGCTTCGGAACTAGGTTAAGGTTAAATTAAAGGTAAAACTAGTTTTTTCAACAAATACAAATAGGTACAAATGTAATACCTTATTTTTGTGTAATTTTAAATAGAAAATCCTTCACCTATATTATATTCATGATTCAAGGTCATATTCAATGTCAAACTGTTAACTTCAAGTTCCTGGTCAAGTATTCAAAAATTAGATTTTTACCAAATAAACCTATGAACATGTGTAATACCTTATTATCACAAAAAACAGCAGCAGTGGTCCACATTGTTGAAAGTAGCTTGATGTTATTTTCTAAACGCAATATATTCGCCTTTCTCCAATATACATGTATTTTAGACCCTATTTGTATTTTAGACCATACAGTTGTCATGGAAACAAGGTCGAATATCCATTGCCTGGGAGCTATGTCATGAAAAGGAAGTGAAATTCAAGGAATAAATGTACATTGTGTTTACATCATTCACTTTATTCATTTCTCGTATCAAGCTAGAAACATCTGTTTTAGCTTGATAATTCCCCCCCCCCCCCCTCCACATATAAAACAACCATACATGCTAATATCTTGGTGTTTCTGGGGAGGTATAAAACATATATGACACAAATTAAACAACGCATAATATCTCGTTCAGGTGTGATTTTGACTGGATAATCTAATTCTCTTATAGGTTGTTAATGATTAGGCATGCTAAGGGTAGAAAAATCAATATAACTTTGTTAAAACATTTTTTAAGAAGGAGTTACTAGAAAATAACAAGGCCTTATATAAATGGTAGATGTGGTAAATGCAAATGGGAAGGCATTGAAGATCGCTAAAGAGGTTTTAAAAAAAAATGGAGAGGCGTTTAAGTTTAAGAGTGATGCGAAAGCATTGAATGATGATTGAGAGTCGTTAAAAGGGCAATGGAAAAGCGTTAAGGCCAATGAATAGGCGTTAAAAGGCTATGTGGAGATGCTAAACAGTGACCAAGAAGCCGAAAATGTGGAGGCATTGACGAATGACAAACATGCGTTAAATGCAGCTGGGCGTGTCGAAAGGTAGTGGTCCACCCTCGGTAAATAAAGTTATTATTATTATTATTATTAATAGTATTATTATTATTATTATTATTATTATGATTATTATTATTACTATTATTATTATTATTATTAATATTATTATTATTTATTACTATTATTATTATTATTATTATTATTATTATTATTATTATTATTATTATTATTATTATTATTATTATTATTATTATTATTATTATTATTATTATTTTTATTTTTATTATTATTATTATTATTATTATTATTATTATTATTATTATTATTATTATTATTATTATTATTATTATTATTATTATTATTATTATTATTATTATTATTATTATTATTATTATTATTATTATTATTATTATTATTATTATTATTATTATTAACTTGCTGAACGCAGTGGATCATTAATCGACATTTTTTTCTGTGAACCAAAACATGTAACGGCTCAACGTGTGTCCTGACTTCCAAACTATCTGACCATTTCCCTTATTATTTGAGTATTGAAAATATAACGCACATTAAACTTTCAACTAACTATATATATACTTGCGACCAATCCTCGGAAGATTTGATGAAATTTAAGGAAGAAATAGAAAGAGCAGATCTCGTAAAAAATGTTACAAACAGTCAATCACTTGATCCAAATATAAATTATAACATTTTTGCGGAAATTCTCATTAAGGCTAAGCAAAATAATCTACCAGTTAAAAAGAAAAAAATAAACAAACGAAAACATAAGAAATCGCCATGGATTACATCTTCTATTGTAAGATCGATTAATAAGCGGGATAAAATGTATAAAAATCTATGTAAAAGTCCTTTAGAATCAAATCATTATCATTTACTCAAAACAAACTTTAAAACATACAGTTATAATCTAAGACGTACCATATGTATTGCTAAAAAACAATACTATTCTCAAATATTTCTTAAATATAAGTCCGATTTAAAACAAACATGGGCCACTATTTCTACAATTTTAAATAAAAATAAAAAAAACATAAAGGATTCACAGATAATAATAACATAGCTGGCAATTTAACAAGCAATATGCTTAATAGTGTAAACCATTTCAATAACTATTTTATTAATATTGGAATGGACATTTCTAGAAAACTCAGCCATCCAAAATTTTGTTCAAATTATCTAAAAAATTCTACAAAAAAACGTTTGGTTTTTGAAAAGGTTACCGAAGCCTCTGTGAGCAAAATTATTGACAGTTTAAAGCCCAAAACAAATGCTGGACCAGACAATATTAGTAACAATTTAATAAAAATAATAAAAAAGATATTGTTCCCTCATTAACCATAACAATCAATCATTAGAAACAAGCATATTTCCAGAGAGCCTAAAAATTGATGAAGTTGTACCATTATTTAAAAAAGATGACCCCACTACTGTCAATAACTATCGACCCATTTCTCTTCTTTATAGCATTTTTAAAATATTTGAAAAAGCTATCCATCAACAATTAAATTCATACCTGGTAAAAAATAACCTTCTATATGGAAGTCAATATGGATTTAGATCTAATCACTCAACGGAACTTGCAGCACTTGAATTGGTCGATAGAATATCAGGTGCTATGGATAGTGGGCAAGTTCCGCTAGCCATTTTTTTAGACTTATCTAAAGCTTTCGATACTTTAGACCATACCATCTCCTACATAAACTTAGCTTTTTTGGCATAAAAGACATGTATCTAAATTTACTGAGAAATTATATATCTGACAGAAAACAATACATCGAAATTATTTAAATCAAATCAAATTTACTTGCTATCACCACAGGTGTACAGCAAGGATCCATTTTAGGCCCTCTATTATTTCTAGTATACATTAGCGATTTACCCGAATCAACAAAATTGTTTAAATTAATTTCCTATGCGGACGATACCACTTTCTTAATTAACATTAACAAACAGGACATGTCAAATAGACTAATACTAGAGACAAAAATTAACTCCGAGATGAATAAAGTCGCTGATTGGCTGGCGGCTAATTCTTTATCACCAAATTGCGACAAATCCAAATTCATGTTATTTTATAAACCCCCCAGAAAGATTCATATACCGAATATTAAGCTTAATACCAATGACATAGATCATGTGAATGAATTCAACTTTTTAGGCCTACTTATAAACAATAATCTCACTTGGAAAACACATGTTAATAAAATATGCAACAAAATGTCCCAGTCCGTGGGAATAATAAATTGTTTAAAGACTACGTTACCCGATAATATACTACTAGCACTGTATAACACGTTGATTCTACCACACATACATTACTGTATTCTTGCGTGGGGGTATGATTTCAAACGGGTATATAAATTTCAAAAAAGGGTTCCAGAAATGATTGATGAATGTCCTATATTTAGTCACACTGACCCAATATTTATAAAATTTAACCTATTAAAAGTCAATCATATTTTTTAACTCAACCAACACAAATTTGTTTTTAAATGTATTCACAGTAATGTACCCGATTTTTTTTTAAGATTTTTGTCCAGACCAGATCTCCAACTTACACAATTATAATACCAGGAATTGTTTAAATATTAGACAAATTGAAACCAGAAGGGAATTTCGCAAAAAATGGTTACGATACAATATAATTCAGAAAATAAAGCATACGCCAAATATAATTCATGATAAAGTTCAAACACATAGTATCAAAGGTTTCTCTAATTATATAAAAAAATACTTTATAACTTTATATTCATGTACGTGCAACAATGCACAGTGCTATTCATGCCAAAATTCCAATATTTACCTGTTGTTTCTTATTTATTACAATTTAAAAATGATTATATTTTTTATATGTATATATGGTTATTTCATTTTAAAATTTTTGTTTGTCTGAACGTTTTGTGGTGGCTCTTTTGCTAGCGGTCCCAATCGACCTTAAAAAGAGTCTCCAGACCACCAATGTATATATATTGTTGTGTATTTTTTATTCTTTGTCAAAGGTCAAATAGATAGTATCTATCTATCTATTTATCTATTATTATTAAAGGCGGCGAGGAAGCGTTGAATACCAATGAGAAGGTGTGTAGGGGCAATAAGGAAGCATTGAAGGGTGACGCATATACGTTAGATGGCGATGGGGGAAGCGTTAAAAAGCGATTAGGATGGGTTGAAAAGCAGTAGAGAGGCGGAAAAGGGTGAATAAGTTTCGTTGGAATGTGACAGGGTGGTAGTGCTGAGGAATTGAAGAACAACGAGGAAGCGTTGAATGACAATGGAAAAGCGTTGAAGGGCATTGGGGTGACGTTAGAGACATTGAAGGGTGACGAAGAGGGACTAAAGGACGAGGGGAAGGCCTTGCATTGCAATGAAGATGAAAAGGTTTATTCCCTGCTCACTCGTAATGACGGATCACCATATACAACGCTCAGGTCACAATGGATAACTCATTTAATATTTTAATGGGACATTTAACCTATATACTAAAGCTCTGGGATAACTCCATATTTTAAACAATTCTGTAAAAAAACGATGTATTTTGCGTTTATTATTTAAAAGACTCATTCAATATAGTTGTGAGTCGGCACACTCATCACCTCATATCCTGCTAAGTGAATCTCTTAAAATTTTCAACCACTTGAAACCTCAAGTGCTTGACAATTACTCAAATGTGTTGAATTTGAGATCAAATATTTACAAATAATAATGTTTAGACACACATTTCATTCCCAATAGAAGTGATTTGGTCGACTAATAAAACAGAAGAAAAACCACAATTATTCGAAATCAGAATGATAAGGGTTAAATTCATCTATTGTGAAGAGATAGACAATATTACCCGGAGTTTTCAGTATTGGCCCTTGTATTTTGTTCAGGTAGCCAGTATTTTTACGTCTCACCACACATAGTACTCGTCCCATAGACTTACATGTATTATGACTCATACGCTCAGGCCTCCCAGCACTCCTAAATGGGGAAATGTAAATAACACTATATATCATTTTAACCATCAATCTGTTCTCTTTGAATCTATTTTTTAGCCCAGGAAAACCTCTTGCCCCACTCTCCCCTGAACGATCTAGAAAACAATTAGTTCGGTTTTGAGTCTAGTTACTGCTAGCGCAAATACTTCATGTTACCTTATATTTGCTTATTTCGATGCTTTTGCTACAACAAAAATCAATTCAAATTGGTAGCAAAATGATATATCTGTAATATTTACCACCGAGACTGCTTTAAAAATCCACAATTTTTTTCTTATTCTTAAACTTTATAATGATATGCGCCAATGAATCTGTGTGGTGAGACCTTGGGGAGGCTCGAGGCGGATGCAAAATACCGCAACGAGACAAAATGCTAGGGCCAATACTGAAAGTACTAGGGTAATGTTGTATAATTATATCATATACCTTGTAATTCTATTTTGTCATTTGAATAGGCCTAACGTTATGATTAGGCTAGTCCCATTCCTGACCATCGATGTCCAGTCAGACAAACTCGCTCTAGTGTGCCCTCAGTAATTGGACTATCCAGCACCAACCTCACATAAAACATATATTTCGAACAGAGCAGCTAGGCTGCGCTATGTTTATTTTAGGGCCTACAGGTCAACTGATAATGATAAAATTTGGGCAGCACATCGGGCTGTTAAGGCCCTGGTGAGCCTAAGCTCCAGACAATATAACTATATATAGTAGGCCTACAGTTTGTGCTAGGCCTACTTCCTTGTATGGATGATATGTATGAATTTAGAAAAAAATAGGCTAGAACATAATATATATTATGGAATATTAATAGCCTAAACCTAACAAAATGTTTGTATGCGTGTCACGCCCGCCTATCTGACAATGCAGTGAGCACAGTCTCTGTCTCTCACAGATCTGACAGGGGTGTACGCCTAGACTTTTAGAGAATGCTGCCTGTCTACAAGCTGCACAGTGTTCACAGACTGTTATCTTCTGTCTGACTGTAGACCCCAGGCTAAGTAGGGTAAGTAGGGTAGACCGGGGTAAGATGAAGCACGGGGGAAGATGACTCCCAGATAACGTAGGCCTACATGTCTAAAATATGTGTCATTGAAAGATTCCATAAAATAGCTTCTCTCTTGGATAAATCGGACCACAAATCATCACGTTATTAGTCTTTTCACATCATTAGTGAGCGCGGAGGAAACATGGTGCCAAATCAAATGTGGCACTGTCCCTGATCTTGGATTACATTTTTTTTATTTGCACTATCTCGGAAATCTTGCATGATAGCTAATCTATGAATTTCGGACCTGATTAACTTTTAGGAGCAAACACTTTTAAAATAGTAGTCGAGCGATAACGGAGGGCTGCTTTCGTGTTCGTTCCGAACAACTCTTTCTAGTTTTAGATACCTTGTTCGGCACTGCTACAGCGTCAGGAATAATGTCTAATGCGGAGGCAGAAATGGTTCTATGTCAGCGTGGAAATGTCATTTGTGGGTAGTTAAAAAGCTATCCCTCTCACCCTCTGTAGACTTGCCATGCCTATACTCTTTTTAGCATGATGTCATGCGTGATACTCTTTCTAACATGGTGTTCTGCTTTCTAATGAACCATCAACAAACACATATGACGACTAGTAATTCACAATCTTCCCATATTTAACTATGCTAAAAGTGTTATATTGTTTGCTTTATGAATAACTGTAATACCACATTGAAAACACATGTAGGAATTGAAATCAATCTGGTGTGTACCTAGGGTCAAATAGATGGCTGTTCACGAAATATCGCATCAAAATTGACACTTTTGTTGAATTTATTTCAACATCAATAAGCCTACCGCGGTAATTATTTTTCTAAAAATACATTATTGTCCAATACATGAATTTGTTTACTCGCCTGCTCAAATAGTATCCTCAACATCTATGATATCCATCACAGTATATTGAGAAATTGTCTTGCTGTCTAACTTGCTCTTTTTTTTAAAGCAAGACAACCCCAAAAATAAATTGTTAAAAAGCAGGACCCTTTTTCAAAATACTTTGTTTAATATCGTACATTAGGATGCCAATATTTTTTAAGATAAATGTTTTGTTATATTGGTTAATAATTATTTCTCAGAATTTTTGACGCGGTAGGTTTATTCATGTTGATATAAAAATAACAAAAATACCTATTTCCATGCCGATATTTAGTGAGTATACATCGATTTCATCTGAGGTACACACTAAATTGATTACACTTCGTATATGTGTTTGCAAAGTGGTACAGCAGCTATTTATGGAAGACTTGAACGAAAAAAACACTCTCAGAATAGCTAAATATGCGAAAAACTCTGAATTAGCTGTCGCCATATGCGTTTGGTGACGGCTCATTAGAAAGCAATACACTATGGTCGGCTGTCTTTCCATTGACGCGATTAAATGGCCGCGCGGCTGGACGCGCGCGTTCCGCCGCTCGGCAGAACCCTTCCCATTGGCGTGTTGAAACGCGTCCAAACGTGCAAGAGCGTGCAGGAGATGTGGTGACATTGTTCTGGACTGTCCTTCGTAGTTGTAGGCCTATCCATGTTAACGGGTCATTCTATAATAAGCGTAGGCCTACATTAACATGCCAAAATATTCCTATTGCTTCAGTTATTCATTAGGCGCACCCTTTAAATACCGCATGTATTCAAATTCAAAGTATGGCTTATAACTAGACTATATATAGAGAGAGATCAAAACTAGGCCTACAGGGTGTATGATGGCCTACATTATGATGCTTAATGTAAATTTATATCACTGCTTTCTCCCAGTAAACACAACATATGTGTATAACATTTATAAAAGGTCGGTCCAACGTCACTGACGTTGGTCCAACATTGTATAAATGTTATACAGATGTTTTGGGTTTAATGGGCTAGCGTTCACAGTGTCACAGCAACCTAGTAAATATGAGATGTTGACTCAATTTTGGATTAATGTTCAGCCAGTATCGCAGACGATAGTTCAGTATTGAACCAGCATTGGTTGAACGGCTCATGTTTGCTGGGCTGCCATACACGACGGAGAAATCCCATGAAAATAAAAAAAAAAAGGCATATGGAGAGATGAACGCGCTGTGAATAAACGCAGAAATTGCTATATGTGCGATTGCTGGCCGCGCAGCGAGCTGGCCGCGTGGCCAATTGCGTGTATGGAAACTTCACATAGTGATTGTATCAGATCGATTTTTAATTCTGCAGCGCAGCCGTCGCAACGCAACGCGTCAAGCACCCAAACGCGTCAATGAAAAGGCAGCCTTAGAAAGGGTATCACGCATGACAACATGTTAGAAAGACTATCTGCAAGACAAATCTACAGAGGGCAGGGTTGGGTTCGATTATAATCATAATCGTTGATTACAATTTTTAGTCGATTACGTTGTAATCATAATCATATTTTTTGAAATCCTGTAATCATGATAATAATTGTAATCGAGAAAAAATTATGACCTGTAATCGTAATCATAATCGTAATCGATATTCTAAAAGCACTGTAATCATGATTATATAAAAGCATAATCATGATTTTTTTCATTATATATCACAATAAATAATATATCACTTGAAGCAATTTTTATAATGAAAAAAAAATCAACTAACGTTATATAGAACAGTTTGGTAAATTTCGCTTTGGGACTATTATACTAGCATTTAAAATATGGCTATATATTGTTAATTTGGCACTTTATTGCACTGCACTGGGTATTGGTTTGAAGTGAGTACAACGTCGTAGACACTGGTCCGGCATTGGGCCAGCTTTGGATCGCGTCTCACGTTTGATGCGTTTCCGGGGTTGCTAAATGTACATAAGTTACAGACCCCACACCCCCCCCCTAATTATCCATTTATGAAGAACTATTGAAAGAAAATATGCAATTACATATACTTTTTGGATTGAATGAGCTTATGCAATTTTAAGAATTTGCATCAAGATTTGTATACTATTTATACATATAAAAAAATGTACCTGTATTTGATATTACATTTTCACGCTAATTTCTCAATTGCGGAAGGGCAGCTTTATGACCAGTGGATTGGTGGTGGGGGGGGGGGGGTGACAAATGGGTCGCAAAAGCCTAATTACAGGTACATAGAGTGCGGCCAAATCACTGCCTATCTGAGATTTACGTTCCAAATCATGGTCAAAAACTATTACAATCATACGAGGTTCCTGTCCGAAATTACCAGTTACAATTTGAGTATACGCTATTCCCTGGTGACTCCTTAATATCCTCGGACATTCTTAGCCTTCGTAATTGGCCGTATATCCTGGCAGATTTCAGGATATGATCCAGCACATCGGAGCTGTGCACTGTGACATACCTATCATGTTATCCAGATTAACACTCAACATTACTAAAACCGTTCGAAGTTAGTCATTCGATATTAAGACCATTCTTGATTACCACTGTTTATACATGGCGATGTGATCCACCAATCAGATTTCTTATATGTATGTGAGATATTAATTTTCTCGCAATATCATTATTTGATCGGGTAGGTACAATTGTGTTTTTCATAGATGAATGAAAAGGTAAAAAAAAAACGAGCATGTTAAAATATGATGCGAAGACTGTCTGCCATGAGAGGTAATTATTATGTTTTTCTGGAAGTGTTTTATGCTTTCTTCAGCCTTAACACAAATAGAATCAATGACATGTATTCTACTCAAGTTCAGAGCTATAGATGTTTGGGGCACTCAGAGCTCAATGAAAATATCAAAAGCACCTGTTTTGATTTGTATCTCTATTTTTTGTATAATACAGATGTCATTTTCCAATCCATATGTACATACCGAATATTACAATATATGTTTTAAAAGTAACGTAGATTTAATCTACTAGTCATACATACTATTTTTTCTTGTATTCTGTGAAACTCAATAGCCTTAACCTTAAATGTTTTCACAAAGCTAGCTATTACAATGAAGTATGAGGTAGGGGCCTTATATAACATTCTTTTCACCGAGTAGCCATTCAAAAGGGTTTTCAGCGACGTCAATGCGTTTCCCATACTGCTACAGTATTCGGGCTTACCCATTCTGCAGATTTAGTTTAAGGAATGTTTTCAATATATAAAAAATGAACGGATTTTTTCAAAGCTTTTTCTTAAAACATGTTTTTACAATTAAAAACCATTGCTTTTTTTATGTGCTACCTAAGTGATGTGAATTCAAATTGTATGTGCTACCAAATTTTCAAAAATTCTGGTTTCAAGTTTTATACAAGTTTAAACACATTTATTGTCTCAATTGAGCAACCTTGAGAATACATACTTTTCTCACTATTTTCAGCTTAAAATATGGGATGACTATTTTAAGGTATTTGTTAGATGCTGTGAATTCGAAATACTTCAAGAAAAAACACAAAAACAAAAGTATGTATATTTATATACATTTCAACAGTTAATATATTAAAAGTATATATAAAATATATATATATATACATTAATATTGCTAACATGCCATACTGTACATTTTAATTGATAATATATCACAGTCGTAAAAAACAAATACATATCACTACTTTACATTATCAAATAAATAGCTTGTATGGTTTACTGTGGCTTTTTTGTTTTTAAAACAATTAATAATAAATCTATTCTGCGCAAAACATAACTAACTGTTGATATCTTGCGAAGCATTTCAATTATTACCCTGTTTATTTATGTACAAAAATATATTTAGAAAACTAGGTAATGGTTATTGAAACATGCGTCAGCCACAAGGCGGGATATATGTTCTCTGAATAATCCATAAATGATCTGCAAAATATACTGAACAGATGTCCCTTATTTTTTATTTAATTAGGATTTTTTCATATTTTACCATAGATCCCATGCATCGTGATGATGTCCAACATGCTTATTTGCAAAAGCTGAACAAATTGATAATTTTGCACAGACTTGAATATTTCAGAACAAATATATCAGATAAACAGAACTGCTCATATTTCATATGGAGGTAAGCATTATTGCAACATGCCAGGAATCTGAATCCGACAATGACTATTAGAACTAATCCGGGGTCTATCTGGGCCAGCAATATTCAGAGAATGACAACTTTTAAGATTTCTGTGTTTGCAGAAAAGTTCAAACTTATGATAATATAATATTATAATAATATTTTTATAATACTGTACTAATAATAACTTATAATAATCAAATGATAAACCCGTGTGTCACAGTCTTCCTGTTACAGCATTTTTAATTTGTGGTGTTACTGTTAGTGGGAATGTAATTAGTGTTCAAACATCAAGATTTATAACTGTTTCGTCTCAAATTAAACAAATAAGGAATACTTTCTCCCCACATAAGGTTGTGGGTCATGGTCGTGAGATATAACATAAGGTGGGTGGAAATTCAAAACGTAGGGATTTTATGGCTAATAACCAATGATATAAATCCTCGTTAAATAAAGCATAATGGTAGTCGTACTCCATTCTTAGTTGTTTACAGGTAGACTACAACAATTGGGCTAGGATTTGTCCAGTGTGCTCTGGTTGTTGGTCTAATGCTGTCACAATGTCTGGACAATATTACGATTGCTATGCAAAGTCTTCCATCATTGGGACAGCAAGGGGTCAACAGCCAGACACAGTTGAGTGTGTGCCTAATATGAAGAAAATATACACAAAGTTGATGGAATTTCCATCCTATCAGAAGTTAGTATATGCTGTCTATATCACTGTACATACATTATATATCAATAATGTAATAAATAAATAAAAATGCCACAACCCATACAAAATTGCATTTGTACAACTGCGTCTACATTCTTGATTATCCTTATAATATATAGTTTGCACTAGCTATCTATACAGTTGCTGTACCTGATGAAGGTTTTGTGTGGGCACTTGTCTCCTGCTCCGTGGTTCTTGACGTTTCTACTTTTTCTTCATCGGTCACTTGTGTACTGCCTACTGATGTATCCACTAGACGAGACGTAACATCTCCTTCAATAGTTTGCGTTGCTGTTGTAATATCCAATTCAGTTCTAGATATCAAAATATTCTCCGTGGCTGCGAATGTTACTCCTGCCTCTGTTGTATTTATAAAAGTTGGTACAAATCCAAACGACTCGTTAATGGCACTAGCGAGAGCTGTCAGCACATCAGCTCCTTTCAGCAAGGCTTTTGTTGTTTCAACTGTCAGATTGAATGTTATCGAAATACTCCTATTTCTTGAATAAATCACAAATGCATTAGTTATTAATAACTAAATAACATTATACTATTTTGAACTGTTTTATTTTAATAAGCAAAATCACAATAATAGGACAATAACACTGTCAATTAAATATTTAAACAAATAACTAAATATTAAACAAAACATTATTACCTCAGTTTTAAAACCTCACACTCCGAAGAAGTAGTAATATTTTTCAGAGCATCGTCCATCTAAAAAAAGGTATTGCAAAAATGTCATTTGATGGAAAAATAATACCAGGAAATAGGACATAAAAACGCTGACATATTTCTGTATAAACAATTGAGACAATGTTTTTTTCAAATTGAAATGACCATAAATATTAGTTAAGCTTTTTCTGCTTCATTTGAATACCTATGTTATGGATTTCTGGTCATTAGAATTTTTATTTTTCAGAGCGGGGACCGCCTTTATACATCAGAATCTGATGTTTAATTACGTCAGATTCTGACAAATAAATACGGTTGAAAGGGTAAAAACACATAGACATAATCGTCAAGAAGGCTACCTCAACATCTACCTATTTGGCTATGCAAGCCGAGTGGGAGCAATTTTCAACTGGTCCGGCCACTGAAAAGGTGGAAGGTGGATTATCTCCAATTCTCCAGAAAAATAGTAATAATCAGAAGAAAATAATAAACTTGGCTCAAAACTGGTCATGGTATGCATGCCGTCGCCCACATTACACGAATTCGTATCACTGTAAATATTAGTCTTATTCTGCGTGAATGATTTTAACCACGCAGTTCAAGAATTATCATATAAAATACGATTTAGTAGCAGAAGCTCTGACAGTGGCCGAACTGAACATGTTTTGCTGTCAGCAGTATAACTTGTTGTGTCACACAAGGGTGTCATTACCCTAGGCAAGTCACAAAATTTAGGAGGATCAATTATTTTTTTCCTCTCAAGTACTCTTAAATAAATATATAAAATTGCAAAATAATACAACAAAAATTGACTTCACTTCTAGGTGAATTTATGTCATAATTCCCATGAGTGAGTGTGTGATCGATGGGGGGGGGGGGTGTGGGGGTGGACGTGGCATCATTATAACAACAAACTTTAATTCACAATAACAACATACATTGAGAGAATATTGCAAAAATAAGAATAACTCGTTTAATGTAAAATGATTATCATACAGTCACATTGGCAGGAGCGTGTGGTGCCAGGATATATCATTGGTACCCTAGTGGACAGGGTTGGAACCCCGTTGAGGCAGAAATTATTTCCTTGGCGCACATGCATACAGCATACACATGCTAACTGTTCAAATATATTTGATAGCCGCATAAAATGATCGATTAACACTGCATTAAAAAGATATAAAATTAAATAAATGACTACTATGTCAAAGTTAACATTTAAAAAGTCAAGAACCATAAACCATAAACCATTAAGTGAGCTGACAAAAGCCTGTCAAATGCAGTAGCAGTGTGATATAAAATTAAATAAATGACCACTATGTCAAAGTTAACATGTAAAAGATCGAAAACCCTAAACCATAAAATGAGCTGACATATGCGACCTCGAGTTGCTAATATGCTTTGACCACAACACGCACATGCTACATACTTTGCAGCCTGAAATATGGCAAATCTAGTGTGTCATACACAGCTGTCATCAGATCATCGATCTGCACATATCTTGTGTATATCCAACGAAAAGGTGTTACACTGGACATTATCTCAACCTCGACAGTTTTCATTATGCCGTTCAAAACCCTTTTGAACACACATGTCCATCTGATAGTAATATTAATTCATAAAAATACATCACATTGATTGAATATAGGATTTAACTCACCTGTTCACAAAATTGTATGGTGAAATTGCGGTACTTCTCTGATGAGGTATTGTGGAGATCAGATGTAAAAGTTTTATCTTCCAATGTAAGTGTACCAGTGACTATAACTGCAACGAAATGATTGTCCCAACTTATGAAATAATAAATATGGCGTGAGGCTATGTGGGATTATATTACAATAATTGTGATACTGGATGGCAATCAAATTGTTAAGCATAATAAAAAATGCCCATTTTATGCACGATAAGTAATGATACAAAGAGGAACAAGATGTAATTACCCGTAAAAAGTGCTGGATCTGTCACATTAACTGTATCAGTTGTCCTTGTTACTACCTTTTCTGTGCTAGCGGATGGTGTACCTGTTTCAGTTTTATCTGTTGTTTCTTCTGTTATTGTACTAAGAGGGGCATTTGTAATCTTAGATGATGCTATGTCAAAAGTAGATGATGTTATTTCAGCAGTAGTTTTGTCTGCAGCAGTCTCCTTTGTCACAGTGGCAGTTTGAGTTGTACTTTTCAAATCCGCTTCTGTTCCAGTGGATTGTGCACCTGTTTCTGTTTTAGCTGTTGCTTTTTCTGTTATGGTACTGATAGGCGCATCCGTAAACTCAGTTGTTATATAAGCAGTAGATGTGTCTACACCCGTCTTTTGTGTGACGGTTTGAGTTGTACTTTCGACATCCTTTTCTGTGCCAGTGGATGGTGCACCTGTTTCTGCTGTATCTGTTGCTTTGTCTCTTATGGTACTAAAAGGAGCATCTGTCACCTTAGTTGTTATATTAGCAGTAGTTTTGCCTTCAGCAGTCTCTTGTGGCACAGTAGCAGTTTGAGTTGTACTTTCGACATCTGTTTCAGCTCCAGCGGATGGTGCACCTGTTTTTATTTTATCGATTGTGTCTTCTGTTATGGTAGTTATATCAGTAGTAGTTTTGTCTGCAACAGTTTTTGTTGTCACAGTGGCAGTTTCAGTTGTACTTTCCACATCCGTTTCCGTTCTAGTGGATTGTGCACCTGTTTCTGTTTTAGCTGTTGCTTTTTCAGTTCTGGTACTACTATAGGCATCCGTTATCATAGACGTTATTTCAGCAGTAGTTTTGCCTTCAGCAGCTTCTTGTGGTACAGTGACAGATCGAGTGGTACTTTCGATATCCTTTTCTGTGTCAGTGGATAGTGCACCTGTTTCTGTTTCTGTCTCAGCCTTAACCTTAGATGATGTTATTTCAGTAGTAGTTTTGTCTACAGCTGCCTCTTGAGTGACAGATCGAGTGGTACTTTCGACACCCTTTTCTGTGCCAGTAGATGGTGCACCTGTTTCTGTTATATCTGTTGTGTCCTTTGCTATGGTACTAATAGAAGCATCCGTCACCTTAGACGATATTTCAGCAATAGTTTTGCCTTCAGCAGTCTCTTGTGGCACAGTAGCAGTTTGAGTTGTACTTTCGACATCTGTTTCAGCTCCAGCGGATGGTGCACCTGTTTCTATTTTATCGATTGTGTCTTCTGTTATGGTAGTTATATCAGTAGTAGTTTTGTCTGCAACAGTTTTTGTTGTCACAGTGGCAGTTTCAGTTGTACTTTCCACATCCGTTTCCGTTCTAGTGGATTGTGCACCTGTTTCTGTTTTAGCTGTTGCTTTTTCTGTTCTGGTACTACTAGGGGCATCCGTTATCATAGACGTTATTTCAGCAGTAGTCTTGCCTTTGGCAGTCTCTTGTGGCACAGTGACAAATTGAGTTGTACTTTCGACATCCGTTTCCGTTCCAGTGGATGGTGCACCTGTTTCTGTTTCGGCCGTAACCTTAGATGATGTTATTTCAGCAGTAGTTGTGTCTACAGCTGCCTCTTGAGTGCCAGATCGAGTGGTACTTTCGACACCCTTTTCTGTGCCAGTAGATGGTGCACCTGTTTCTGTTTTATATGTTGTGTCTTCTGCTATGGTACTAATAGGAGCATCCGTCACCTTAGACGATATTTCAGCAATAGTTTTGCCTTCAGCAGTCTCTTGTGGCACGGTAGCAGTTTGAGTTGTACTTTCGACATCTGTTTCAGCTCCAGCGGATGGTGCACCTGTTTCTATTTTATCGATTGTGTCTTCTGTTATGGTAGTTATATCAGTAGTAGTTTTGTCTGCAACAGTTTTTGTTGTCACAGTGGCAGTTTCAGTTGTACTTTCCACATCCGTTCCCGTTCTAGTGGATTGTGCACCTGTTTCTGTTTTAGCTGTTGCTTTTTCTGTTCTGTTACTACTAGGGGCATCCGTTATCATAGACGTTATTTCAGCAGTAGTTTTGCCTTCAGCAGTTTCTTGTGGTACAGTGACAGATCGAGTGGTACTTTCGATATCCTTTTCTGTGTCAGTGGATAGTGCACCTGTTTCTGTCTCAGCCGTAACCTTAGATGATGTTATTTCAGCAGTAGTTTTGTCAACAGCTGTCTCTTGTGTGACAGATCGAGAGGTACTTTCGACACCCGTTTCTGTTGCAGTGGATGATGCACCTGTTTCTGTTGTATCTGTTGTTTCTTCTGTTATTGTAACCTTAGGTGTTATTATGTCAACAGTAGTGCTCTTTTCAACAGATTCTTGTGTATCTGTTCCAGTTGTCCCTTTTTGAGTCGTAGTTTGTTGAGTGTCAGTTTGTTGACTGGCAGTTGTTTTGGTTGATATAGCTGACTCTACGGTTTCAACTGAAATACTTTCTGATGATGTTGCTTTTGTAACAAAATCAGTTTTTCCAGTATCAGAGAGTTCTTGGACAGTGGTTGCTACGGATTTATCAACTGTTGTATCTTGCTCTTCAGTTGGGGATGCTGTACCTGCTGGTGTGCCAGTTTGAGGGCTAGATGATTGAGTGCCACTTGCATCAACTTTAGTTTTCTGAGAGCCAGTGGGCTCTTCTGTTATGGTACTAAGAGGGACCGTTTTTGTAAGCAATCCTGTGGATTCTTCAGGATAAGTTAATGTTGTAGTCTCACTTTCTATCTCTGGAGAAAATCCAAACGAATCTTTGATGGCATCAATTATAGCTGACAGTAAATCTATCCCGCTTGATAAATCTTGTGTTGTCACTATTGTCAACTTGAATGTCACAGAAATACTTCCATTCCTTCAACACAATGTTATTGCCATGTAGTTGCATTAATAACTCATTATTTAACCTATCATTTATATGATAGATTTAGTGCTTCTACTACTTTAAATATAAATTGTTTATGGTTACATCACATCAACTCCTGTTTAACAAATTCAGGGCAGCATCAGTCGCAACTGATTTTATCATAGTAATTAGCATAATTATTAGAAATTTGCGTAGTTCATGAACAAAATGCTCACCATATACATTTAATTTGCAAAACAATATATTAAATGATATAGCTTTTAAATAGTGTTGAATCAAATTGTATTATTATTATGTCAGGATATGACCATACAACTTCAGCATACATAATGTAATAATGTTGCAATGTGACATTTATAATTATATCAGGATTCAGAATTATAATCTAAATATCTGGGTGTATTCAGGGTTTTAGTCAAAGGCTTATTTATGTTTCTGTAAAGAAACTTGCTCATCTTGATGTTTTGATCGCCATGTTGACGATTTTATTACAATTGTGTTCTGTGGCCTCACATGATATGATTTTATGACAGTCACACATAGTTTGGAATTTGGACCAATGACATGTGAATTACATATATCTATAATATACTTTTTAATGCAAATTGCAATGTCATATTTGATACAAATAGAAGCACGTCTGGTTTTCATATTAGTTTATTCTAGTTCGGGGATTCAGGACTGTATGTTGTTGGTGTCTCTATGAGGGTACAGATGGGATGTAGTCATAGGTAATTGGTGATTGACAATACAGCAAATTGGTCTGATCTGCACAAATCAAATTTGCATATTTATCAAATAAGTAAACTTTTTTCAAAGTGATAGTGACACGGTAATTTATGTTAATTATAAATGTATGTGTACCTTGGAATAGACAATGGGGGACATAAAATGTAAATTTATCCAGACATGTTAGTATTTTCTTCCATGGTTAAGCTATTATGTTTGTTTTTAGCACATGATAAAAATGGTTGCCATGTACTTGTAATGTTTTCAGCAAAATGTCTCTGCTAAGAATTTAATTGTGGAGGTCTTTTAAATTTGGGCTGCTGCGGCAGCATAGCAGTTATTTCCATATTTCCTATTTTGGACATGCATGTCCGAAATTAATTCTCATTTTTATTTCTCGCTTAACAGATAAAAGTGCAACATAAAAATTTAGAACTTACACAATTCCATGGACATTTTGGGATTTTATGGACATATCAAACAGCCAAAATAAAAATTATGACGTTTGGCCCGTGTGTAACTTTAGCAACAAGAATGTAAATAATAATTTATATATTTTCGTGACACACAAAAAATATACTTACTTGATTTCTGTCACTTCGCATTGAGAAGAGATCGAAATATTTACGAGAGCCCCTTCCATCTAAACAAATTGGTAAGTGTCATTACATAGCATGATATTTCCATCTCAACCATACAAAACCCCTCTTTGTTTAGTATTAGAACACATTGTCGATTTACTTCAAGCAATTAGTTTTGAATATATGACCTGTGTTCATTTAGCTTAGTCTGCAATATCATTTTATATATTCCTGCTGGTATTTGTTCAGCTGAATCACTATATACATTTTAAAAGGAGTATTGTCGTATTATATTACAAACAAAACCGTGTAGGAACAAAGCATACCGAGATTTATTATGTTAATGAAGACTTATTGATAGCAATTGATGTATTGTTATACACGTATAATTTATCGGATTGATTTTAACTTATATATGTTCTGATAAACAATGGTCGCGTATAGGAATCACAGTCGTTTTGTTAAACTCATCAAATAGTATGATACAACTTAATTTCTGCTAAATATTAATACAAAAGTTACAACAACTTCAAATACATTTATATCAGAATGTAAGTGTGCTTGGAAGTAAAAGACATGGGCTCATAATAAGAGCACATATCACAAGCCTATTGAAAAAGTAATGAAACTGAATTGCCCAATTTATAGAGGTGGAGCGACAAAACTTTTGAATTCAGTAGCAGTTCAATAATAATGGAATAGTCACATAGTAAAATACGTGAATTAAAGTTGCTTCTACGCTTTGTGCATAAAACACTCACACCACTGTTTACAGCCAGAAAAATCAACTATAGTGCATCATTGCACAGCTATTGTCAGTACATCTGCGTTTCTCTTTGAACAACTAAGCAAGTCCATTTGATGGCACAATTATTTCATGGAAATAACAACAATTACTTTATAATCACGAGGAATAATATTTAACTCACCTGATCACAAAATTGGCTGGTAAAATCCCTGTACGCTTCAGATGATGTATTAGCGAGATCAGATGTAAATGTATCATTCTCCAATGTGAGTGATCCAGTAACTATAAGTACAACGTAATATCTACCACTTGAAATATTGTATCAAAAAAATAAAAAAAGATACTAAAGAAATAATAAATATGGCTTGATAATATGTGGGATTACTAACACATTAGTTGTGCTTTTAGATGGCATTCATGGCCTTTTAAAAATATTCATTATATGCATATAAGTAATGACATAAATAGGAAGAATACGTAATTACCTGTAAAAGGTGCTGAATCTGTTACATTGGCTGCTTCAGTTGTCCTTGTTACCACCTTCTCTGTGCTGGTGGATTGTGTACCCGTTTCATCTGTTGTTTCATCTGTTATTGTACTAAGAAGGGCATCTGTAATCGTAGTTGTTACAATGTCAAGAGTAGTTTTGTCTTCACCAGTTTCTTGTGTCACAGCGGCTGTTTGAGTTGTAGTTTCTACATCTTTTTCTGTGCCAGTGGAGTGTGCACCTGTTCCCGTTTTAGCTGTTGCCTCCTCTATTATGGTACTAATGGGGACATCTGTCACCTTAGTTGTTATATCAGCAGTAGTTTTGTCTACAGCAGTCTCTTTTGTCACAGTGGCAGTTTGAGTTGTACTTTCGACTTCCTTTTCTGTTCCAGTGGATGGTGATCCTGTCTCTGTTTTATATATTACTTTTTCTGTTATTGTACTAATAGGGACGTCTGTATTCTTAGATGATGTTATTTCAGGAGTAGTTTTGTCTTCAACAGAATCTTTCGTCACAGTGGAAGTTTGTGTTGTAGTTTCGACAACCTTGGCTGTGCCAGTGGATGGTGCACCTGTTTCTGTTATGGTACTACTAGTTTCGACAACCTTGTCTGTGTTAGTGGCTGGTGCACCTGTGTCTGTTATATCTGTTGTGTCTTCTGTTATGGTACTAATAGGGGCTTCCGTAATCTTAGTTGTTATATCAGCAGTAGATTTGTCTTCAGCAGTCCCTTGTGGCACAGTCGCAGCTCGAGTTGTACTTTCGACCTCCTTTCCTGTTCCAGTGGATGGTGCACCTGTTTTAGTTTCATCTGTTGCCTCCTCTGTTGTGGTACTAATGGGAACATCTGTCTCCTTAGTAGTTATAACTGCAGTAGTTTTGTCTACAGCAGGCTCTTTTGTCACAGTGGCAGTTTGAGTTGTACTTTCGACCTTCTTGTCTGTTCCAGTGGATGGTGCACCTGTTTTAGTTTTATCTGTTGCCTCCTCTATTATGGTACTAATGGGGACATCTGTCAACTTAGTTGTTATAACAGCAGTAGTTTTGTCTACAGCAGTCTCTTTTGTCACAGTGGCAGTTTCAGTTGTACTTTCGACTTCCTTTTCTGTTCCAGTGGATGGTGATCCTGTCTCTGTTTTAAATATTGCTTTTTCTGTTATTGTACTAATAGGGACGTCTGTACTCTTAGATGATGTTTTTTCAGGAGTAGTTTCTTCTTCAACAGTATATTTTGTCACAGTGGCAGTTTGTGTTGTAGCTTCCACATCCTTGTCTGTGCCAGTGGATGGTGCACCTGTTTCTGTTATGGTACTAATAGGGACATCAGTGATCTTAGTTTTTATATCAGCAGTAGTTGTGTCTACAACCTTCTCTTGTGTGACAGTTTGAGTTGTAGTTTCGACAACCTTGTCTGTGTCAGTGAATGGTGCACCTGTTTCTCTTATATCTATTGTGTCTTCTGTTATGGTATTTATATCAGTAGTAGTTTTGTCTGCAACAGTTTTTGTTGTCACAGTGGCAGTTTCAGTTGTTCTTTCCACATCCGTTTCAGCTCCAGCGGATGGCACTCCTGTTTCTATTTTATCGATTGTGTCTTCTGTTATGGTAGTTATATCAGTAGTAGTTTTGTCTGCAACAGTTTTTGTTGTCACAGTGGCAGTTTCAGTTGTATTTTCCACATCCGTTCCCGTTCTAGTGGATTGTGCACCTGTTTCTGTTTTAGCTGTTGCTGTTTCTGTTCTGGTACTACTAGGGGCATCCGTTATCATAGACGTTATTTCAGCAGTAGTTTTGCCTTCAGCAGTTTCTTGTGGTACAGTGACAGATCGAGTGGTACTTTCGATATCCTTTTCTGTGTCAGTGGATGGTGCACCTGTTTCTGTCTCAGCCGTAACCTTAGATGATGTTATTTCAGCAGTAGTTTTGTCAACAGCTGTCTCTTGTGTGACAGATCGAGTGGTACTTTCGACATCCGTTTCTGTTGCAGTGGATGATGCACCTGTTTCTGTTGTATCTGTTGTTTCTTCTGTTATTGTAACCTTTGGTGTTATTATGTCAACAGTAGTTCTGTCTTCAACAGATTCTTGTGTATCTGCTCCAGTTGTCCCTTTTTGAGTCGTAGTTTGTTGAGTGTCAGTTTGTTGACTGGCAGTTGTTTTGGTTGATATAGCTGACTCTACGGTTTCAACTGAAATACTTTCTGTCGATGTTGCTTTTGTAACAAAATCTGTTTTTCCAGTATCAGAGAGTTCTTGGACAGTGGTTGCTACGGATTTATCAACTGTGGTATCTTGCTCTTCAGTTGGGGATGCTGCACCTGCTGGTGTGCCAGTTTGAGGGCTAGATGATTGAGTGCCACTTGCATCAACTTTAGTTTTCTGAGAGCCAGTGGGCTCTTCTGTTATGGTACTAAGAGGGACCGTTTTTGTAAGCAATCCTGTGGATTCTTCAGGATAAGTTAATGTTGTAGTCTCACTTTCTATCTCTGGAGAAAATCCAAACGAATCTTTGATGGCATCAATTATAGCTGACAGTAAATCTATCCCGCTTGTTAAATTTTGTGTTGTCACCATTGTCGACTTGAATGTCACAGAAATACTTCCATTCCTTCAACACAATGTTATTGCCATGTAGTTGCATTAATAACTCATTATTTAACCTATCATTTATATGATAGATTTAGTGCTTCCACTAGTTTAAATATAAATTGTTTATGGTTACATCACATCAACTCCTGTTTAACAAATTCAGGGCAGCATCAGTCGCAACTGATTTTATCATAGTAATTAGCATAATTATTATAAATTTGCGTAGTTCATGAACAAAATGCTCACCATATACATTTAATTTGCAAAATAATATATTAAATGATATAGCGTTTAAATAGTGTTGAATCAAATTGTATTATTATTATGTCAGGATATGACCATACAACTTCAGCATACATAATGTAATAATGTTGCAATGTGACATTTATATTTATATCAGGAATCACAATTATAAGCTAAATATCTGGGTGTATTCAGGGTTTTAGTCAAAGGCTCATTCATGTTTCTGTAAAAAAACTTGCCCAGCTTGATGTTTTGATCGCCATGTTGACGATTTTATTACAATTGTGTTCTGTGGCCTCACATGATATGATTTTATGACAGTCACACATAGTTTGGAATCTGGACCAATGACATGTGAATTACATATATCTATAATATACTTTTTAATGCAAATTGCAATGTCATATTTGATACAAATGGAAGCACGTCTGGTTTTCATATTAGTTTATTCTAGTTCGGGGATTCAGGACTGTATGTTGTTGGTGTCTCTATGAGGGTACAGATGGGATGTAGTCATAGGTAATTGGTGATTGACAATACAGCAAATTGGTCTGATCTGCACAAATCAAATTTGCATATTTATCAAATAAGTAAACTTTTTTCAAAGTGATAGTGACACGGTAATTTAAGTTAATTATAAATGTATGTGTACCTTGGAAAAGACAATGGGGGACATAAAATGTAAATTTATCCAGACATGTTAGTATTTTCTTACATGGTGAGGCTATTATGTTTGTTTTTAGCACATGATAAAAATGGTTGCCATGTACTTGTAATGTTTTCAGCAAAATGTCTCTGCTAAGAATTTAATTGTGGAGGTCTTTTAAATTTGGGCTGCTGCGGCAGCATAGCAGTTATTTCCATATTTCTTATTTTGGACATGCATGTCCAAAATTAATTCTCATTTTTATTTCTCGCTTAACAGATAAAAGTGCAACATAAAAATTAAGAACTTACACAATTCCATGGACATTTTGGGATGTTATGGACATATCAAACAGCCAAAATAAAAATGATGACGTTTGGCCCGTGTGTAACTTTAGCAACAAGAATGTAAATAATAATTTATATATTTTAGTGACACACAAAAAATATACTTACTTGATTCCTGTCACTTCGCATTGAGAAGAGATCGAAATATTTACGAGAGCCCCTTCCATCTAAACAAATTGGTAAGTGTCATTACATAGCATGATATTTCCATCTCAACCATACAAAACCCCTCTTTGTTTAGTATTAGAACACATTGATGATTTACTTCAAGCAATTAGTTTTGAATATATGACCTGTGTTCATTTAGCTTAGTCTGCAATATCATTTTATATATTCCTGCTGGTATTTGTTCAGCTGAATCACTATATACATTTTAAAAGGAGTATTGTCGTATTATATTACAAACAAAACCGTGTAGGAACAAAGCATACCGAGATTTATTATGTTAATGAAGACTTATTGATAGCAATTGATGTATTGTTATACACGTATAATTTATCGCATTGATTTTAACTTATATATGTTCTGATCAACAATGGTCGCGTATAGGAATCACAGTCGTTTTGTTAAACCCATCAAATAGTATGATACAACTTAATTTCTGCTAAATATTAATACAAAAGTTACAACAAATTCAAATACATTGATATCAGAATAATACTGAATTGCCCAATTTATAGAGGTGGAGCGACAAAACTTCTGAATTCAGTAGCAGTTCAATAATAATGGAATAGTCACATAGTAAAATACGTGAATTAAAGTTGCTTTTACGCTTTGTGCATAAAAACTCACACCACTGTTTACAGCCAGAAAAATCAACTATAGTGCATCATTGCACAGTTATTGTCAGAACATCTGCGTTTCTCTTTGAACAACTAAGCTAATGTCCATTTTATGGCACAATTATTTCATGGAAATAACAACAATTACTTTATAATCACGAGGAATAATATTTAACTCACCTGATCACAAAATTGGCTGGTAAAATCCCTGTACGCTTCAGATGATGTATTGGCGAGATCAGATGTAAATGTATCATTCTCCAATGTGAGTGATCCAGTAACTATAACTACAACGTAATATCTACCACTTGAAATATTGTATCAAAAAAATAAAAAAGATACTAATGAAATAATAAATATGGCTTGATAATATGTGGGATTACTAACACATTAGTTGTGCTTTTAGATGGCATGCATGGCCTTTTAAAAATATTCATTATATGCATATAAGTAATGACATAAATAGGAAGAATACGTAATTACCTGTAAAAGGTGCTGAATCTGTTACATTGGCTGCTTCAGTTGTCCTTGTTACCACCTTCTCTGTGCTGGTGGATTGTGTACCCGTTTCATCTGTTGTTTCATCTGTTATTGTACTAAGAAGGGCATCTGTAATCGTAGGTGTTACAATGTCAAGAGTAGTTTTGTCTTCACCAGTTTCTTGTGTCACAGCGGCTGTTTGAGTTGTAGTTTCTACATCTTTTTCTGTGCCAGTGGAGTGTGCACCTGTTCCCGTTTTAGCAGTTGCCTCCTCTATTATGGTACTAATGGGGACATCTGTCAACTTAGTTGTTATAACAGGAGTAGTTTTGTCTACAGCAGTCTCTTTTGTCACAGTGGCAGTTGGAGTTGTACCTTCGACCTCCTTTTCTGTTCCAGTGGATGGTGATCCTGTATCTGCTGTATATGTTGCTGCTTCTGTTATTGTACTAATAGGGACGTCTGTACTCTTGGATGATGTTATTTCAGGAGTAGTTTTGTCTTCAACAGTCTCTTTTGTCACAGTGGTAGTTTGAGGTGTTGTTTTGATATCCTTGTCTGTGCCAGTGGATGGTGAACCTGCTTCTGTTATATCTGTTGCCTCCTCTATTAGGGTACTGATGGGGACATCTGTCAACTTAGTTGTTATATCAACAGTGGTTTTGTCTACAACAGTCTCTTTTGTCACAGTGGCAGTATGAGTTGTACTGTCGACATCCTTTTCTGTTCCAGTGGACGGTGCACGTGTTTCGGTTCTATCTGTTGTCTCCTCTGTTATGGTACTAATAGAGTCCGTAATTTTAGTTGTTATATCAGTGGTAGATTTGTCTTCAGTAGTCTCTTTTGGCACAGTATGTGTTACTATGTCAAGATTATTTTTGTCTTCAACAGTTTCTTGTGTCACAGCGGCTGTTCGAGCTGTAGATTTTACATCTTTTTCTGTGCCAGTGGGGTGTGCACCTGTTCCTGTTTTAGCTGTTGTTTCTTCTGTTATGGTACTAATAACGGCATCTGTAATCTCAGTAGTTACATCAGCAGTAGATTTGTCTTCAACAGTCTTTTTAGTCACAGTGGCAGTTTGAGTTGTGCGTTCGACATCCTTGTCTGTGCCAGTGGATGGTGCACCTGTTTCATTTGTATCTGTTGCTTCGTCTATTATGGTACTAATAGGGACAGCTGTCACCTTAGTTGTTATATCAGCAGTAGTTTTGTCTACAGCAGTCTCTTTTGTCACAGTGGCAATTTGAGTTGTACTTTCGACTTCCCTTTCTGTTCCAGTGGATGGTGATCCTGTCTCTGTTTTATATATTACTTTTTCTGTTATTGTACTAATAGGGACGTCTGTATTCTTAGATGATGTTATTTCAGGAGTAGTTTTGTCTTCAACAGAATCTTTCGTCACAGTGGAAGTTTGTGTTGTAGTTTCGACAGCCTTGGCTGTGCCAGTGGATGGTGCACCTGTTTCTGTTATGGTACTACTAGTTTCGACAACCTTGTCTGTGTTAGTGGCTGGTGCACCTGTGTCTGTTATATCTGTTGTGTCTTCTGTTATGGTACTGATAGGGGCTTCCGTAATCTTAGTTGCTATATCAGCAGTAGAATTGTCTTCAGCAGTCCCTTGTGGCACAGTCGCAGCTCGAGTTGTACTTTCGACCTCCTTTCCTGTTCCAGTGGATGGTGCACCTGTTTTAGTTTCATCTGTTGCCTCCTCTGTTGTGGTACTAATGGGGACTTCTGTCTCCTTAGTTGCTATATCAGCAGTAGTTTTGTCTACAGCAGTCTCTTTTGACACAGTGGCAGTTTGAGTTGTACTTTCGACCTTTTTGTCTATTCCAGTGGATGGTGCACCTGTTTTAGTTTTATCTGTTGCCTCCTCTATCATGGTACTAATGGGAACATCTGTCAACTCAGTTATTATAACAGCAGTAGTTTTGTCTACAGCAGTCTCTTTTGTCACAGTGGCAGTTTCAGTTGTACTTTCGACTTCCTTTTCTGTTCCAGTGGATGGTGATCCTGTCTCTGTTTTAAATATTGCTTTTTCTGTTATTGTACTAATAGGGACGTCTGTACTCTTAGATGATGTTTTTTCAGGAGTAGTTTCGTCTTCAACAGTATATTTTGTCACAGTGGCAGTTTGTGTTGTAGCTTCCACATCCTTGTCTGTGCCAGTGGATGGTGCACCTGTTTCTGTTATGGTACTAATAGGGACATCAGTGATCTTAGTTTTTATATCAGCAGTAGTTGTGTCTACAACCTTCTCTTGTGTGACAGTTTGAGTTGTAGTTTCGACAACCTTGTCTGTGTCAGTGAATGGTGCACCTGTTTCTCTTATATCTATTGTGTCTTCTGTTATGGTAGTTATATCAGTAGTAGTTTTGTCTGCAACAGTTTTTGTTGTCACAGTGGCAGTTTCAGTTGTTCTTTCCGCATCCGTTTCAGCTCCAGCGGATGGCACACCTGTTTCTATTTTATTGATTGTGTCTTCTGTTATGGTAGTTATATCAGTAGTAGTTTTGTCTGCAACAGTTTTTGTTGTCACAGTGGCAGTTTCAGTTGTATTTTCCACATCCGTTTCCGTTCTAGTGGATTGTGCACCTGTTTCTGTTTTAGCTGTTGCTGTTTCTGTTCTGGTACTACTAGGGGCATCAGTTATCATAGACGTTATTTCAGCAGTAGTTTTGCCTTCAGCAGTTTCTTGTGGTACAGTGACAGATCGAGTGGTACTTTCGATATCCTTTTCTGTGTCAGTGGATGGTGCACCTGTTTCTGTCTCAGCCGTAACCTTAGATGATGTTATTTCAGCAGTAGTTTTGTCAACAGCTGTCTCTTGTGTGACAGATCGAGTGGTACTTTCGACACCCGTTTCTGTTGCAGTGGATGATGCACCTGTTTCTGTTGTATCTGTTGTTTCTTCTGTTATTGTAACCTTAGGTGTTATTATGTCAACAGTAGTTCTGTCTTCAACAGATTCTTGTGTATCTGTTCCAGTTGTCCCTTTTTGAGTCGTAGTTTGTTGAGTGTCAGTTTGTTGACTGGCAGTTGTTTTGGTTGATATAGCTGACTCTACGGTTTCAACTGAAATACTTTCTGATGATGTTGCTTTTGTAACAAAATCAGTTTTTCCAGTATCAGAGAGTTCTTGGACAGTGGTTGCTACGGATTTATCAACTGTGGTATCTTGCTCTTCAGTTGGAGATGCTGTACCTGCTGGTGTGCCAATTTGAGGGCTAGATGATTGAGTGCCACTTGCATCAACTTTAGTTTTCTGAGAGCCAGTGGGCTCTTCTGTTATGGTACTAAGAGGGACCGTTTTTGTAAGCAATCCTGTGGATTCTTCAGGATAAGTTAATGTTGTAGTCTCACTTTCTATCTCTGGAGAAAATCCAAACGAATCTTTGATGGCATCAATTATAGCTGACAGTAAATCTATCCCGCTTGATAAATCTTGTGTTGTCACCATTGTCAACTTGAATGTCACAGAAATACTTCCATTCCTTCAACACAATGTTATTGCCATGTAGTTGCATTAATAACTCATCATTTAACCTATCATTTATATGATAGATTTAGTGCTGCCACTACTTTAAATATAAATTGTTTATGGTTACATCACATCAACTCCTGTTTAACAAATTCAGGGCAGCATCAGTCGCAACTGATTTTATCATAGTAATTAGCATAATTATTATAAATTTGCGTAGTTCATGAACAAAATGCTCACCATATACATTTAATTTGCAAAACAATAAATTAAATGATATAGCTTTTAAATAGTGTTGAATCAAATTGTATTATTATTATGTCAGGATATGACCATACAACTTCAGCATACATAATGTAATAATGTTGCAATGTGACATTTATAATTATATCAGGATTCAGAATTATAATCTAAATATCTGGGTGTATTCAGGGTTTTAGTCAAAGGCTTATTTATGTTTCCGTAAAGAAACTTGCTCATTTTGATGTTTTGATCGCCATGTTGACGATTTTATTACAATTGTGTTCTGTGGCCTCACATGATATGATTTTATGACAGTCACACATAGTTTGGAATTTGGACCAATGACATGTGAATTACATATATCTATAATATACTTTTTAATGCAAATTGCAATGTCATATTTGATACAAATAGAAGCACGTCTGGTTTTCATATTAGTTTATTCTAGTTCGGGGATTCAGGACTGTATGTTGTTGGTGTCTCTATGAGGGTACAGATGGGATGTAGTCATAGGTAATTGGTGATTGACAATACAGCAAATTGGTCTGATCTGCACAAATCAAATTTGCATATTTATCAAATAAGTAAACTTTTTTCAAAGTGATAGTGACACGGTAATTTATGTTAATTATAAATGTATGTGTACCTTGGAATAGACAATGGGGGACATAAAATGTAAATTTATCCAGACATGTTAGTATTTTCTTCCATGGTTAAGCTATTATGTTTGTTTTTAGCACATGATAAAAATGGTTGCCATGTACTTGTAATGTTTTCATTAAAAGGTCTCTGCTAAGAATTTAATTGTGGAGGTCTTTTAAATTTGGGCTGCTGCGGCAGCATAGCAGTTATTTCCATATTTCTTATTTTGGACATGCATGTCCGAAATTAATTCTCATTTTTATTTCTCGCTTAACAGATAAAAGTGCAACATAAAAATTTAGAACTTACACAATTCCATGGACATTTTGGGATGTTATGGACATATCAAACAGCCAAAATAAAAATTATGACGTTTGGCCCGTGTGTAACTTTAGCAACAAGAATGTAAATAATAATTTATATATTTTCGTGACACACAAAAAATATACTTACTTGATTTCTGTCACTTCGCATTGAGAAGAGATCGAAATATTTACGAGAGCCCCTTCCATCTAAACAAATTGGTAAGTGTCATTACATAGCATGATATTTCCATCTCAACCATACAAAACCCCTCTTTGTTTAGTATTAGAACACATTGATGATTTACTTCAAGCAATTAGTTTTGAATATATGACCTGTGTTCATTTAGCTTAGTCTGCAATATCATTTTATATATTCCTGCTGGTATTTGTTCAGCTGAATCACTATATACATTTTAAAAGGAGTATTGTCGTATTATATTACAAACAAAACCGTGTAGGAACAAAGCATACCGAGATTTATTATGTTAATGAAGACTTATTGATAGCAATTGATGTATTGTTATACACGTATAATTTATCGGATTGATTTTAACTTATATATGTTCTGATCAACAATGGTCGCGTATAGGAATCACAGTCGTTTTGTTAAACCCATCAAATAGTATGATACAACTTAATTTCTGCTAAATATTAATACAAAAGTTACAACAAATTCGAATACATTGATATCAGAATAATACTGAATTGCCCAATTTATAGAGGTGGAGCGACAAAACTTCTGAATTCAGTAGCAGTTCAATAATAATGGAATAGTCACATAGTAAAATACGTGAATTAAAGTTGCTTCTACGCTTTGTGCATAAAAAACTCACACCACTGTTTACAGCCAGAAAAATCAACTATAGTGCATCATTGCACAGTTATTGTCAGAACATCTGCGTTTCTCTTTGAACAACTAAGCTAATGTCCATTTGATGGCACAATTATTTCATGGAAATAACAACAATTACTTTATAATCACGAGGAATAATATTTAACTCACCTGATCACAAAATTGGCTGGTAAAATCCCTGTACGCTTCAGATGATGTATTGGCGAGATCAGATGTAAATGTATCATTCTCCAATGTGAGTGATCCAGTAACTATAACTACAACGTAATATATACCACTTGAAATATTGTATCAAAAAAATAAAAAAGATACTAATGAAATAATAAATATGGCTTGATAATATGTGGGATTACTAACACATTAGTTGTGCTTTTAGATGGCATGCATGGCCTTTTAAAAATATTCATTATATGCATATAAGTAATGACATAAATAGGAAGAATACGTAATTACCTGTAAAAGGTGCTGAATCTGTTACATTGGCTGCTTCAGTTGTCCTTGTTACCACCTTCTCTGTGCTGGTGGATTGTGTACCCGTTTCATCTGTTGTTTCATCTGTTATTGTACTAAGAAGGGCATCTGTAATCGTAGGTGTTACAATGTCAAGAGTAGTTTTGTCTTCACCAGTTTCTTGTGTCACAGCGGCTGTTTGAGTTGTAGTTTCTACATCTTTTTCTGTGCCAGTGGAGTGTGCACCTGTTCCCGTTTTAGCAGTTGCCTCCTCTATTATGGTACTAATGGGGACATCTGTCACCTTAGTTGTTATATCAGCAGTAGTTTTGTCTACAGCAGTCTCTTTTGTCACAGTGGCAGTTTGAGTTGTACTTTCGACTTCCTTTTCTGTTCCAGTGGATGGTGATCCTGTCTCTGTTTTATATATTACTTTTTCTGTTATTGTACTAATAGGGACGTCTGTATTCTTAGATGATGTTATTTCAGGAGTAGTTTTGTCTTCAACAGAATCTTTCGTCACAGTGGAAGTTTGTGTTGTAGTTTCGACAACCTTGGCTGTGCCAGTGGATGGTGCACCTGTTTCTGTTATGGTACTACTAGTTTCGACAACCTTGTCTGTGTTAGTGGCTGGTGCACCTGTGTCTGTTATATCTGTTGTGTCTTCTGTTATGGTACTGATAGGGGCTTCCGTAATCTTAGTTGTTATATCAGCAGTAGATTTGTCTTCAGCAGTCCCTTGTGGCACAGTCGCAGCTCGAGTTGTACTTTCGACCTCCTTTCCTGTTCCAGTGGATGGTGCACCTGTTTTAGTTTCATCTGTTGCCTCCTCTGTTGTGGTACTAATGGGGACATCTGTCTCCTTAGTTGTTATAACTGCAGTAGTTTTGTCTACAGCAGGCTCTTTTGTCACAGTGGCAGTTTGAGTTGTACTTTCGACCTTCTTGTCTGTTCCAGTGGATGGTGCACCTGTTTTAGTTTTATCTGTTGCCTCATCTGTTATGGTACTAATGGGGACATCTGTCAACTCAGTTGTTATAACAGGAGTAGTTTTGTCTACAGCAGTCTCTTTTGTCACAGTGGCAGTTTGAGTTGTACTTTCGACTTCCTTTTCTGTTCCAGTGGATGGTGATCCTGTCTCTGTTTTAAATATTGCTTTTTCTGTTATTGTAATAATAGGGACGTCTGTACTCTTAGATGATGTTTTTTCAGGAGTAGTTTCGTCTTCAACAGTATATTTTGTCACAGTGGCAGTTTGTGTTGTAGCTTCCACATCCTTGTCTGTGCCAGTGGATGGTGCACCTGTTTCTGGTCTGGTACTAATAGGGACATCAGTGATCTTAGTTTTTATATCAGCAGTAGTTGTGTCTACAACCTTCTCTTGTGTGACAGTTTGAGTTGTAGTTTCGACAACCTTGTCTGTGTCAGTGAATGATGCACCTGTTTCTCTTATATCTATTGTGTCTTCTGTTATGGTAGTTATATCAGTAGTAGTTTTGTCTGCAACAGTTTTTGTTGTCACAGTGGCAGTTTCAGTTGTTCCTTCCACATCCGTTTCAGCTCCAGCGGATGGCACACCTGTTTCTATTTTATCGATTGTGTCTTCTGTTATGGTAGTTATATCAGTAGTAGTTTTGTCTGCAACAGTTTTTGTTGTCACAGTGGCAGTTTCAGTTGTATTTTCCACATCCGTTTCCGTTCTAGTGGATTGTGCACCTGTTTCTGTTTTAGCTGTTGCTGTTTCTGTTCTGGTACTACTAGGGGCATCCGTTATCATAGACGTTATTTCAGCAGTAGTTTTGCCTTCAGCAGTTTCTTGTGGTACAGTGACAGATCGAGTGGTACTTTCGATATCCTTTTCTGTGTCAGTGGATGGTGCACCTGTTTCTGTCTCAGCCGTAACCTTAGATGATGTTATTTCAGCAGTAGTTTTGTCAGCAGCTGTCTCTTGTGTGACAGATCGAGTGGTACTTTCGACACCCGTTTCTGTTGCAGTGGATGATGCACCTGTTTCTGTTGTATCTGTTGTTTCTTCTGTTATTGTAACCTTAGGTGTTATTATGTCAACAGTAGTTCTGTCTTCAACAGATTCTTGTGTATCTGTTCCAGTTGTCCCTTTTTGAGTCGTAGTTTGTTGAGTGTCAGTTTGTTGACTGGCAGTTGTTTTGGTTGATATAGCTGACTCTACGGTTTCAACTGAAATACTTTCTGATGATGTTGCTTTTGTAACAAAATCAGTTTTTCCAGTATCAGAGAGTTCTTTGACAGTGGTTGCTACGGATTTATCAACTGTGGTATCTTGCTCTTCAGTTGGGGATGCTGTACCTGCTGGTGTGCCAGTTTGAGGGCTAGATGAATGAGTGCCACTTGCATCAACTTTAGTTTTCTGAGAGCCAGTGGGCTCTTCTGTTATGGTACTAAGAGGGACCGTTTTTCTAAGCAATCCTGTGAATTCTTCAGGATAAGTTAATGTTGTAATCTCACTTTCTATCTCTGGAGAAAATCCAAACGAATCTTTGATGGCATCAATTATAGCTGACAGTAAATCTATCCCGCTTGATAAATCTTGTGTTGTCACCATTGTCAACTTGAATGTCACAGAAATACTTCCATTCCTTCAACACAATGGTATTGCCATGTAGTTGCATTAATAACTCATTATTTAACCTATCATTTATATGATAGATTTAGTGCTTCCACTAGTTTAAATATAAATTGGTTATGGTTACATCACATCAACTCCTGTTTAACAAATTCAGGGCAGCATCAGTCGCAACTGATTTTATCATAGTAATTAGCATAATTATTATAAATTTGCGTAGTTCATGAACAAAATGCTCACCATATACATTTAATTTGCAAAATAATATATTAAATGATATAGCGTTTAAATAGTGTTGAATCAAATTGTATTATTATTATGTCAGGATATGACCATACAACTTCAGCATACATAATGTAATAATGTTGCAATGTGACATTTATAATTATATCAGGATTCAGAATTATAATCTAAATATCCGGGTGTATTCAGGGTTTTAGTCAAAGGCTCATTTATGTTTCTGTAAAGAAACTTGCTCATCTTGATGTTTTGATCGCCATGTTGACGATTTTATTACAATTGTGTTCTGTGGCCTCACATGATATGATTTTATGACACATAGTTTGGAATCTGGACCAATGACATGTGAATTACATATATCTATAATATACTTTCTAATGCAAATTGCAATGTCATATTTGATACAAATAGAAGCACGTCTGGTTTTCATATTAGTTTATTCTAGTTCGGGGATTCAGGACTGTATGTTGTTGGTGTCTCTATGAGGGTACAGATGGGATGTAGTCATAGGTAATTGGTGATTGACAATACAGCAAATTGGTCTGATCTGCACAAATCAAATTTGCATATTTATCAAATAAGTAAACTTTTTTCAAAGTGATAGGGACACGGTAATTTATGTTAATTATAAATGTATGTGTACCTTGGAATAGACAATAGGGGACATAAAATGTAAATTTATCCAGACATGTTAGTATTTTCTTCCATGGTTAAGCTATTATGTTTGATTTTAGCACATGATAAAAATGGTTGCCATGTACTTGTAATGTTTTCAGCAAAATGTCTCTGCTAAGAATTTAATTGTGGAGGTCTTTTAAATTTGGGCTGCTGCGGCAGCATAGCAGTTATTTCCATATTTCTTATTTTGGACATGCATGTCCGAAATTAATTCTCATCTTTATTTCTCGCTTAACAGATAAAAGTGCAACATAAAAATTAAGAACTTACACAATTCCATGGACATTTTGGGATGTTATGGACATATCAAACAGCCAAAATAAAAGTGATGACGTTTGGCCCGTGTGTAACTTTAGCAACAAGAATGTAAATAATAATTTATATATTTTAGTGACACACAAAAAATATACTTACTTGATTTCTGTCACTTCGCATTGAGAAGAGATCGAAATATTTACGAGAGCCCCTTCCATCTAAACAAATTGGTAAGTGTCATTACATAGCATGATATTTCCATCTCAACCATACAAAACCCCTCTTTGTTTAGTATTAGAACACATTGATGATTTACTTCAAGCAATTAATTTTGAATATATGACCTGTGTTCATTTAGCTTAGTCTGCAATATCATTTTATATATTCCTGCTGGTATTTGTTCAGCTGAATCACTATATACATTTTAAAAGGAGTATTGTCGTATTATATTACAAACAAAACCGTGTAGGAACAAAGCATACCGAGATTTATTATGTTAATGAAGACTTATTGATAGCAATTGATGTATTGTTATACACGTATAATTTATCGGATTGATTTTAACTTATATATGTTCTGATAAACAATGGTCGCGTATAGGAATCACAGTCGTTTTGTTAAACCCATCAAATAGTATGATACAACTTAATTTCTGCTAAATATTAATACAAAAGTTACAACAACTTCAAATACATTGATATCAGAATGTAAGTGTGCTTGGAAGTAAAAGACGTGGGCTCATAATAAGAGCACATATCACAAGCCTTTTTAAAAATTAATGAAACTAAATTGCCCAATTTATGGGGGTAGAGCGACAAAACTTCTCAAATTCAGTAGAAGTTCAATAATAATGGAATAGGCATATAGTAAAATACGTGAATTAAAGTTGCTTTTATGCTTTGTCCACAAAACACTCATGCCAATGTTTACAGCCAGCAAAATCCAGTATAGTGCATCATTGCACAGCTATAGTCAGAACATCTGCGTTTTTTCTTTGAACAACTAAGCTAATGTCCATTTGATGGCACAATTATTTCATGGAAATAACAACAATTACTTTATAATCACGAGGAATAATATTTAACTCACCTGATCAGAAAATTGGCTGGTAAAATCCCTGTACGCTTCAGATGAGGTATTGGCGAGATCAGATGTAAATGTATCATTCTCCAATGTAAGTGATCCAGTGACTATAACTACAACGTAATATCTACTACGTGAAATATTGTCTCAGAAAAAATAAAAAAATACTTATTATGAAATAATAAATATGGTGTATTACTGTGTGGAATTACTACTACATTAATTGTGACATTAGATGAAATTCGAATTGATTAGCGTAATAAAATAAATTTATTATATGCCTGTTGAGTAACGATACCAAGAGGAAAAAGACGTAAGTACCTGTAAAAATTGCTGAATCTGTCACATTGGTCGCTTCAGTTGTCCTTGTTGCTACCTCTTCTGTACTGGTGGATGTGTCACCAGTTTCTGCTATATCTGTTGTTTCTTCTGTTATGGTACTAATAGGAACCCCTGTAGCCTTAGATGATGTTATATCAGGAGTAGTTTTGTCCACAGCCGTCTCTGTTATGGTACTAACAGAGGCATCTGTAACCTTAGGTGGTATTATGTCAACAGTAGTTCTGTCGTCAACAGTTTCTTGTGTATCTGTTTCAGTTGTTCCTTTTTGAGTGGTAGTTAGTCGAGTGTCAGTTTGTTGACTGCCAGTTGTTGGTAGAGTTTTGGTCGATATACCTGGTTCAAAAGTATCAAGTGAAATACTTTCTGTCGATGTTACTTTTGTAAGAAATTCCGTTTTCCCAGTTTCGGTTTGTTCTGTATCTTGGACAGTGGTTGCTACAGATTTATCAACTGTGCTATATTGTTCTTCAATTGAGAATGCCGTACCAGCTGGTGTGAAGAAGAAATAGGCATAAATTAATTTCCTGTAACTATCCTAAATATAGCCCAAATGTCACTTATTGTATTACTTGTAAGCTGTATCGGCATATTGAAAAGGACTGCTAAATTATAGATTTATTTTATAACAAATTTGTATGTATACTTAACGTATATATTTATATTAAAGCGACTCAATCAGGCTAAAATCATAAAAAATCGGTGATTTTATTTTGGCTTCTTAATATGACCATATGATGTAAACATGTCCATAGATTAGAACTGCAAAAGTTTTTAAATTTTTGTGTTGCACATTTTCCAGTTAGGCTAGATATAGAGACGAAATTCCTAATTTTTTTATTTTGGAAATGCACGTCCAAAAAAAAGCAATTTCGTTTCTATACGTCTTTGGACATTTTTACATCATATGTAATTTTTAATGTATGCCTATTTCCATGATAATGGTGCATTATGCATCATTTTAATTCTATGCTAATATATTAGGAAATATTAGCTGTTTTTTAAATAACTATATTTTCAAACAATATTTTGTTGCTTTTACTAGTCGTGTGTCGTTGCACACGCTTCCAAAATACCATGTATAATCTTCCACTGAATATTAACATAGATATTGTGAAAATATGCAAAATGCCAGCTTACTTTCTTTTATACTGTGTGGATATCCAAGATTGGTTACCATGGCGACAACCAATATGGCACTTAAACGGTTCGACTTACCACATGACACCCAAAAAAATAAACAAAAGATTTTTCAAGGGTTTTTTAGCCTACTGGACATAGTGAATAACAAAAAAGTCTATCAATCAAAATCTGAGCCATAAAAGTCCGAAAATCAATTTGCCGTAACAATCGGTAAAACCATCACAAGTTTCCTAAAATTTTACATCTAAACCATGATTGTTGTATGTAATTTATGTTTTTTAAGAGTTGGGGAACTCTTTAGTTCGGATAACATTCTGGCTCTGTCAAATCTAATATGGTTTCGGGACTAGGTTAAGGTTAAATTAAAGGTAAAACTAGATTTTTCAACAAATACAAATAGGTACAAATGTAATACCTTATTTTCGTGTAATTTTGAATAGAAAATCCGTTACCTATATTATATTCATGATTCAAGGTCATATTCAATGTCAAACTGTTAACTTCAAGTTCCTGGTCAAGTATTCAAAAATTAGATTTTTACCAAATAAACCTATGAACATGTGTAATACCTTATTATCACAAAAAACAGCAGCAGTGGTCCACATTGTTGAAAGTAGCTTGATGTTATTTTCTAAACGCAATATATTCGCCTTTCTCCAATATACATGTATTTTAGACCCTATTTGTATTTTAGACCATACAGTTGTCATGGAAACAAGGTCGAATATCCATTGCCTGGGAGCTATGTCATGAAAAGGAAGTGAAATTCAAGGAATAAATGTACATTGTGTTTACATCATTCACTTTATTCATTTCTCGTATCAAGCTAAAAACATGTGTTTTAGCTTGATAATTCCCCCCCCCCCCTCTACATATAAAACAACCATACATGCTAATCTCTTGGTGTTTCTGGGGAGGTATAAAACATATATGACACAAATTAAACAGCGCATAATATCTCGTTCGGTGTGATTTTGACAGAATAATCTAATTCTCTTATAGGTTGTTAATGATTAGGCATGCTCAGGGTAGAAAAATCAATATAACTTTGTTAAAACATTTTTTAAGAAAGAGTTACTAGAAAATAACAAGGCCTTATATAAATGGTAGATGTGGTAAATGCAAATGGGAAGGCATTGAAGATCGCTAAAGAGGTTTTTAAAAAAAATGGAGAGGCGTTTAAGTTTAAGAGTGATGCGAAAGCATTGAATGATGATTGAGAGTCGTTAAAAGGGCAATGGAAAAGCGTTAAGGCCGATGAATAGGCGTTAAAAGGCTATGGGGAGATGCTAAACAGTGACCAAGAAGCGGAAAATGTGGAGGCATTGACGAATGACAAACATGCGTTAAATGCAACTGGGCGTGTCGAAAGGTAGTGGTCCACCCTCGGTAAATAAAGTTATTATTATTATTATTATTATTATTATTATTATTATTATTATTATTATTATTATTATTATTATTATTATTATTATTATTATTATTATTATTATTATTATTATTATTATTATTATTATTATTATTATTATTATTATTATTAACTTGCTGAACGTAGTGGATCATTAATCGACAATTTTTTCTGTGAACCAAAACATGTAACGGCTCAACGTGTGTCCTGACTTCCAAACTATCAGACCATTTCCCTTATTATTTAAGTATTGAAAATATAACGCACATTAAGCCTTCAACTAACTATATATATACTTGCGACCAATCCTCGGAAGCTTTGATGAAATTTAAGGAAGAAATAGGAAGAGCAGATCTCGTAAAAAATGTTACAAACAGTCAATCACTTGATCCAAATATAAATTATAACATTTTTGCGGAAATTCTCATTAAGGCTAAACAAAATAATCTACCAGTTAAAAAGAAAAAAATAAACAAACGAAAACATAAGAAATCGCCATGGATTACATCTACTATTGTATGATCGATTAATAAGCGAGATAAAATGTATACAAATCTATGTAAAAGTCCTTTAGCATCAAATCATTATCATTTACTCAAAACAAACTTTAAAACATACAGTTATAATCTAAGACGTACCATATTTACTGCTAAAAAACAATACTATTCTCAAATATTTCTTAAATATAAGTCCGATTTAAAACAAACATGGGCCACTATTTCTACAATTTTAAATACAAATAAAAAAAACATAAAGGATTCACAGATAATATTAACATAGCTGGCAATTTAACAAGCAATATGCTTGATATTGTAAACCATTTCAATAACTATTTTATTAATATTGGAAAGGACATTTCTAGAAAACTCAGCCATCCAAAATTTCGTTCAAATTATCTAAAAAATTCTACAAAAAAACGTTTGGTTTTTGAAAAGGTTACCGAAGCCTCTGTGAGCGAAATTATTGCCAGTTTAAAGCCCGAAACAAATGCTGGACCAGACAATTTTAGTAACAATTTAATAAAAATAATAAAACAAGAGATTGTTCCCTCATTAACCATAACAATCAATCATTAGAAACAAGCACATTTCCAGAGAGCCTAAAAATTGCTGAAGTTGTACCATTATTTAAAAAAGATGACCCCACTACTGTCAATAACTATCGACCCATTTCACTTCTTCATAGCATTTTTAAAATATTTGAAAAAGCTATCCATCAACAATTAAATTCATACCTGTTAAAAAATAACCTTCTATATGGAAGTCAATATGGATTTAGATCTAATCACTCAACGGAACTTGCAGCACTTGAATTGGTCGATAAAATATCAGGTGCAATGGATAATGGGCAAGTTCCGCTAGCCATTTTTTTAGACTTATCTAAAGCTTTCGATACTTTAGACCATACCATCTCGTACATAAACTTAGCTTTTTTGGCATAAAAGACATGTATCTAAATTTACTGAGAAATTATCTATCTGACAGAAAACAATACGTCGAAATTAATTAAATCAAATAAAATTTACTTGCTATCACCACAGGTGTACAGCAAGGATCCATTTTAGGCCCTCTATTATTTTTAGTATACATTAGCGATTTACCCGAATCAACAAAATTGTTTAAATTAATTTCCTATGCGGACGATACCACTTTCTTAATTAACATTAACAAACAGGACATGTCAAATAGAAAAATACTAGAGACAAAAATTAATGATGAAAAAAAAAGTCGCTGATTGGCTGGCAGCTTATTCTTTATCACCAAATTGCGACAAATCCAAATTCATGTTATTTTATAAACCCCCCAGAAAGATTCATATACCGAATATTAAGCTTAATAACAATGACATAGATCATGTGAATGAATTCAACTTTTTAGGCCTACTTATAAACAATAATCTCACTTGGAAAACACATGTTAATAAAATATGCAACAAAATGTCCCAGTCCGTGGGAATAATAAATTGTTTAAAGACTACGTTACCCGATAATATACTACTAGCACTGTATAACACGTTGATTCTACCACACATACATTACTGTATTCTTGCGTGGGGGTATGATTTCAAACGGGTATATACATTTCAAAAAAAGGTTCCGAAAATAATTGATGAGTGTCCTATATTTAGTCACACTGACCCAATATTTCTAAAATTTAACCTATTAAAAGTCAATCATATTTTTTACCTCAACCAACACAAATTTGTTTTTAAATGTATTCACAGTAATGTACACAATTTTTTTTTAAAGATTTTTGTCCAGACCAGATCTCCAACTTACACAATTATAATACAAGGAATTGTTTAAATATTAGACAAATTGCAACCAGAAGGGAATTTCGCAAAAAATGGTTACGATACGATATAATTCAAAAAATAAAGCATACGCCAAATATAATTCATGATAAAGTTCAAACACATAGTTTCAAAAGTTTCTCTAATTATATAAAAAAAATACTTTATAACTTTATATTCAAGTACGTGCAACACTGCACAGTGCTATTCATGCCAAAATTCCAATATTTCCCTGTTGTTTCTTATTTATTACAATTTAAAAATCATTATATTTTTCATATGTATATATGGTTATTTCATTTTAAAATTGTTGTTTGTCTGAACGTATTGTGGTGGCTCTTTTGCTAGCGGTCCCAATCGACCTTAAAAAGAGTCTCCAGACCACCAATGTATATATATTGTTGTGTATCCATCCATCCATCCATCCATCCATCCATCCATCCATCCATCCATCCATCCATCCATCCATCCATCCATCCATCCATCCATCCATCCATCCATCCATCCATCCATCCATCCATCCATCCATCCATCCATCCATCCATCCATCCATCCATCCATCCATCCATCCATGCATCCATCCATCCATCCATCCATCCATCCATCCATCCATCCATCCATCCATCCATCCATCCATCTATCTATCTATCTATCTATAGGAAGCGTTGAATACCAATGAGAAGGTGTGTAGGGGCAATAAGGAAGCATTGAAGGGTGACGCATATACGTTAGATGGCGATGGGGAAGCGTTAAAAAGCGATTAGGATGGGTTGAAAAGCAGTGGAGAGGCGGAAAAGGGTGAATAAGTTTCGTTCGAAAGTGACAGGGTGGTAGTGCTGAGATATTAAAGGACAACGAGGAAGCGTTGAATGACAATGGAAAAGCGTTGAAGGGCATTGGGGTAACGTTAGAGACATTGAAGGGTGACGAAGAGGTACTAAAGGACGAGGGGAAGGCCTTGCATTGCAATGAAGATGAAAAGGTTTCTTCCCTGCTTACTCGTAATGACGGATCACCATCTACAACGCTCAGGTCACAATGGATAACTCATTTCATATTTTAATGGGGCATTTAACCTATATACTAAAGCTCTGGGATCACTCCATATTTTAAACAATTCTGTAAAAAAAAAACGATGTATTTTGTGTTTATTATTTAAAAGACTCACTCAATATAGTTGTGAGTCGGCACACTTATCACCTCATATCCTGCTAAGTGAATCTATTTAAATTTTCAACCACTTGAAACTTCAAGTGCTTGACAATTACTCAAATGTGTTGATTTTGAGATCAAAGATTTACAAATAATAATGTTTAGATACACATTTCATTCCCAATAGCAGTGATTTGGTCGACTAATAAAACAGAAGAAAAACCACAATTATTCGAAATCAGAATGATAAGGGTTAAATTCATCTATTGTGAAGAGATAATTCAGAATGAAATCGTGATTGGTTAACCCTTTCACTACTGACAGAAAATACATAGACAATATTACCCGGAGTTTTCAGTATTGGCCCTTGTATTTTGTTCAGGTAGCCAGTATTTTGACGTCTCACCACACATAATACCCGTCCCATAGACTTACATGTATTATGACTCATACGCTCAGGCCTCCCAGCAATCCTAAATGGGGAAATGTAAATAACACTATATATCATTTTAACCATCAATCTGTTCTCTTTCAATCTATTTTTTTAGCCCAGGAAAACCTCTTGTCCCACTCTCCCCTGAACGATCTAGAAAAAAATTAGTTCGGTTTTGAGTCTTGTTACTGTTAGCGCAAATACTTCATGTTACCTTATATTTGCTTATTTCGATGCTTTTGCTACAACAAAAATCAATTCAAATTGGTAGCAAAATGATATATCTGTAATATTTACCTCCGAGACTGCTTCAAAAAGCCACAATTTTTTTCTTATTCCTAAACTTTATAATGATATGCGCCAATGAATTTGTGTGGTGAGACCTTGGGGAGGCTCGAGGCGGAGGCAAAATACGGCTTCGAGACAAAATGCTAGGGCCAATACTGAAAGCACAAGGGTAATGTCGTATAATTATATTATATACCTTGTAATTCTATTTTGTCATTTGAATAGGCCTAACGTTTGATTAGGCTAGTCCCATTCCTGACCATCGATGTCCAGTCAGACAAACTCGCTCTAGTGTGCCCTCAGTAATTGGGCTATCCAGCACCAACCTCACATGAAACATATATTTCGAACAGAGCAGTTAGGCTGCGCTATGTTTATTTTAGGGCCTACAGGTCAACTGATAATGATAAAATTTGGGCAGCACATCGGGCTATTAAGGCCCTGGTGAGCCTAAGCTCCAGACAATATAACTATATATAGTAGGCCTACAGTTTGTGCTAGACCTACTTCCTTGTATGGATGATATGTATGAATTTAGAAAAAAATAGGCTAGAACATAATATATATTATGGAATATTAATAGCCTAAACCTAACAAAATGTTTGTATGCGTGTCACGCCCGCCTATCTGACAATGCAGTGAGCACAGTCTCTGTCTCTCACAGATCTGACAGGGGTGTACGCCTAGACTTTTAGAGAATGCTGCCTGTCTACAAGCTGCACAGTGTTCACAGACTGTTATCTTCTGTCTGACTGTAGACCCCAGGCTAAGTAGGGTAAGTAGGGTAGACCGGGGTAAGATGACGCACGGGGGAAGATGACTCCCGGATAACGTAGGCCTACATGTCTAAAATATGTGTCATTGAAAGATTCCATAAAATAGCATCTCTCTCGGATAAATCGGACCACAAATCATCACGTTAATAGTCTTTTCACATCATGAGTGAGCGCGGAGGCAACATGGCGCCAAATCAAATGTGGCACTGTCCCTGATCTTGGATGAGGTCAATACGAAGGCCAAACCAGGGCAAATGCCACAAACCCTTTCAAATAATAATAATATCAGTATTCGTCCCAATTGTCCATAATGATAAATAGTAGAAACTAGTCAATACAACGCCAACCAGAGGAACTGTTATTGCACAGGGCCGACACTATGTTATTAGGGCAAATAACAGCATAGGTATATAATAATCCCTAGTACTGGCCCAACTACTGCAAAACAGATAAAGTGCAGCAGTTTGGACAAAACAAAATATAAAACATTTTATTGCAGGAGAGGGACCTTAAACTGGGTGCATGGGTTGACATGGATTGTGCTGTACAATCATAAGGGCATACCAAGGTCATGTCAATGTAATTTCATAGTCAAATCAGGCGAAAATAAACTTTTTGCAGGTTTTTGTACAGTTTTAGATGGATCCCAGTGGCGTAAGAGTTGAAGACAGGACTAGTGGTAGCATATTAAGAGTGAAAACGGGGTGATGCAAAGGAGTAAGGGATAATGACCCCATGGTCATAGATATCTATTCCGAGAACGGGATCCTATAAACTGGTTGCAATGTTTGACATGGGTTTGTGTTGCTCTTTGCTGGGGTACCATCTCTGGGTAACGCCCTGCTTATTTCAAGTACATTTCATGTCAAATCAACAGACGATTACATATTTTCAGTGACATATTCGATCGCAGGAGGGGGGGGAGGGCTCCCCTTTTCAAGCAGAATTAAAATAAAATGTGTATTATTACTGAAATAATTGCATTGTTAGTATTGTTTTTTTCGGGGGGGGCATGCCTTTAGACCCCCCGCCCCCCTGTCCGCCAAACCCCTTTTAAAATATTCTGGCTCCGCCCCTGCGACGCTGGCCAACTATTAACCCGTCATTGTGGAATAGTCTGTGCTTGTTGGGTACTTTTCCTGGCAATTACAGACGCCGCAGAATACCAAAAACGGATCAAACAGCGCCGGTAGCGCCGGTACATGTAGGCTTACTTTTGAAAAGTTCTTCATACCGGAGCTGCGCCGGTACTTGTAGCTACAGGGTTAAGTTAAAAGTGTCTTTTTCAGTTTGTTTCATCAGTAGACAAATGATATTCCATATCATTTAGTGTGACATTATTAAGCAGCCCGAGGCGGGCTGTTTACTGTATTCCACACGGTCCGCCGCCGCCGCCTCTGCAGTTATTTGTTTTCAACATAGCTACTAATCTATCAACTTGCTTCCTCTTACTTCACATAGCCATCACATACCACTGGGGAATTGTTTTGGTTACATTTTGATCCCCATATCATTCATCCTTTAATTACTATGGCCACTAACGAAGAAATGCTCGTTAGCGCATTTCAGTACAAAGTTGCCATCAGATCTTCTTTTAATTCGGCAAATATGTTCAGCTATGTCAGCCAATGACCTGATTAACTTTTGGGATCAAACAATTTGAAAATGCGGCCATTTTTATTTTTGTAATATTTACTTAACTCAAGAAATGCAAAGAAATGCAAAGAAATGCAAGAAATGCAAAATGACTGGACCATGAATATAAAACAAAGTGTTATGTCTCACACAAGGATAACACAGGGATGACAATTTTCACACTAAAAAATCCGAAATGGCTGCCAGTCGGCCATTTTTTTTTTTTTACATTTTTTTTATTTGCACTGTCTCGGAAATCTTGCAGGATAGCAAATCTATGAATTTTGAGACTGATTAACTTTTAGGAGCAAACACTTTTGAAATAGTAGTCGAGCGATAACGGAGGGCTGCTTTCGTGTTCGTTCCGAACAACTCTTTCTAGTTTTAGATACCTTGTTCGGCACTGCTAGAGCGTCAGGAATAATGTCTAATGCGGAGGCAGAAATGGTTCTATGTCAGCGTGGAAATGTCATTTGTGGGTAGTTAAAAAGCTATCCCTCTCACCCTCAGTAGACTTGCCATGCCTATGCTCTTTTTAGCATGATGTCATGCGTGATACTCTTTCTAACATGGTGTCCTGCTTTCTAATGAACCATCAACAAACACATATGACGACTAGTAATTCACAATCTTCCCATATTTAACTATGCTAAAAGTGTTATATTGTTTGCTTGACATATTTTATGATTGACTGTAATACCATATTTAAAACACATGTAGGAATTGAAATCAATCTGGTGTGTACCTAAGCTCAAATAGATGGCTGTTGACGAAATATCGCATCAAAATTGACACTTTTGTTGAATTTATTTCAACATCAATAAGCCTACCGCGTTAATTATTTTTCTAAAAATACATTATTGTCCAATACATGAAATTGTTTACTCGCCTGCTCAAATAGTATCCTCAACATCTATGATATCCATCACAGTATATTGAGAAATTGTCTTGCTGTCTAACTTGCTCTTTTTTTTAAAGCAAGACAACCCAAAAATAAAATTGTTAAAAAGCAGGACCCTTTTTCAAAATACTTTGTTTAATATCGTACATTAGGATGCCAATATTTGTGAAGATAAATGGTTTGTTATATTGGTTAATAATTATTTCTCAGAATTTTCTGACGCGGTAGGTTTATTCATGTTGATATAAAAATAACAAAAATACCCATTTTTATGCCGATATTTCGTGAGTATACATCGATTTCATCTGAGGTACACACTAAATTGATTACACTTTGTATATGTGTTTGCAAAGTGGTACAGCAGCTATTTATGGAAGACTTGAACGAAAAAAACACTCTCAGAATAGCTAAATATGCGAAAAACTCTGAACTAGTTGTCGTCATATGCGTTTGGTGACGGCTCATTAGAAAGCAAGACACCATGATCGGCTGTCTTTCCATTGACGCGATTAAATGGCCGCGCGGCTGGACGCGCGCGTTCCGCCGCTTGGCAGAACCCTGCCCATTGGCGTGTTGAAATGCGCCCAAACGTGCAAGAGCGTGCAGGAGATGTGGTGACATTGTTCTGGACTGTCCTTCGTAGTTGTAGGCCTATCCATGTTAACGGGTCATTCTGTAATAAACGTAGGCCTACATTAACATGCCAAAATATTTCTATTGCTTCAGTTATTCATTAGGCGCACCCTTTAAATACCGCATGTATTCAAATTCAAAGTATGGCTTATAACTAGACTATATATAGAGAGAGATCAAAACTAGGCCTACAGGGTGTATGATGGCCTACATTATGATGCATAATTTAATTTATATCACTGCTTTCTCCCAGTAAACACAACACATGTGTATAACATTTATAAAAGGTCGGTCCAGCGTCATTGACGTTGGTCCAACATTGTATAAATGTTATACAGATGTTTTGGGTTTAATGGGCTAGTGTTCACAGTCTCACAGCAACCTAGTTAATATGAGATGTTGACTCAATTTTGGATTAATGTTCAGCCAGTATCGCAAGCGATAGTTCAGTATTGAACCAGCATTGGTTGAACGGCCCATGTTTGCTGGGCTGCCATACACGACGGAGAAATTCCATAAAAATTAAAAAAGTATGGCATATGGAGAGATGAACGCGCTGTGAATAAACGCAGAAATTGCTATATGTGCGATTGCTGGCCGCGCAGCGAGCTGGCCGCGTGGCCAATTGCGTGTATGGAAACATCACATAGTGATTGTATCAGATCGAATTTTAATTCTGCCGCGCAGCCGTCGCAACGCAACGCGTCGAGCACCCAAACGCGTCAATGGAAAGGCAGCCTTAGAAAGGGTATCACGCATGACAACATGTTAGAAAGAGTATCTGCAAGACAAATCTACAGAGGGCAGGGTTGGGGTCGATTATAATCATAATCGTTGATTATAATTTTTAATCGATTACATTGTAATCATAATCATATTTTTTGAAATCCTGTAATCATGATAATAATTGTAATCGAGAAAAAATGATGACCTGTAATCGTAATCATAATCGTAATCGATATTCTAAAAGCACTGTTATCATGATTATGTAAAAGCATAATCATGATTTTTTCAGTATATATCTCAATAAATAATATATCACTTGAAGCAATTTTTATAATTAAAAAAAAATCAACTAACGTTATATAGAACAGTTTGGTAAATTTCGCTTTGGGCCTATTGTACTAGCATTTAAAATATGGATATATATTGTTAATTTGGCACTTTATTGCACTGCACCGGGTATTGGTTTGAAGTGAGTACAACGTCGTAGACACTGGTCCGGCATTGGGCCAGCTTTGGATCGCGTCTCACGTTTGATGCGTTTTCGGGGTTGCTAAATGTACATAAGTTACAGACCCCACCCCCCCCCCCTAATTATCCGTTTATGAAGAACTATTGAAAGAAAATATGCAATTACATATACTTTTTGGATTGAATGAGCTTATGCAATTTTAAGAGTTTGCATCAAGATTTGTATACTATTTATACATATTAAAAAATGTACCTGTATTTGATATTACATTTTCACGCTAATTTCTCAATTGCGGAAGGGCAGCTTTATGACCAGTGGAGGGGAGGTGGGGGGGGGGGTGACAAATGGGTCGCAAAAGCCTAATTACAGGTACATGGAGTGCGGCCAAATCACTGCCTATCTGAGATTTACGTTCCAAATCATGGTCAAAAACTATTACAATCATACGAGGTTCCTGTCCGAAATTACCAGGTACAATTTGAGTGTACATTATTCCCTGGTGATTCCTTAATATCCTTGGACATTCTTAGCCTTCGTAATTGGCCGTATATCCTGGCAGATTTCTGGATATGATCCAGCACATCGGAGCTGTGCACTGTGACATACCTATCATGTTATCCAGATTAACACTCAACATTACTAAAACCGTTCAAAGTTAGTCATTCGATATTAAGACCATTCTTGATTACCACTGTTTATACATGGCGATGTGATCCACCAATCAGATTTCTTATATGTATGTGAGATATTAATTTCCTCGCAATATCATTATGTGATCGGGTAGGTACAATTGTGTTTTTCATAGATGAATGAAAAGGTAAAAAAAAACGAGCATGTTAAAATATGATGCGAAGACTGTCTGCCATGATAGGTAATTATTATGTTTATCTGGAAGTGTTTTATGCTTTGTTCAGCCTTAACACAAATAGAATCAATGACATGTATTCTATTCAAGTTCAGAGCTATAGATGTTTGGGTCACTCAGAGCTCAATGGAAATATCAAAGGCACCTGTATTGATTTGTATCTCTATTTTTGTATAATACAGATGTCATTTTCCAATCCATATGTACATACCGAATATTACAATATATGTTTTAAAAGTAACGTAGATTTAATAGTCATGCATACTATTTTTTCTTGTATTCTGTGAAACTCAATAGCCTTAACCTTAAATGTTTTCACAAAGCTAGCTATTACAATGAAGTATGAGGTAGGGGCCTTATATAACATTATTTTCACCGAGTAGCCATTCAAAAGGGTTTTCAGCGACGTCAATGCGTTTCCCATACTGCTACAGTATTCGGTCTTACCCATTCTACAGATTTAGTTTAAGGAATGTTTCCATTATATAAAAAATGGACGGATTTTTTCAAAGCTTTTTCTTAAAACATGTTTTTACGATTAAAAAACATTGTTTTTTTATGTGCTACCTAAGTGATGTGAATTCAGATTTTACGTGCTATCAAATTTTCAAAAATTCTGGTTTTAAGTTTTATACAAGTTTAAACACATTTATTGTCTCCATTGAGCAACCTTACATACTTTTCTCACTATTTTCAGCTTGAAATATGGGATGACTATTTTAAGGTATTTGTTAGATGCTGTGAATTCGAAATACTTCAAGAAAAAACACAAAAACAAAAGTATGTATATTTATATACATTTCAACAGTTAATATATTAGAAATATATATAAAATATATATATATATACATTAATATTGCTAACATGCCATACTGTACATTTTAATTGATAATATATCACAGTCGTAAAAAACAAATACATATCACTACTTTACATTATCATATAAATAGCTTGTATGGTTTACTGTGGCTTTTTTGTATTTAAATCAATTATTAATAAATCTATTCTGCGCAAAACATAACTAACTGTTGATATCTTGCGAAGCATTTCAATTATTACCCTGTTTATTTATGTACAAAAATATATTTAGAAAACTAGGTAATGGTTATTGAAACACGCGTCAGCCACAAGGCGGGATATCTGCTCTCTGAATAATCCATAAATGATCTGCAAAATATACTGAACAGATGTCCCTTATTTTTTATTTAATTAGGATTATTTTCATATTTTACCATAGATCCCATGCATCGTGATGATGTCCAACATGCTTATTTGCAAAAGCTGAACAAATTGATAATTTTGCACAGACTTGAATATTTCAGAACAAATATATCAGATAAACAGAACTGCTCATATTTCATATGGAGGTAAGCATTATTGCAACATGCCAGGAATCTGAATCCGACAATGACTATTAGAACTAATCTGGCGTCCATCTGGGCCAGCAATATTCAGAGAATGACAACTTTTAAGATTTCTGTGTTTGCAGAAAAGTACAAACTTATGATAATATAATATTATAATAATATTATTATAATACCGTACTAATAATAACTTATAATAATCAAATGATAAACCCGTGTGTCACAGTCTACCTGTTACAGCATTTTTTATTTGTGGTATTACTGTTAGTGGGAATGTAATTAGTGTTCAAACATCAAAATTTATAACTGTTTCGTCTCAAATTAAACAAATAAGGAATACTTTCTCCCCACATAAGGTTGTGGGTCATGGTCGTGAGATATAACATGAAGTGGGTGGAAATTCAAAACGTAGGGATTTTATGGCTAATAACCAATGATATAAATCCTCGTTAAATAAAGCATAATGGTAGTCGTACACCATTCTTAGTTGTTTACAGGTAGACTACAACAATTGGGCTAGGATTTGTCCAGTGTGCTCTGGTTGTTGGTCCAATGCTGTCACAATGTCTGGACAATATAACGATTGCTATGCAAATTCTTCCATCATTGGGACAGCGAGGGGTCAACAGCCAGACACAGTTGAGTGTGTGCCTAATATGAAGAAAATATACACAAAGTTGATGGAATTTCCATCCTATCAGAAGTTAGTATATGCTGTCTATATCACTGTACATACATTATATATAAATAATGTAATATATAAATAAAAATGCCACAACCCATACAAAATTGCATTTGTACAACTGCATCTACATTCTTGATTATCCTTATAATATATAGTTTGCACTAGCTATCTATACAGTTCCTGTACCTGATGAAGGTTTTGTGTGGGCACTTGTCTCCTGCTCCGTGGTTCTTGACGTTTCTACTTTTTCTTCATCGCTCACTTGTGTACTGCCTACTGATGTATCCACTAGACGAGACGTAACATCTCCTTCAATAGTTTGCGTTGCTGTTGTAATATCCAATTCAGTTCTAGATATCAAAATATTCTCCGTGGCTGCGAATGTTACTCCTGCCTCTGTTGTATTTATAAAAGTTGGTACAAATCCAAACGACTCGTTAATGGCACTAGCGAGAGCTGTCAGCACATCAGCTCCTTTCAGCAAGGCTTTTGTTGTTTCAACTGTCAGATTGAATGTTATCGAAATACTCCTATTTCTTGAATAAATCACAAATGCATTAGTTATTAATAACTAAATAACAGTATACTATTTTGAACTGTTTTATTTTAATAAGCAAAATCACAATAATAGGACAATAACACTGTCAATTAAATAATTAAACAAATAACTAAATATTAAACAAAACATTATTACCTCAGTTTTAAAACCTCACACTCCGAAGAAGTAGTAATATTTTTCAGAGCATCGTCCATCTAAAAAACGGTATTGCAAAAATGTCATTTGATGGAAAAATAATACCAGGAAATAGGACATAAAAAACGCTGACATATTTCTGTATAAACAATTGAGACAATGTTTTTTTCAAATTGAAATGACCATAAATATTAGTTAAGCTTTTTCTGCTTCATTTGAATACCTATGTTATGGATTTCTGGTCATTATAATTTTTATTTTTCAGAGCGGGGACCGCCCTTATACATCAGAATCTGATGTTTACTTACGTCAGATTCTGACAAATAAATACGTTTGAAAGGGTAAAAACACATAAACATAATCGTCAAGAAGGCTACCTCAACATCTACCTATTTGGCTATGCAAGCCGGGTGGGAGCAATTTTCAACTGGTCCGGCCACTGAAAAGGTGGAAGGTGGATTATCTCCAATTCTCCGAAAAAATAGGAATAATCAGAAGAAAACAATAAACTTGGCTCAAAACAGGTCATGGTATGCATGCGGTCGCCCACATTACACGAATTCGTATCGCTGTAAATATTAGTCTTATTCTGCGGGAATGATTTTAACCACGCAGTTCAAGAATTATCATATAAAATACGATTTAGTAGCAGAAGCTCTGACAGTGGCCGAAATGAACATGTTTTGCTGTCAGCAGTATAACTTGTTGTGTCACACAAGGGTGTCATTACCCTAGGCAAGTCACAAAATTTAGGAGGATCAATTATTTTTTTCCTCTCAAGTACTCTTAAATAAATATATAAAATTGCAAAATAATACAACAAAAATTGACTTTACTTCTAGGTGAATTTATATCATAATTCCCATGAGTGTGTGTGTGATCGATGGGGGGGGGGGTGTGGGGGTGGACGTGGCATCATTATCACAACAAACTTTGATTCACAATAACAACATACATTGAGAGAATATTGCAAAAATAAGAATAACTCGTTTAATGTAAAATGATTATCATACAGTCACATTGGCAGGAGCGTGTGGTGCCAGGATATATCATTGGTACCCTAGTGGACAGGGTTCGAACCCCGTTGAGGCAGAAATTATTTCCTTGGCACACATGCATACAGCATACACATGCTAACTGTTCAAATATATTTGATAGCCGCATAAAATGATCGATTAACACTGCATTAAAAAGATATAAAATTAAATAAATGACTACTATGTCAAAGTTAACATTTAAAAAGTCATAAACCATAAACCATTAAGTGAGCTGACAAAAGCCTGGCAAATGCAGTAGCAGTGTGATATAAAATTAAATAAATGACCACTATGTCAAAGTTAACATGTAAAAGATCGAAAACCCTAAACCATAAAGTGAGCTGACATATGCGACCTCGTGTTGCTAATATGCTTTGTCCACAACACGCACATGCTACATACTTTGCAGCCTGAAATATGGCAAATCTAGTGTGTCATACACAGCTGTCATCAGATCATCGATCTGCACATATCTTGTGTATATCCAACGAAAAGGTGTTACACTGGACATTATCTCAACCTCGACAGTTTTCATTATGCCGTTCAAAACCCTTTTGAACACACATGTCCATCTGATAGTAATATTAATTCATAAAAATACATCACATTGATTGAATATAGGATTTAACTCACCTGTTCACAAAATTGTATGGTGAAATTGCGGTACTTCTCTGATGAGGTATTGTGGAGATCAGATGTAAAAGTTTTATCTTCCAATGTAAGTGTACCAGTGACTATAACTGCAACGAAATGATTGTCCCAACTTATGAAATAATAAATATGGCGTGAGGCTATGTGGGATTCTATTACAATAATTGTGATACTGGATGGCAATCAAAATGTTAAGCATAATAAAAAATGCCCATTTTATGCACGATAAGTAATGATACAAAGAGGAACAAGATGTAATTACCCGTAAAAAGTGCTGGATCTGTCACATTAACTGTATCAGTTGTCCTTGTTACTACATTTTCTGTGCTAGTGGATGGTGTACCTGTTTCAGTTTTATCTGTTGTTTCTTCTGTTATTGTACTAAGAGGGGCATTTGTAATCTTAGATGATGCTATGTCAAAAGTAGATGATGTTATTTCAGCAGTAGTTTTGTCTGCAGCAGTCTCCTTTGTCACAGTGGCAGTTTGAGTTGTACTTTTCAAATCCGCTTCTGTTCCAGTGGATTGTGCACCTGTTTCTGTTTTAGCTGTTGCTTTTTCTGTTATGGTACTGATAGGCGCATCCGTAAACTCAGTTGTTATATAAGCAGTAGTTGTGTCTACACCCGTCTTTTGTGTGACGGTTTGAGTTGTACTTTCGACATCCTTTTCTGTGCCAGTGGATGGTGCACCTGTTTCTGTTGTATCTGTTGCTTTGTCTCTTATGGTACTAATAGGAGCATCTGTCACCTTAGTTGTTATATTAGCAGTAGTTTTGCCTTCAGCAGACTCTTGTGGCACAGTAGCAGTTTGAGTTGTACTTTCGACATCTGTTTCAGCTCCAGCGGATGGTGCACCTGTTTTTATTTTATCGATTGTGTCTTCTGTTATGGTAGTTATATCAGTAGTAGTTTTGTCTGCAACAGTTTTTGTTGTCACAGTGGCAGTTTCAGTTGTACTTTCCACATCCGTTTCCGTTCTAGTGGATTGTGCACCTGTTTCTGTTTTAGCTGTTGCTTTTTCTGTTCTGGTACTACTATAGGCATCCGTTATCATAGACGTTATTTCAGCAGTAGTTTTGCCTTCAGCAGCTTCTTGTGGTACAGTGACAGATCGAGTGGTACTTTCGACATCCGCTTCTGTGTCAGTGGATGGTGCACTAGTTTCTGGTTTAGCCGTAACCTTAGGTGATGTTATTTCAGTAGTAGTTTTGTCTACAGCTGCCTCTTGTGTGACAGATCGAGTTGTACTTTCGACACCCTTTTCTGTGCCAGTAGATGGTGCACCTGTTTCTGTTTTATCTGTTGCTTTTTCTGTTCTGGTACTACTAGGGGCATCCGTTATCATAGACGTTATTTCAGCAGTAGTCTTGCCTTTAGCAGTCTCTTGTGGCACAGTGACAAATTGAGTTGTACTTTCGACATCCGTTTCTGTTCCAGTGGATGGTGCACCTGTTTCTGTTTCGGCCGTAACCTTAGATGATGTTATTTCAGCAGTAGTTGTGTCTACAGCTGCCTCTTGTGTAACAGATCGAGTGGTACTTTCGACACCCTTTTCTGTGCCAGTAGAGGGTGCACCTGTTTCTGTTTTACCTGTTGTGTCTTCTGCTATGATACTTATAGGATCATCCGTCACCTTAGACGATAATTCAGCAATAGTTTTGCCTTCAGCAGTCTCTTGTGGCACAGTAGCAGTTTGAGTTGTACTTTCGACATCTGTTTCAGCTCCAGCGGATGGTGCACCTGTTTCTATTTTATCGATTGTGTCTTCTGTTATGGTAGTTATATCAGTAGTAGTTTTGTCTGCAACAGTTTTTGTTGACACAGTGGCAGTTTCAGTTGTACTTTCCACATCCGTTTCCGTTCTAGTGGATTGTGCACCTGTTTCTGTTTTAGCTGTTGCTTTTTCTGTCCTGGTACTACTAGGGGCATCCGTTATCATAGACGTTATTTCAGCAGTAGTATTGCCTTTAGCAGTCTCTTGTGGCACAGTGGCAGTTTGAGTTGTACTTTCGACATCCGCTTCTGTTCCAGTGGATGGTGCACCTGTTTCAGTTTCGGTCGTAACCTTAGATGATGTTATTTCAGCAGTAGTTGTGTCTACAGCTGTCTCTTGTGTGACAAATCGAGTGGTACTTTCGACACCCTTTTCTGTGCCAGTAGATGGTGCACCTGTTTCTGTTTTATCTGTTGTGTCTTCTGCTATGGTACTAATAGGAGCATCCGTCACCTTAGACGATATTTCAGCAATAGTTTTGCCTTCAGCAGTCTCTTGTGGCACAGTAGCAGTTTGAGTTGTACTTTCGACATCTGTTTCAGCTCCAGCGGATGGTGCACCTGTTTCTATTTTATCGATTGTGTCTTCTGTTATGGTAGTTATATCAGTAGTAATTTTGTCTGCAACAGTTTTTGTTGTCACAGTGGCAGTTTCAGTTGTACTTTCCACATCCGTTTCCGTTCTAGTGGATTGTGCACCTGTTTCTGTTTTAGCTGTTGCTTTTTCTGTTCTGGTACTACTAGGGGCATCCGTTATCATAGACGTTATTTCAGCGGTAGTCTTGCCTTCAGCAGTCTCTTGTGGCACAGTGGCAGTTTGAGTTGTACTTTCGATATCCGTTTCTGTTCCAGTGGATAGTGCACCTGTTTCTGTTTCGGTCGTAACCTTAGATGATGTTATTTCAGCAGTAGTTGTGTCTACAGCTGTCTCTTGTGTGACAAATCGAGTGGTACTTTCGACACCCTTTTCTGTGCCAGTAGATGGTGCACCTGTTTCTGTTTTATCTGTTGTGTCTTCTGCTATGGTACTAATAGGAGCATCCGTCACCTTAGACGATATTTCAGCAATAGTTTTGCCTTCAGCAGTCTCTTGTGGCACAGTAGCAGTTTGAGTTGTACTTTCGACATCTGTTTCAGCTCCAGCGGATGGTGCACCTGTTTCTATTTTATCGATTGTGTCTTCTGTTATGGTAGTTATATCAGTAGTAGTTTTGTCTGCAACAGTTTTTGTTGTCACAGTGGCAGTTTCAGTTGTACTTTCCACATCCGTTTCCGTTCTAGTGGATTGTGCACCTGTTTCTGTTTTAGCTGTTGCTTTTTCTGTTCTGTTACTACTAGGGGCATCCGTTATCATAGACGTTATTTCAGCAGTAGTTTTGCCTTCAGCAGTTCCTTGTGGTACAGTGACAGATCGAGTGGTACTTTCGATATCCTTTTCTGTGTCAGTGGACGGTGCACCTGTTTCTGTCTCAGGCGTAACCTTAGATGATGTTATTTCAGCAGTAGTTTTGTCAACAGCTGTCTCTTGTGTGACAGATCGAGTGGTACTTTCGACATCCATTTCTGTTGCAGTGGATGATGCACCTGTTCCTGTTGTATCTGTTGTTTCTTCTGTTATTGTAACCTTAGGTGTTATTATGTCAACAGTAGTTCTGTCTTCAACAGATTCTTGTGTATCTGTTCCAGTTGTCCCTTTTTGAGTCGTAGTTTGTTGACTGGCAGTTGTTTTGGTTGATATAGCTGGCTTTACGGTTTCAACTGAAATACTTTCTGTCGATGTTGCTTTTCTAACAAAATCAGTTTTTCCAGTATCAGAGAGTTCATGGACAGTGGTTGCTACGGATTTATCAACTGTGGTATCTTGCTCTTCAGTTGGGGATGCTGCACCTGCTGGTGTGCCAGTTTGAGGGCTAGATGATTGAGTACCACTTGCATCAACTTTAGTTTTCTGAAAGCCAGTGGGCTCTTCTGTTATGGTACTAAGAGGGACCGTTTTTGTAAGCAATCCTGTGGATTCTTCAGGATAAGTTAATGTTGTAGTCTCACTTTCTATCTCTGGAGAAAATCCAAACGAATCTTTGATGGCATCAATTATAGCTGACAGTAAATCTATCCCGCTTGATAAACCTTGTGTTGTCACCATTGTCAACTTGAATGTCACAGAAATACTTCCATTCCTTCAACACAATGTTATTGCCATGTAGTTGCATTAATAACACATTATTTAACCTATCATTTATATGATAGATCTAGTGCTTCCACTAGTTTAAATATAAATTGTTTATGGTTACATCACATTAACTCCTGTTTAACAAATTCAGGGCAGCATCAGTCGCAACTGATTTTATCATAGTAATTAGCATAATTATTATAAATTTGCGTAGCTCATCAACAAAATGCTCACCATATACATTTTTTTTGCAAAACAATATATTAAATGATATAGCTTTTAAATAGTGTTGAATCAAATTGTATTATTATTATGTCAGGATATGACCATACCACTTCAGCATACATAATGTAATAATGTTGCAATGTGACATTTATAATTATATCAGGATTCCGAATTATAATCTAAATATCTGGGTGTATTCAGGGTTTTAGTCAAAGGCTCATTTATGTTTCTGTAAATAAACTTGCTCATCTTGATGTTTTGATCGCCATGTTGACGATTTTATTACAATTGTGTTCTGTGGCCTCACATGATATGATTTTATGACACATAGTTTGGAATCTGGACCAATGACATGTGAATTACATATGCCTATAATATACTTTTTAATGCAAATTGCAAAGTCATATTTGATACAAATAGAAGCACGTCTGGTTTTCATATTAGTTTATTCTAGTTTGGGGATTCAGGACTGTATGTTGTTGGTGTCTCTATGAGGGTACAGATGGGATGTAGTCATAGGTAATTGGTGATTGACAATACAGAAAATTGGTCTGATCTGCACAAATCAAATTTGCATATTAATTATCAAATAAAAAAACTTTTTTCAAAGTGATAGTGATACGGTAATTTATGTTAATTATGAATGTATGTGTACCTTGGAATAGAAAATATGGGACATAAAATGTAAATTTATCCAGACATGTTAGTATTTTCTTCCATGGTTAAGCTATTATGTTTGTTTTTAGCACATGATAAAAATGGTTGCCATGTACTTGTAATGTTTTCAGCAAAATGTCTCTGCTAAGAATTTAATTGAGGAGGTCTTTTAAATTTGGGCTGCTGCGGCAGCATAGCAATTATTTCCATATTTCTTATTTTGGACATGCATGTCCGAGGTTAATTCTCATCTTTATTTCTCGCTTAACAGAGAAAAGTGCAGCATAAAAATTAAGAACTTACACAATTCCAGGGACATTTTGGGATGTTATGGACATATCAAACAGCCAAAATAAAAATGATGACGTTTGGCCCGTGTGTAACTTTAGCAACACGAATGTAAATAATAATTTACATATTGTAGTGACACACAAAAAATATACTTACTTGATTTCTGTCACTTCGCATTGAGAAGAGATCGAAATATTTACGAGAGCCCCTTCCATCTAAACAAATTGGTAAGTGTCATTACATAGCATGATATTTCCATCTCAACCATACAAAACCCCTCTTTGTTTAGTATTATAACACATTGATGATTTACTTCAAGCAATTGATTTTGAATATATGACCAGTGTTCATTTAGCTTAGTCTGCAATATCATTTTATATATTCCTGCTGGTATTTGTTCAGCCGAATCACTATATACATTTTAAAAAGGAGTATTGTCGTATTATAATTCAAACAAAACCGTGTAGGAACAAAGCATACCGAGATTTATTATGTTAATGAAGAATTATTGATAGCAATTGATGTATTGTTATACACGTATAATTTATCGGATTGATTTTAACTTATATATGTTCTGATAAACAATGGTCGCGTATAGGAATCACAGTCGTTTTGTTAAACCCATCAAATAGTATGATACAACTTAATTTCTGCTAAATATTAATACAAAAGTTACAACAACTTCAAATACATTGATATCAGAATGTAAGTGTGCTTGAAAGTAAAAGACGTGGGCTCATAATAAGAGCACATATCACAAGCCTATTGAAAAAGTAATGAAACTGAATTGCCCAATTTATAGAGGAAGAGCGACAAAACTTCTGAATTCAGTAGCAGTTCAATAATAATGGAATAGTCACATAGTAAAATACGTGAATTAAAGTTGTTTCTACGCTTTGTGCATAAAACACTCACACCACTGTTTACAGCCGGAGAAATCAACTATAGTGCATCATTGCACAGCTATTGTCAGTACATCTGCGTTTCTCTTTGAACAACTAAGCTAATGTCCATTTGATTGCACATTTATTTCATGGAAATAACAACAATTACTTTATAATCACGAGGAATAATATTTAACTCACCTGATCACAAAATTGGCTGGTAAAATCCCTGTACGCTTCAGATGATGTATTGGCGAGATCAGATGTAAATGTATCATTCTCCAATGTAAGTGATCCAGTGACTATAACTACAACGTAATATCTACCACTTGAAATATTGTATCAAAAAAATAAATAAGATACTAATGAAATAATAAATATGGCTTGATAATATGTGGGATTACTAAAACATTAGTTGTGCTATTAGATGGCATTCATGGCCTTTTAAAAATATTCATTATATGCATATAAGTAATGTCATAAATAGGAAGAATACGTAATTACCTGTAAAAGGTGCTGAATCTGTTACATTGGCTGCTTCAGTTGTCCTTGTTACCACCTTCTCTGTGCTGGTGGATTGTGTACCCGTTTCATCTGTTGTTTCATCTGTTATTGTACTAATAAGGGCATCTGTAATCGTAGGTGTTACAATGTCAAGAGTAGTTTTTTCTTCACCAGTTTCTTGTGTCACAGCGGCTGTTTGAGTTGTAGTTTCTGTGCCAGTGGAGTGTGCACCTGTTCCCGTTTTAGCTGTTGCCTCCTGTATTATGGTACTAATGGGGACATCTGCCAACTTGGTTGTTATATCAGCAGTAGTTTTGTCTACAGCAGTCTCTTTTGTCACAGGGGCAGTTGGAGTTGTACTTTCGACCTCCTTTTCTGTTCCAGTGGATGGTGATCCTGTATCTGTTGTATATGTTGCTGCTTCTGTTATTGTACTAATAGGGACGTCTGTACTCTTAGATGATGTTATTTCAGGAGTAGTTTTGTCTTCAACAGTCTCTTTTGTCACAGTGGTAGTTTGAGGTGTAGTTTTGATATCCTTGTCTGTGCCAGTGGATGGTGAACCTGCTTCTGTTATATCTGTTGCCTCCTCTATTAGGGTACTGATGGGGACATCTGTCACCTTAGTTGTTATATCAGCAGTGGTTTTGTCTACAACAGTCTTTTTTGTCACAGTGGCAGTATGAGTTGTACTGTCGACATCCTTTTCTGTTCCAGTGGACGGTGCACCTGTTTCGGTTCTATCTGTTGTCTCCTCTGTTATGGTACTAATAGAGTCTGTAATCTTAGTTGTTATATCAGCAGTAGATTTGTCTTCAGCAGTCCCTTGTGGCACAGTCGCAGCTCGAGTTGTACTTTCGACCTCCTTTCCTGTTCCAGTGGATGGTGCACCTGTTTTAGTTTTATCTGTTGCCTCCTCTGTTGTGGTACTAATGGGGACATCTGTCTCCTTAGTTTTTATATCAGCAGTAGTTTTGTCTACATCAGTCTCTTTTGTCACAGTGGCAGTTTGAGTTGTACTTTCGACTTCCTTTTCTGTTCCAGTGTATGGTGATCCTGTCTCTGTTTTATATATTGCTTTTTCTGTTATTGTACTAATAGGGACGTCTGTACTCTTAGATGATGTTTTTTCAGGAGTAGTTTTGTCTTCAACAGTATATTTTGTCACAGTGGCAGTTTGTGTTGTAGCTTCCACATCCTTGTCTGTGGCAGTGGATGGTGCACCTGTTTCTGTTATGGTACTAATAGGGACATCAGTGATCTTAGTTGTTATATCAACAGTCGTTTTGTCTACAGCCTTCTCTTGTGTGACAGTTTGAGTTGTAGTTTCGACAACCTTGTCTGTGTCAGTGGATGGTGCATCTGTTTCCATTTTATCTATTGTGCCTTCTGTTATGGTAGTTATATCAGTAGTAGTTTTGTCTGCAGCAGTTTTTGTTGTCACAGTGGCAGTTTCAGTTGTATTTTCCACATCCGTTTCAGCTCCAGCGGATGGCGCACCTGTTTCTATTTTATCGATTGTGTCTTCTGCTATGGTAGTTATATCAGTAGTAGTTTTGTCTGCAACAGTTTTTGTTGTCACAGTGGCAGTTTCAGTTGTACTTTCCACATCCGTTTCCGTTCTAGTGGATTGTGCACCTGTTTCTGTTTTAGCTGTTGCTTTTTCTGTTCTGGTACTAATACGGGCATCTGTCATCATAGACGTTATTTCAGCAGTAGTCTTGCCTTCAGCAGTCTCTTGTGGCACAGTGGCAGTTTGAGTTGTACTTTCGACATCCGTTTCTGTTCCAGTGGATGGTGCACCTGTTTCTGTTTCGGTCGTAACCTTAGATGATGTTATTTCAGCAGTAGTTGTGTCTACAGCTGTCTCTTGTGTGACAAATCGAGTGGTACTTTCGACACCCTTTTCTGTGCCAGTAGATGGTGCACCTGTTTCTGTTTTATCTGTTGTGTCTTCTGCTATGGTACTAATAGGAGCATCCGTCACCTTAGACGATATTTCAGCAATGGTTTTGCCTTCAGCAGTCTCTTGTGGCACAGTAGCAGTTTGAGTTGTACTTTCGACATCTGTTTCAGCTCCAGCAGATGGTGCACCTGTTTTTATTTTATCGATTGTGTCTTCTGTTATGGTAGTTATATCATTAGTAGTTTTGTCTGCAACAGTTTTTGTTGTCACAGTGGCAGTTTCAGTTGTACTTTCCACATCCGTTCCCGTTCTAGTGGATTGTGCACCTGTTTCTGTTTTAGCTGTTTCTTTTTCTGTTCTGTTACTACTAGGGGCATCCGTTATCATAGACGTTATTTCAGCAGTAGTTTCGCCTTCAGCAGTTTCTTGTGGTACAGTGACAGATCGAGTGGTACTTTCGATATCCTTTTCTGTGTCAGTGGATAGTGCACCTGTTTCTGTCTCAGCCGTAACCTTAGATGATGTTATTTCAGCAGTAGTTTTGTCAACAGCTGTCTCTTGTGTGACAGATCGAGTGGTACTTTCGACATCCGTTTCTGTTGCAGTGGATGATGCACCTGTTTCTGTTGTATCTGTTGTTTCTTCTGCTATTGTAACCTTAGGTGTTATTATGTCAACAGTAGTTCTGTCTTCAACAGATTCTTGTGTATCTGTTCCAGTTGTCCCTTTTTGAGTCGTAATTTGTTGACTGGCAGTTGTTTTGGTTGATATAGCTGGCTCTACGGTTTCAACTGAAATACTTTCTGTCGATGTTGCTTTTCTAACAAAATCAGTTTTTCCAGTATCAGAGAGTTCTTGGACAGTGGTTGCTACGGATTTATCAACTGTGGTATCTTGCTCTTCAGTTGGGGATGCTGTACCTGCTGGTGTGCCAGTTTGAGGGCTAGATGATTGAGTGCCACTTGCATCAACTTTAGTTTTCTGAGAGCCAGTGGGCTCTTCTGTTATGGTACTAAGAGGGACCGTTTTTGTAAGCAATCCTGTGGATTCTTCAGGATAAGTTAATGTTGTAGTCTCACTTTCTATCTCTGGAGAAAATCCAAACGAATCTTTGATGGCATCAATTATAGCTGACAGTAAATCTATCCCGCTTGATAAACCTTGTGTTGTCACCATTGTCAACTTGAATGTCACAGAAATACTTCCATTCCTTCAACACAATGTTATTGCCATGTAGTTGCATTTATAACTCATTATTTAACCTATCATTTATATGATAGATCTAGTGCTTCCACTAGTTTAAATATAAATTGTTTATGGTTACATCACATTAACTCCTGTTTAACAAATTCAGGGCAGCATCAGTCGCAACTGATTTTATCATAGTAATTAGCATAATTATTATATATTTGCGTAGTTCATGAACAAAATGCTCACCATATACATTTTTTTTGCAAAACAATATATTAAATGATATAGCTTTTAAATAGTTTTGAATCAAATTGTATTATTATTATTATGTCAGGATATGACCATACAACTTCAGCATACATAATGTAATAATGTTGCAATGTGACATTTATAATTATATCAGGATTCAGAATTATAATCTAAATATCTGGGTGTATTCAGGGTTTTAGTCAAAGGCTCATTTATGTTTCTGTAAAGAAACTTGCTCATCTTGATGTTTTGACCGCCATGTTGACGATTTTATTACAATTGTGTTCTGTGGCCTCACATGATATGATTTTATGACACATAGTTTTGAATCTGGACCAATGACATGTGAATTACATATATGTATAATATACTTCTTAATGCAAATTGCAATGTCATATTTGATACAAATAGTAACACGTCTGGTTTTCATATTAGTTTATTCTAGTTTGGGGATTCAGGACTGTATGTTGTTGGTGTCTCTATGAGGGTATAGATGGGATGTAGTCATAGGTAATTGGTGATTGACAATACAGCAAATTGGTCTGCTCTGCACAAATCAAATTTGCATATTGATCAAATAAGTAAACTTTTTTCACAGTGATAGTGATACGGTAATTTATGTTAATTATAAATTGTTTACATAATTAATTATGTTTGTTTTTAGCACATGATAAAAATGGTTGCCATGTACTTGTAATGTTTTCAGCAAAATGTCTCTGCTAAGAATTTAATTGTGGAGGTCTTTTAAATTTGGGCTGCTGCGGCAGCATAGCAGTTATTTCCATATTTCTTATTTTGGACATGCATGTCCGAAATTAATTCTCATCTTTATCTCTCGCTTAACAGAGAAAAGTGCAACATAAAAATTAAGAACTTACACAATTCCAGGGACATTTTGGTATGTTATGGACATATCAAACAGCCAAAATAAAAATGATGACGTTTGGCCCATGTGTAACTTTAGCAACAGGAATGTAAATAATAATTTATATATTATAGTGACACACAAAAAATATACTTACTTGATTTCTGTCACTTCGCATTGAGAAGAGATCGAAATATTTACGAGAGCCCCTTCCATCTAAACAAATTGGTAAGTGTCATTACATAGCATGATATTTCCATCTCAACCATACAAAACCCCTATTTGTTTAGTATTAGAACACATTGATGATTTACTTCAAGCAATTAGTTTCGAATATATGACCTGTGTTCATTTAGCTTAGTCTGCAATATCATTTTATATATTCCTGCTGGTATTTGTTCAGCCGAATCACTATATACATTTTAAAAACGAGTATTGTCGTATTATAATTCAAACAAAACTGTGTAGGAAAAAAGCATACCGAGATTTATTATGTTAATGAAGACTTATTGATAGCAATTGATGTATTATTATACACGTATAATTTATCGTATTGATTTTAACTTATATATGTTCTGACAAACAATGGTCGCGTATAGGAATCACAGTCGTTTTGTTAAACCCATCAAATAGTATGATACAACTTAATTTCTGCTAAATAGTAATACAAAAGTTACAACAACTTCAAATACATTGATATCAGAATGTAAGTGTGCTTGGAAGTAAAAGACATGGGCTCATAATAAGAGCACATATCATAAGCCTATTGAAAAAGTAATGAAACTGAATTGCCCAATTTATAGAGGTGGAGCGACAAAACTTCTGAATTCAGTAGCAGTTCAATAATAATGGAATAGTCACATAGTAAAATACGTGAATTAAAGTTGCTTCTACGATTTGTGCATAAAACACTCACACCACTGTTTTCAGCCAGAAAAATCAACTATAGTGCATCATTGCACAGCTATTGTCAGAACATCTGCGTTTCTCTTTGAACAACTAAGCTAATGTCCATTTGATGGCACAATTATTTCATGGAAATAACAACAATTACTTTATAATCACGAGGAATAATATTTAACTCACCTGATCACAAAATTGGCTGGTAAAATCCCTGTACGTTTCAGATGATGTATTGGCGAGATCAGATGTAAATGCATCATTCTCCAATGTGAGTGATCCAGTAACTATAACTACAACGTAATATCTACCACTTGAAATATTGTATCAAAAAAATAAAAAAGATACTAATGAAATAATAAATATGGCTTGATAATATGTGGGATTACTAACACATTAGTTGTGCTTTTAGATGGCATTCATGGCCTTTTAAAAATATTCATTATATGCATATAAGTAATGACATAAATAGGAAGAATACGTAATTACCTGTAAAAGGTGCTGAATCTGTTACATTGGCTGCTTCAGTTGTCCTTGTTACCACCTTCTCTGTGCTGGTGGATTGTGTACCCGTTTCATCTGTTGTTTCAACTGTTATTGTACTAAGAAGGGCATCTGTAATCGTAGGTGTTACAATGTCAAGAGTAGTTTTGTCTTCACCAGTTTCTTGTGTCACAGCGGCTGTTTGAGTTGTAGTTTCTACATCTTTTTCTGTGCCAGTGGAGTGTGCACCTGTTCCCGTTTTAGCTGTTGCCTCCTCTATTATGGTACTAATGGGGACATCTGTCAACTTAGTTGTTATAACAGCAGTAGTTTTGTCTACAGCAGTCTCTTTTGTCACAGTGGCAGTTGGAGTTGTACCTTCGACCTCCTTTTCTGTTCCAGTGGATGGTGATCCTGTATCTGTTGTATGTGTTGCTGCTTCTGTTATTGTACTAATAGGAACGTCTGTACTCTTAGATGATGTTATTTCAGGAGTAGTTTTGTCTTCAACAGTCTCTTTTGTCACAGTGGTAGTTTGAGGTGTAGTTTTGATATCCTTGTCTGTGCCAGTGGACGGTGCACCTGTTTCGGTTCTATCTGTTGTCTCCTCTGTTATGGTACTAATAGAGTCCGTAATCTTAGTTGTTATATCGGCAGTAGATTTGTCTTCAGCAGTCCCTTGTGGCACAGTCGCAGCTCGAGTTGTACTTTCGACCTCCTTGTCTGTTCCAGTGGATGGTGCACCTGTTTTAGTTTCATTTGTTGCCTCCTCTGTTGTGGTACTAATGGGGACATCTGTCTTCTTAGTTGTTATATCAGCAGTAGTTTTGTCTACAGCAGTCTCTTTTGTCACAGTGGCAGTTTGAGTTGTACTTTTGACCTTCTTTTCTGTTCCAGTGGATGGTGCACCTGTTTTAGTTTTATCTGTTGCCTGCTCTATTATGGTACTAATGGGGACATCTGTCAACTTAGTTGTTATACCAGCAGTAGTTTTGTCTACAGCAGTCTCTTTTGACACAGCGGCAGTTTGAGTTGTACTTTCGACTTCCTTTTCTGTTCCAGTGGATGGTGATCCTGTCTCTGTTTTATATATTGCTTTTTCTGTTATTGTACTAATAAGGACGTCTGTACTCTTAGATGAGGTTTTTTCAGGAGTAGTTTTGTCTTCAACAGTATATTTTGTCACAGTGGCAGTTTGTGTTGTAGCTTCTACATCCTTGTCTGTGCCAGTGGATGGTGCACCTGTTTCAGTTATGGTACTAATAGGGACATCAGTGATCTTAGTTGTTATATCAGCAGTAGTTTTGTCTACAGCCTTCTCTTGTGTGACAGTTTGAGTTGTAGTTTCGACAACTTTGTCTGTGTCAGCGAATGGTGCACCTGTGTCTGTTATATCTGTTGTGTCTTCTGTTATGGCACTGATAGGGGCTTCCGTAATCTTAGTTGTTATATCAGTGGTAGATTTGTCTTCAGTAGTCTCTTTTGGCACAGTATGTGTTACTATGTCAAGAGTAGTTTTGTCTTCAACAGTTTCTTGTGTCACAGCGGCTGTTCGGGCTGTAGATTTTACATCTTTTTCTGTGCCAGTGGAGTGTGCACCTGTTCCTGTTTTAGCTGTTGTTTCTTCTGTTATGGTACTAATAACGGCATCTGTAATCTCAGTAGTTACATCAGCAGTAGATTTGTCTTCAACAGTCTTTTTAGTCACAGTGGCAGTTTGAGTTGTGCGTTCAACATTCTTGTTTGTGCCAGTGGATGGTGCACCTGTTTCATTTGTATCTGTTGCTTCGTCTATTATGGTACTAATAGGGACATCTGTCACCTTAGTTGTTATATCAGCAGTAGTTTTGTCTACAGCAGTCTCTTTTGTCACAGTGGCAGTTTGAGTTGTACTTTCGACTTCCTTTTCTGTTCCAGTGGATGGTGATCCTGTCTCTGTTTTATATATTATTTTTTCTGTTATTGTACTAATAGGGACGTCTGTATTCTTAGATGATGTTATTTCAGGAGTAGTTTTGTCTTCAACATAATCTTTCGTCACAGTGGAAGTTTGTGTTGTAGTTTCGACAATCTTGGCTGTGCCAGTGGATGGTGCACCTGTTTCTGTTATGGTACTACTAGTTTCGACAACCTTGTCTGTGTTAGTGGCTGGTGCACCTGTGTCTGTTATATCTGTTGTGTCTTCTGTTATGGTACTGATAGGGGCTTCCGTAATCTTAGTTGTTATATCAGCAGTAGATTTGTCTTCAGCAGTCCCTTGTGGCACAGTCGCAGCTCGAGTTGTACTTTCGACCGCCTTTCCTGTTCCAGTGGATGGTGCACCTGTTTTAGTTTCATCTGTTGCCTCCTCTGTTGTGGTACTAATGGGGACATCTGTCTCCTTAGTTGTCATATCAGCAGTAGTTTTGTCTAGAGCAGTCTCTTTTGTCACAGTGGCAGTTTGAGTTGTACTTTCGACCTTCTTGTCTGTTCCAGTGGATGGTGCACCTGTTTTAGTTTTATCTGTTGCCTCCTCTATTATGGTACTAATGGGGACATCTGTCAACTCAGTTGTTATAACAGCAGTAGTTTTGTCTACAGCAGTCTCTTTTGTCACAGTGGCAGTTTGAGTTGTACTTTCGACTTCCTTTTCTGTTCCAGTGGATGGTGATCCTGTCTCTGTTTTAAATATTGCTTTTTCTGTTATTGTACTAATAGGGACGTCTGTACTCTTAGATGATGTTTTTTCAGGAGTAGTTTTGTCTTCAACAGTATATTTTGTCACAGTGGCAGTTTGTGTTGTAGCTTCCACATCCATGTCTGTGCCAGTGGATGGTGCACCTGTTTCTGTTATGGTACTAATAGGGACATCAGTGATCTTAGTTGTTATATCAACAGTCGTTTTGTCTACAGCCTTCTCTTGTGTGACAGTTTGAGTTGTAGTTTCGACAACCTTGTCTGTGTCAGTGGATGGTGCATTTGTTTCCATTTTATCTATTGTGCCTTCTGTTATGGTAGTTATATCAGTAGTAGTTTTGTCTGCAACAGTTTTTGTTGTCACAGTGGCAGTTTCAGTTGTATTTTCCACATCCGTTTCAGCTCCAGCGGATGGCGCACCTGTTTCTATTTTATCGATTGTGTCTTCTGTTATGGTAGTTATATCAGTAGTAGTTTTGTCTGCAACAGTTTTTGTTGTCACAGTGGCAGCTTCAGTTGTACTTTCCACATCCGTTTCCGTTCTAGTGGATTGTGCACCTGTTTCTGTTTTAGCTGTTGCTTTTTCTGTTCTGGTACTAATACGGGCATCTGTCATCATAGACGTTATTTCAGCAGTAGTCTTGCCTTCAGCAGTCTCTTGTGGCACAGTGGCAGTTTGAGTTGTACTTTCGACATCCGTTTCTGTTCCAGTGGATGGTGCACCTGTTTCTGTTTCGGTCCTAACCTTAGATGATGTTATTTCAGCAGTAGTTGTGTCTACAGCTGTCTCTTGTGTGACAAATCGAGTGGTACTTTCGACACCCTTTTCTGTGCCAGTACATGGTGAACCTGTTTCTGTCTTATCTGTTGTGTCTTCTGCTATGGTACTAATAGGAGCATCCGTCACCTTAGACGATATTTCAGCAATGGTTTTGCCTTCAGCAGTCTCTTGTGGCACAGTAGCAGTTTGAGTTGTACTTCTGACATCTGTTTCAACTACAGCAGATGGTGCACCTGTTTCTATTTTATCGATTGTGTCTTCTGTTATGGTTGTTATATCATTAGTAGTTTTGTCTGCAACAGTTTTTGTTGTCACAGTGGCAGTTTCAGTTGTACTTTCCACATCCGTTTCTGTTTTAGCTGTTGCTTTTTCTGTTCTGTTACTACTAGGGGCATCCGTTATCATAGACGTTATTTCAGCAGTAGTTTTGCCTTCAGCAGTTTCTTGTGGTACAGTGACAGATCGAGTGGTTCTTTCGATATCCTTTTCTGTGTCAGTGGATAGTGCACCTGTTTCTGTCTCAGCCGTAATCTTAGATGATGTTATTTCAGCAGTAGTTTTGTCAACAGCTGTCTCTTGTGTGACAGATCGAGTGGTACTTTCGACATCCGTTTCTGTTCCAGTGGATGGTGCACCTGTTTCTGTCTCAGCCGTAACCTTAGATGATGTTATTTCAGCAGTAGTTTTGTCAACAGCTGTCTCTTGTGTGACAGATCGAGTGGTACTTTCGACATCCATTTCTGTTGCAGTGGATGATGCACCTGTTTCTGTTGTATCTGTTGTTTCTTCTGCTATTGTAACCTTAGGTGTTATTATATCAACAGTAGTTCTGTCTTCAACAGATTCTTGTGTATCTGTTCCAGTTGTCCCTTTTTGAGTCGTAGTTTGTTGAGTGTCAGTTTGTTGACTGGCAGTTGTTTTGGTTGATATAGTTGGCTCTACGGCTTCAACTGAAATACTTTCTGTCGATGTTGCTTTTGTAACAAAATCAGTTTTTCCAGTATCAGAGAGTTCTTGGACAGTGGTTGCTACGGATTTATCAACTGTGGTATCTTGCTCTTCAGTTGGGGATGCTGTACCTGCTGGTGTGCCAGTTTGAGGGCTAGATGATTGAGTGCCACTTGCATCAACTTTAGTTTTCTGAGAGCCAGTGGGCTCTTCTGTTATGGTACTAAGAGGGACCGTTTTTGTAAGCAATCCTGTGGATTCTTCAGGATAAGTTAATGTTGTAGTCTCACTTTCTATCTCTGGAGAAAATCCAAACGAATCTTTGATGGCATCAATTATAGCTGACAGTAAGTCTATCCCGCTTGATAAATCTTGTGTTGTCACCATTGTCAACTTGAATGTCACAGAAATACTTCCATTCCTTCAACACAATGTTATTGCCATGTAGTTGCATTTATAACTCATTATTTAACCTATCATTTATATGATAGATCTAGTGCTTCCACTAGTTTAAATATAAATTGTTTATGGTTACATTAACTCCTGTTTAACAAATTCAGGGCAGCATCAGTCGCAACTGATTTTATCATAGTAATTAGCATAATTATTATATATTTGCGTAGTTCATGAACAAAATGCTCACCATATACATTTTTTTTGCAAAACAATATATTAAATGATAAAGCTTTTAAATAGTTTTGAATCAAATTGTATTATTATTATTATGTCAGGATATGACCATACAACTTCAGCATACATAATGTAATAATGTTGCAATGCGACATTTATAATTATATCAGGATTCAGAATTATAATCTAAATATCTGGGTGTATTCAGGGTTTTAGTCAAAGGCTCATTTATGTTTCTGTAAAGAAACTTGCTCATCTTGATGTATTGATCGCCATGTTGACGATTTTATTACAATTGTGTTATGTGGCCTCACATGATATGATTTTATGACACATAGTTTTGAATCTGGACCAATGACATGTGAATTACATATATGTATAATATACTTTTTAATGCAAATTGCAATGTCATATTTGATACAAATAGTAACACGTCTGGTTTTCATATTAGTTTATTCTAGTTTGGGGATTCAGGACTGTATGTTGTTGGTGTCTCTATGAGGGTACAAATGGGATGTAGCAATAGTTAATTGGTGATTGACAATACAGAAAATTGGTCTGCTCTGCACAAATCAAATTTGCATATTTATCAAATAAGTAAACTTTTTTCACAGTGATAGTGACACGGTAATTTATGTTAATTATAAATGTATGTGTACCTTGGAATAGAAAATATGGGACATAAAATGTAAATTTATCCAGACATGTTAGTATTTTCTCCCATGGTTAAGCTATTATGTTTGTTTTTAGCACATGATAAAAATGGTTGCCATGTACTTGTAATGTTTTCAGCAAAATGTCTCTGCTAAGAATTTAATTGTGGAGGTCTTTTAAATTTGGGCTGCTGCGGCAGCATAGCAGTTATTTCCATATTTCTTATTTTGGACATGCATGTCCGAAAATAATTCTCATCTTTATTTCTCGCTTAACAGAGAAAAGTGCAACATACAAATTAAGAACTTACACAATTCCAGGGACATTTTGGGATGTTATGGACATATCAAACAGCCAAAATAAAAATGATGACGTTTGGCCCGTGTGTAACTTTAGCAACAAGAATGTAAATAATAATTTATATATTATAGTGACACACAAAAAATATACTTACTTGATTTCTGTCACTTCGCATTGAGAAGAGAGCGAAATATTTACGAGAGCCCATTCCATCTAAACAAATTGGTAAGTGTCATTTCATAGCATGATATTTCCATCTCAACGATACAAAACCCCTATTTGTTTAGTATTAGAACACATTGATGATTTACTTCAAGCAATTAGTTTTGAATATATGACCTGTGTTCATTTAGCTCAGTCTGCAATATCATTTTATATATTCCTGCTGGTATTTGTTCAGCCGAATCACTATATACATTTTAAAAACGAGTATTGTCGTATTATAATTCAAACAAAACTGTGTAGGAAAAAAGCATACCGAGATTTATTATGTTAATGAAGACTTATTGATAGCAATTGATGTATTGTTATACACGTATAATTTATCGGATTGATTTTAACTTATATATGTTCTGACAAACAATGGTCGCGTATAGGAATCACAGTCGTTTTGTTAAACCCATCAAATAGTATGATACAACTTAATTTCTACTAAATATTAATACAAAAGTTACAACAACTTCAAATACATTGATATCAGAATGTAAGTGTGCTTGGAAGTAAAAGCATGGGCTCATAATAAGAGCACATATCATAAGCCTATTGAAAAAGTAATGAAACTGAATTGCCCAATTTATAGAGGTGGAGCGACAAAACTTCTGAATTCAGTAGCAGTTCAATAATAATGGAATAGTCACATAGTAAAATACGTGAATTAAAGTTGCTTCTACGCTTTGTGCATAAAACACTCACACCACAGCCAGAAAAATCAACTATAGTGCATCATTGCACAGCTATTGTCAGAACATCTGCGTTTCTCTTTGAACAACTAAGCTAATGTTCATTTGATGGCACAATTATTTCATGGAAATAACAACAATTACTTTATAATCACGAGGAATAATATTTAACTCACCTGATCACAAAATTGGCTGGTAAAATCCCTGTACACTTCAGATGATGTATTGGCGAGATCAGATGTAAATGTATCATTCTCCAATGTGAGTGATCCAGTAACTATAACTACAACGTAATATCTACCACTTGAAATATTGTATCAAAAAAATAAAAAAGATACTAATGAAATAATAAATATGGCTTGATAATATGTGGGATTACTAACACATTAGTTGTGCTTTTAGATGGCATTCATGGCCTTTTAAAAATATTCATTATATGCATATAAGTAATGACATAAATAGGAAGAAGACGTAATTACCTGTAAAAGGTGCTGAATCTGTTACATTGGCTGCTTCAGTTGTCCTTGTTACCACCTTCTCTGTGCTGGTGGATTGTGTACCCGTTTCATCTGTTGTTTCATCTGTTATTGTACTAAGAAGGGCATCTGTAATCGTAGGTGTTACAATGTCAAGAGTAGTTTTGTCTTCACCAGTTTCTTGTGTCACAGCGGCTGTTTGAGTTGTAGTTTCTACATCTTTTTCTGTGCCAGTGGAGTGTGCACCTGTTCCCGTTTTAGCTGTTGCCTCCTCTATTATAGTACTAATGGGGACATCTGTCAACTTAGTTGTTATAACAGCAGTAGTTTTGTCTACAGCAGTCTCTTTTGTCACAGTGGCAGTTGGAGTTGTACCTTCGACCTCCTTTTCTGTTCCAGTGGATGGTGATCCTGTATCTGCTGTATGTGTTGCTGCTTCTGTTATTGTACTAATAGGAACGTCTGTACTCTTGGATGATGTTATTTCAGGAGTAGTTTTGTCTTCAACAGTCTCTTTTGTCACAGTGGTAGTTTGAGGTGTTGTTTTGATATCCTTGTCTGTGCCAGTGGACGGTGCACCTGTTTCGGTTCTATCTGTTGTCTCCTCTGTTATGGTACTAATAGAGTCCGTAATCTTAGTTGTTATATCAGCAGTAGATTTGTCTTCAGCAGTCCCTTGTGGCACAGTCGCAGCTCGAGTTGTACTTTCGACCTCCTTGCCTGTTCCAGTGGATGGTGCACCTGTTTTAGTTTCATTTGTTGCCTCCTCTGTTGTGGTACTAATGGGGACATCTGTCTTCTTAGTTGTTATATCAGCAGTAGTTTTGTCTACAGCAGTCTCTTTTGTCACAGTGGCAGTTTTAGTTGTACTTTCGACCTTCTTTTCTGTTCCAGTGGATGGTGCATCTGTTTTAGTTTTATCTGTTGCCTCCTCTATTATGGTACTAATGCGGACATCAGTCAACTTAGTTGTTATACCAGCAGTAGTTTTGTCTACAGCAGTCTCTTTTGTCACAGTGGCAGTTTGAGTTGTACTTTCGACTTCCTTTTCTGTTCCAGCGGATGATGATCCTGTCTCTGTTTTATATATTGCTTTTTCTGTTATTGTACTAATAAGGACGTCTGTACTCTTAGATGATGTTTTTTCAGGAGTAGTTTTGTCTTCAACAGTATATTTTGTCACAGTGGCAGTTTGTGTTGTAGCTTCTACATCCTTGTCTGTGCCAGTGGATGGTGCACCTGTTTCTGTTATGGTACTAATAGGGCCATCAGTGATCTTAGTTGTTATATCAGCAGTAGTTTTGTCTACAGCCTTCTCTTGTGTGACAGTTTGAGTTGTAGTTTCGACAACTTTGTCTGTGTCAGCGGATGGTGCACCTGTGTCTGTTATATCTGTTGTGTCTTCTGTTATGGCACTGATAGGGGCTTCCGTAATCTTAGTTGTTATATCAGTGATAGATTTGTCTTCAGTAGTCTCGTTTGGCACAGTATGTGTTACAATGTTAAGAGTAGTTTTGTCTTCAACAGTTTCTTGTGTCACAGCGGCTGTTCGAGCTGTAGATTTTACATCTTTTTCTGTGCCAGTGGAGTGTGCACCTGTTCCTGTTTTAGCTGTTGTTTCTTCTGTTATGGTACTAATAACGGCATCTGTAATCTCAGTAGTTACATCAGCAGTAGATTTGTCTTCAACAGTCGTTTTAGTCACAGTGGCGGTTTGAGTTGTGCGTTCGACATCCTTGTCTGTGCCAGTGGATGGTGCACCTGTTTCATTTGTATCTGTTGCTTCGTCTATTATGGTACTAATAGGGACATCTGTCACCTTAGTTGTTATATCAGCAGTAGTTTTGTCTACAGCAGTCTCTTTTGTCACAGTGGCAGTTTGAGTTGTACTTTCGACTTCCTTTTCTGTTCCAGTGGATGGTGATCCTGTCTCTGTTTTATATATTACTTTTTCTGTTATTGTACTAATAGGGACGTCTGTATTCTTAGATGATGTTATTTCAGGAGTAGTTTTGTCTTCAACAGAATCTTTCGTCACAGTGGAAGTTTGTGTTGTAGTTTCGACAACCTTGGCTGTGCCAGTGGATGGTGCACCTGTTTCTGTTATGGTACTACTAGTTTCGACAACCTTGTCTGTGTTAGTGGCTGGTGCACCTGTGTCTGTTATATCTGTTGTGTCTTCTGTTATGGTACTGATAGGGGCTTCCGTAATCTTAGTTGTTATATCAGCAGTAGATTTGTCTTCAGCAGTCCCTTGTGGCACAGTCGCAGCTCGACTTGTACTTTCGACCTCCTTTCCTGTTCCAGTGGATGGTGCACCTGTTTTAGTTTCATTTGTTGCCTCCTCTGTTGTGGTACTAATGGGGACATCTGTCTCCTTAGTTGTTATATCAGCAGTAGTTTTGTCTATAGCAGTCTCTTTTGTCGCAGTGGTAGTTTGAGTTGTACTTTCGACCTTCTTGTCTGTTCCAGTGGATGGTGTACCTGTTTTAGTTTTATCTGTTGCCTCCTCTATTATGGTACTAATGGGGACATCTGTCAACTCAGTTGTTATAACAGCAGTAGTTTTGTCTACAGCAGTCTCTTTTGTCACAGTGGCAGTTTGAGTTGTACTTTCGACTTCCTTTTCTGTTCCAGTGGATGGTGATCCTTTTTCTGTTTTAAATATTGCTTTTTCTGTTGTTGTAAGAATAGGGACGTCTGTACTCTTAGATGATGTTTTTTCAGGAGTAGTATCGTCTTCAACAGTATATTTTGTCACAGTGGCAGTTTGTGTTGTAGCTTCCACATCCTTGTCTGTGCCAGTGGATGGTGCACCTGTTTCTGTTATGGTACTAATAGAGACATCAGTGATCTTAGTTTTTATATCAGCAGTAGTTGTGTCTACAACCTTCTCTTGTGTGACAGTTTGAGTTGTAGTTTCGACAACCTTGTCTGTGTCAGTGAATGGTGCACCTGTTTCTCTTATATCTATTGTGTCTTCTGTTATGGAAGTTATATCAGTAGTAGTTTTGTCTGCAACAGTTTTTGTTGTCACAGTGGCTGTTTCAGTTGTTCCTTCCACATCCGTTTCAGCTCCAGCGGATGGCACACCTGTTTCTATTTTATCGATTGTGTCTTCTGTTATGGTAGTTATATCAGTAGTAGTTTTGTCTGCAACAGTTTTTGTTGTCACAGTGGCAGTTTCAGTTGTACTTTCCACATCCGTTTCCGTTCTAGTGGATTGTGCACCTGTTTCTGTTTTAGCTGTTGCTGTTTCTGTTCTTGTACTACTAGGGGCATCCGTTATCATAGACGTTATTTCAGCAGTAGTTTTGCCTTCCGCAGTTTCTTGTGGTACAGTGACAGATCGAGTGGTACTTTCGATATCCTTTTCTGTGTCAGTGGATGGTGCACCTGTTTCTGTCTCAGCCGTAACCTTAGATGATGTTATTTCAGCAGTAGTTTTGTCAACAGCTGTCTCTTGTGTGACAGATCGAGTGGTACTTTCGACACCCGTTTCTGTTGCAGTGGATGATGCACCTGTTTCTGTTGTATCTGTTGTTTCTTCTGTTATTGTAACCTTTGGTGTTATTATATCAACAGTAGTTCTGTCTTCAACAGATTCTTGTGTTTCTGTTCCAGTTGTCCCTTTTTGAGTCGTAGTTTGTTGAGTGTCAGTTTGTTGACTGGCAGTTGTTTTGGTTGATATAGCTGACTCTACGGTTTCAACTGAAATACTTTCTGTCGATGTTGCTTTTGTAACAAAATCAGTTTTTCCAGTATCAGGGAGTTCTTGGACAGTGGTTGCTACGGATTTATCAACTGTGGTATCTTGCTCTTCAGTTGGGGATGCTGTACCTGCTGGTGTGCCAGTTTGAGGGCTAGATGATTGAGTGCCACTTGCATCAAATTTAGTTTTCTGAGAGCCAGTGGGCTCTTCTGTTATGGTACTAAGAGGGACCGTTTTTGTAAGCAATCCTGTGGATTCTTCAGGATAAGTTAATGTTGTAGTCTCACTTTCTATCTCTGGAGAAAATCCAAACGAATCTTTGATGGCATCAATTATAGCTGGCAGTAAATCTAACCCGCTTGATAAATCTTGTGTTGTCACCATTGTCAACTTGAATGTCACAGAAATACTTCCATTCCTTCAACACAATGTTATTGCCATGTAGTTGCATTAAAAACTCATTATTTAACCTATCATTTATATGATAGATTTAGTGCTTCCACTAGTTTAAATATAAATTGTTTATGGTTACATCACATCAACTCCTGTTTAACAAATTCAGGGCAGCATCAGTCGCAACTGATTTTATCATAGTAATTAGCATAATTATTATAAATTTGCGTAGTTCATGAACAAAATGCTCACCATATACATTTAATTTGCAAAACAATATATTAAATGATATAGCTTTTAAATAGTTTTGAATCAAATTGTATTATTATTATGTCAGGATATGACCATACAACTTCAGCATACATAATGTAATAATGTTGCAATGCGACATTTATAATTATATCAGGATTCAGAATTATAATCTAAATATCTGGGTGTATTCAGGGTTTTAGTCAAAGGCTCATTTATGTTTCTGTAAAGAAACTTGCTCATCTTGATGCTTTGATCGCCATGTTGACGATTTTATTACAATTGTGTTCTGTGGCCTCACATGATATGATTTTATGACACATAGTTTGGAATCTGGACCAATGACATGTGAATTACATATATCTATAATATACTTTTTAATGCAAATTGCAATGTCATATTTGTTACAAATAGAAGCACGTCTGGTTTTCATATTAGTTTATTCTAGTTCAGGGATTCAGGACAGTATGTTGTTGGTGTCTCTATGAGGGTACAGATGGGATGTAGCCATAGGTAATTGGTGATTGACAATACAGCAAATTGGTCTGATCTGCACAAATCAAATTTGCATATTTATCAAATAAGTAAACTTTTTTCAAAGTGATAGTGACACGGTAATTTATGTTAATTATAAATGTATGTTTACCTTGGAATAGACAATAGGGGACATAAAATGTAAATTTATCCAGACATGTTAGTATTTTCTTCCATGGTTAAGCTATTATGTTTGATTTTAGCACATGATAAAAATGGTTGCCATGTACTTGTAATGTTTTCAGCAAAATGTCTCTGCTAAGAATTTAATTGTGGAGGTCTTTTAAATTTGGGCTGCTGCGGCAGCATAGCAGTTATTTCCATATTTCTTATTTTGGACATGCATGTCCGAAATTAATTCTCATCTTTATTTCTCGCTTAACAGATAAAAGTGCAATATAAAAATTAAGAACTTACACAATTCCATGGACATTTTGGGATGTTATGGACATATCAAACAGCCAAAATAAAAATGAAGACGTTTGGCCCGTGTGTAATTTTAGCAACAAGAATGTAAATAATAATTTATATATTTTAGTGACACACAAAAAATATACTTACTTGATTTCTGTCACTTCGCATTGAGAAGAGATCGAAATATTTACGAGAGCCCCTTCCATCTAAACAAATTGGTAAGTGTCATTACATAGCATGATATTTCCATCTCAACCATACAAAACCCCTCTTTGTTCAGTATTAGAACACATTGATGATTTACTTCAAGCAATTAGTTTTGAATATATGACCTGTGTTCATTTAGGTTAGTCTGCAATATCATTTTATATATTCCTGCTGGTATTTGTTCAGCTGAATCACTATATACATTTTAAAAGGAGTATTGTCGTATTATATTACAAACAAAACCGTGTAGGAACAAAGCATACCGAGATTTTTTATGTTAATGAAGACTTATTGATAGCAATTGATGTATTGTTATACACGTATAATTTATCGGATTGATTTTAACTTATATATGTTCTGATAAACAATGGTCGCGTATAGGAATCACAGTCGTTTTGTTAAACCCATCAAATAGTATGATACAACTTAATTTCTGCTAAATATTAATACAAAAGTTACAACAACTTCAAATACATTGATATCAGAATGTAAGTGTGCTTGAAAGTAAAAGACATGGGCTCATAATAAGAGCACATATCACAAGCCTATTGAAAAAGTAATGAAACTGAATTGCCCAATTTATAGAGGTGGAGCGACAAAACTTCAGAATTCAGTAGCAGTTCAATAATAATGGAATAGTCACATAGTAAAATACGTGAATTAAAGTTGCTTCTACGCTTTGTGCATAAAACACTCACACCACTGTTTACAGCCAGAAAAATCAACTATAGTGCATCATTGCACAGCTATTGTCAGAACATCTGCGTTTCTCTTTGAACAACTAAGCTAATGTTCACTTGATGGCACAATTATTTCATGGAAATAACAACAATTACTTTATAATCACGAGGAATAATATTTAACTCACCTGATCACAAAATTGGCTGGTAAAATCCCTGTACACTTCAGATGATGTATTGGCGAGATCAGATGTAAATGTATCATTCTCCAATGTGAGTGATCCAGTAACTATAACTACAACGTAATATCTACCACTTGAAATATTGTATCAAAAAAATAAAAAAGATACTAATGAAATAATAAATATGGCTTGATAATATGTGGGATTACTAACACATTAGTTGTGCTTTTAGATGGCATTCATGGCCTTTTAAAAATATTCATTATATGCATATAAGTAATGACATAAATAGGAAGAAGACGTAATTACCTGTAAAAGGTGCTGGATCTGTTACATTGGCTGCTTCAGTTGTCTTTGTTACCACCTTCTCTGTGCTGGTGGATTGTGTACCCATTTCATCTGTTGTTTCATCTGTTATTGTACTAAGAAGGGCATCTGTAATCGTAGGTGTTACAATGTCAAGAGTAGTTTTGTCTTCACCAGTTTCTTGTGTCACAGCGGCTGTTTGAGTTGTAGTTTCTACATCTTTTTCTGTGCCAGTGGAGTGTGCACCTGTTCCCGTTTTAGCTGTTGCCTCCTCTATTATGGTACTAATGGGGACATCTGTCAACTTAGTTGTTATAACAGCAGTAGTTTTTTCTACAGCAGTCTCTTTTGTCACAGTGGCAGTTGGAGTTGTACCTTCGACCTCCTTTTCTGTTCCAGTGGATGGTGATCCTGTATCTGCTGTATATGTTGCTGCTTCTGTTATTGTACTAATAGGAACGTCTGTACTCTTGGATGATGTTATTTCAGGAGTAGTTTTGTCTTCAACAGTCTCTTTTGTCACAGTGGTAGTTTGAGGTGTTGTTTTGATATCCTTGTCTGTGCCAGTGGACGGTGCACCTGTTTCAGTTCTATCTGTTGTCTCCTCTGTTATGGTACTAATAGAGTCCGTAATCTTAGTTGTTATATCAGCAGTAGATTTGTCTTCAGCAGTCCCTTGTGGCACAGTCGCAGCTCGAGTTGTACTTTCGACCTCCTTTCCTGTTCCAGTGGATGGTGCACCTGTTTTAGTTTCATCTGTTGCCTCCTCTGTTGTGGTACTAATGGGGACATCTGTCTCCTTAGTTGTTATATCAGCAGTAGTTTTGTCTATAGCAGTCTCTTTTGTCACAGTGGCAGTTTGAGTTGTACTTTCAACCTTCTTGTCTGTTCCAGTGGATGGTGCACCTGTTTTAGTTTTATCTGTTGCCTCCTCTATTATGGTACTAATGGGGACATCTGTCAACTCAGTTGTTATAACAGCAGTAGTTTTGTCTGCAGCAGTCTCTTTTGTCACAGTGGCAGTTTGAGTTGTACTTTCGACTTCCTTTTCTGTTCCAGTGGATGGTGATCCTGTCTCTGTTTTAAATATTGCTTTTTCTGTTATTGTACTAATAAGGACGTCTGTACTCTTAGATGATGTTTTTTCAGGAGTAGTTTTGTCTTCAACAGTATATTTTGTCACAGTGGCAGTTTGTGTTGTAGCTTCTACATCCTTGTCTGTGCCAGTGGATGGTGCACCTGTTTCTGTTATGGTACTAATAGGGACATCAGTGATCTTAGTTGTTATATCAGCAGTAGTTTTGTCCACAGCCTTCTCTTGTGTGACAGTTTGAGTTGTAGTTTCGACAACTTTGTCTGTGTCAGCGGATGGTGCACCTGTGTCTGTTATATCTGTTGTGTCTTCTGTTATGGCACTGATAGGGGCCTCCGTAATCTTAGTTGTTATATCAGTGATAGATTTGTCTTCAGTAGTCTCTTTTTGCACAGTATGTGTTACTATGTCAAGAGTAGTTTTGTCTTCAACAGTTTCTTGTGTCACAGCGGCTGTTCGAGCTGTAGATTTTACATCTTTTTCTGTGCCAGTGGAGTGTGCACCTGTTCCTGTTTTAGCTGTTGTTTCTTCTGTTATGGTACTAATAACGGCATCTGTAATCTCAGTAGTTACATCAGCAGTAGATTTGTCTTCAACAGTCTTTTTAGACACAGTGGCAGTTTGAGTTGTGCGTTCGACATCCTTGTCTGTGCCAGTGGATGGTGCACCTGTTTCATTTGTATCTGTTGCTTCGTCTATTATGGTACTAATAGGGACATCTGTCACCTTAGTTGTTATATCAGCAGTAGTTTTGTCTACAGCAGTCTCTTTTGTCACAGTGGCAGTTTGAGTTGTACTTTCGACTTCCTTTTCTGTTCCAGTGGATGGTGATCCTGTCTCTGTTTTATATATTACTTTTTCTGTTATTGTACTAATAGGGACGTCTGTATTCTTAGATGATGTTATTTCAGGAGTAATTTTGTCTTCAACAGAATCTTTCGTCACAGTGGAAGTTTGTGTTGTAGTTTCGACAACCTTGGCTGTGCCAGTGGATGGTGCACCTGTTTCTGTTATGGTACTACTAGTTTCGACAACCTTGTCTGTGTTAGTGGCTGGTGCACCTGTGTCTGTTATATCTGTTGTGTCTTCTGTTATGGTACTGATAGGGGCTTCCGTAATCTTAGTTGTTATATCAGCAGTAGATTTGTCTTCAGCAGTCCCTTGTGGCACAGTCGCAGCTCGACTTGTACTTTCGACCTCCTTTCCTGTTCCAGTGGATGGTGCACCTGTTTTAGTTTCATCTGTTGCCTCCTCTGTTGTGGTACTAATGGGGACATCTGTCTCCTTAGTTGTTATATCAGCAGTAGTTTTGTCTATAGCAGTCTCTTTTGTCACAGTGGCAGTTTGAGTTGTACTTTCAACCTTCTTGTCTGTTCCAGTGGATGGTGCACCTGTTTTAGTTTTATCTGTTGCCTCCTCTATTATGGTACTAATGGGGACATCTGTCAACTCAGTTGTTATAACAGCAGTAGTTTTGTCTACAGCAGTCTCTTTTGTCACAGTGGCAGTTTGAGTTGTACTTTCGACTTCCTTTTCTGTTCCAGTGGATGGTGATCCTGTCTCTGTTTTAAATATTGCTTTTTCTGTTATTGTACTAATAGGGACGTCTGTACTCTTAGATGATGTTTTTTCAGGAGTAGTTTCGTCTTCAACAGTATATTTTGTCACAGTGGCAGTTTGTGTTGTAGCTTCCACATCCTTGTCTGTGCCAGTGGATGGTGCACCTGTTTCTGTTATGGTACTAATAGAGACATCAGTGATCTTAGTTTTTATATCAGCAGTAGTTGTGTCTACAACCTTCTCTTGTGTGACAGTTTGAGTTGTAGTTTCGACAACCTTGTCTGTGTCAGTGAATGGTGCACCTGTTTCTCTTATATCTATTGTGTCTTCTGTTATGGAAGTTATATCAGTAGTAGTTTTGTCTGCAACAGTTTTTGTTGTCACAGTGGCAGTTTCAGTTGTTCCTTCCACATCCGTTTCAGCTCCAGCGGATGGCACACCTGTTTCTATTTTATCGATTGTGTCTTCTGTTATAGTAGTTATATCAGTAGTAGTTTTGTCTGCAACAGTTTTTGTTGTCACAGTGGCAGTTTCAGTTGTACTTTCCACATCCGTTCCCGTTCTAGTGGATTGTGCACCTGTTTCTGTTTTAGCTGTTGCTGTTTCTGTTCTGGTACTACTAGGGGCATCCGTTATCATAGACGTTATTTCAGCAGTAGTTTTGCCTTCCGCAGATTCTTGTGGTACAGTGACAGATCGAGTGGTACTTTCGATATCCTTTTCTGTGTCAGTGGATGGTGCACCTGTTTCTGTCTCAGCCGTAACCTTAGATGATGTTATTTCAGCAGTAGTTTTGTCAACAGCTGTCTCTTGTGTGACAGATCGAGTGGTACTTTCGACACCCGTTTCTGTTGCAGTGGATGATGCACCTGTTTCTGTTGTATCTGTTGTTTCGTCTGTTATTGTAACCTTTGGTGTTATTATGTCAACAGTAGTTCTGTCTTCAACAGATTCTTGTGTATCTGTTCCAGTCGTCCCTTTTTGAGTCGTAGTTTGTTGAGTGTCAGTTTGTTGACTGGCAGTTGTTTTGGTTGATATAGCTGACTCTACGGTTGCAACTGAAATACTTTCTGTCGATGTTGCTTTTGTAACAAAAACAGTTTTTCCAGTATCAGGGAGTTCTTGGACAGTGGTTGCTACGGATTTATCAACTGTGGTATCTTGCTCTTCAGTTGGGGATGCTGTACCTGCTGGTGTGCCAGTTTGAGGGCTAGATGATTGAGTGCCACTTGCATCAACTTTAGTTTTCTGAGAGCCAGTGGGCTCTTCTGTTATGGTACTAAGAGGGACCGTTTTTGTAAGCAATCCTGTGGATTCTTCAGGATAAGTTAATGTTGTAGTCTCACTTTCTATCTCTGGAGAAAATCCAAACGAATCTTTGATGGCATCAATTATAGCTGACAGTAAATCTAACCCGCTTGATAAATCTTGTGTTGTCACCATTGTCAACTTGAATGTCACAGAAATACTTCCATTCCTTCAACACAATGTTATTGCCATGTAGTTGCATTAATAACTCATTATTTAACCTATCATTTATATGATAGATCTAGTGCTTCCACTAGTTTAAATATAAATTGGTTATGGTTACATCACATTAACTCCTGTTTAACAAATTCAGGGCAGCATCAGTCGCAACTGATTTTATCATAGTAATTAGCATAATTATTATAAATTTGCGTAGTTCATGAACAAAATGCTCACCATATACATTTAATTTGCAAAACAATATATTAAATGATATAGCTTTTAAATAGTGTTGAATCAAATTGTATTATTATTATGTCAGGATATGACCATACAACTTCAGCATACATAATGTAATAATGTTGCAATGCGACATTTATAATTATATCAGGATTCAGAATTATAATCTAAATATCTGGGTGTATTCAGGGTTTTAGTCAAAGGCTCATTTATGTTTCTGTAAAGAAACTTGCTCATCTTGATGTTTTGATCGCCATGTTGACGATTTTATTACAATTGTGTTCTGTGGCCTCACATGATATGATTTTATGACACATAGTTTGGAATCTGGACCAATGACATGTGAATTACATATATCTATAATATACTTTTTAATGCAAATTGCAATGTCATATTTGATACAAATAGAAGCACGTCTGGTTTTCATATTAGTTTATTCCAGTTCGGGGATTCAGGACTGTATGTTGTTGGTGTCTCTATGAGGGTACAGATGGGATGTAGTCATATGTAATTGGTGATTGACAATACAGCAAATTGGTCTGATCTGCACAAATCAAATTTGCATATTTATCAAATAAGTAAACTTTTTTCAAAGTGATAGTGACACGGTAATTTATGTTAATTATAAATGTATGTGTACCTTGGAATAGACAATAGGGGACATAAAATGTAAATTTATCCAGACATGTTAGTATTTTCTTCCATGGTTAAGCTATTATGTTTGATTTTAGCACATGATAAAAATGGTTGCCATGTACTTGTAATGTTTTCAGCAAAATGTCTCTGCTAAGAATTTAATTGTGGAGGTCTTTTAAATTTGGGCTGCTGCGGCATCATAGCAGTTATTTCCATATTTCTTATTTTGGACATTTTGGACATTTTGGGATGTTATGGACATATCAAACAGCCAAAATAAAAATGATGACGTTTGGCCCGTGTGTAACTTTAGCAACAAGAATGTAAATAATAATTTATATATTTTAGTGACACACAAAAAATATACTTACTTGATTTCTGTCACTTCGCATTGAGAAGAGATCGAAATATTTACGAGAGCCCCTTCCATCTAAACAAATTGGTAAGTGTCATTACATAGCATGATATTTCCATCTCAACCATACAAAACCCCTCTTTGTTTAGTATTAGAACACATTGATGATTTACTTCAAGCAATTAGTTTTGAATATATGACCTGTGTTCATTTAGCTTAGTCTGCAATATCATTTTATATATTCCTGCTGGTATTTGTTCAGCTGAATCACTATATACATTTTAAAAGGAGTATTGTCGTATTATATTACAAACAAAACCGTGTAGGAACAAAGCATACCGAGATTTTTTATGTTAATGAAGACTTATTGATAGCAATTGATGTATTGTTATACACGTATAATTTATCGGATTGATTTTAACTTATATATGTTCTGATAAACAATGGTCGCGTATAGGAATCACAGTCGTTTTGTTAAACCCATCAAATAGTATGATACAACTTAATTTCTGCTAAATATTAATACAAAAGTTACAACAACTTCAAATACATTGATATCAGAATGTAAGTGTGCTTGGAAGTAAAAGACATGGGCTCATAATAAGAGCACATATCACAAGCCTATTGAAAAAGTAATGAAGCTGAATTGCCCAATTTATAGAGGTGGAGCGACAAAACTTCTGAATTCAGTAGCAGTTCAATAATAATGGAATAGTCACATAGTAAAATACGTGAATTAAAGTTGCTTCTACGCTTTGTGCATAAAACACTCACACCACTGTTTACAGCCAGAAAAATCAACTATAGTGCATCATTGCACAGCTATTGTCAGAACATCTGCGTTTCTCTTTGAACAACTAAGCTAATGTCCATTTGATGGCACAATTATTTCATGGAAATAACAACAATTACTTTATAATCACGAGGAATAATATTTAACTCACCTGATCACAAAATTGGCTGGTAAAATCCCTGTACGCTTCAGATGATGTATTGGCGAGATCAGATGTAAATGTATCATTCTCCAATGTGAGTGATCCAGTAACTATAACTACAACGTAATATCTACCACTTGAAATATTGTTTAAAAAAAATAAAAAAGATACTAATGAAATAATAAATATGGTATGATAGTATGTGGGATTACTAACACATTAGTTGTGCTTTTAGATGACATTCATGGCCTTTTAAAAATATTCATTATATGCATATAAGTAATGACATAAATAGGAAGAATACGTAATTACCCGTAAAAGGTGCTGAATCTGTTACATTGGCTGCTTCAGTTGTCTTTGTTACCACCTTCTCTGTGCTGGTGGATTGTGTACCCGTTTCATCTGTTGTTTCATCTGTTATTGTACTAAGAAGGGCATCTGTAATCGTAGGTGTTACAATGTCAAGAGTAGTTTTGTCTTCACCAGTTTCTTGTGTCACAGCGGCTGTTTGAGTTGTTGTTTCTTTTTCTGTGCCAGTGGAGTGTGCACCTGTTCCCGTTTTAGCTGTTGCCTCCTGTATTATGGTACTAATGGGGACATCTGTCAACTTAGTTGTTATAACAGCAGTAGTTTTGTCTACAGCAGTCTCTTTTGTCACAGTGGCAGTTGGAGTTGTACCTTCGACCTCCTTTTCTGTTCCAGTGGATGGTGATCCTGTATCTGCTGTATATGTTGCTGCTTCTGTTATTGTACTAATAGGGACGTCTGTACTCTTAGATGATGTTATTTCAGGAGTAGTTTTGTCTTCAACAGTCTCTTTTGTCACAGTGGTAGTTTGAGGTGTAGTTTTGATATCCTTGTCTGTGCCAGTGGATGGTGAACCTGCTTCTGTTATATCTGTTGCCTCCTCTATTAGGGTACTGATGGGGACATCTGTCACCTTAGTTGTTATATCAGCAGTGGTTTTGTCTACAACAGTCTCTTTTGTCACAGTGGCAGTATGAGTTGTACTGTCGACATCCTTTTTTGTTCCAGTGGACGGTGCACCTGTTTCGGTTCTATATGTTGTCTCCTCTGTTATGGTACTAATAGAGTCCGTAATCTTAGTTGTTATATCAGCAGTAGATTTGTCTTCAGTAGTCCCTTGTGGCACAGTCGCAGCTCGAGATCTACTTTCGACCTCCTTTCCTGTTCCAGTGGATGGTGCACCTGTTTTAGTTTCATTTGTTGCCTCCTCTGTTGTGGTACTAATGGGGACATCTGTCTTCTTAGTTGTTATATCAGCAGTAGTTTTGTCTACAGCAGTCTCTTTTGTCACAGTGGCAGTTTGAGTTGTACTTTCGACCTTCTTTTCTGTTCCAGAGGATGGTGCACCTGTTTTAGTTTTATCTGTTGCCTCCTCTATTATGGTACTAATGGGGACATCTGTCTTCTTAGTTGTTATATCAGCAGTAGTTTTGTCTACAGCAGTCTCTTTTGTCACAGTGGCAGTTTGAGTTGTACTTTCGACCTTCTTTTCTGTTCCAGTGGATGGTGCACCTGTTTTAGTTTTATCTGTTGCCTCCTCTATTATGGTACTAATGGGGACATCTGTCTTCTTAGTTGTTATATCAGCAGTAGTTTTGTCTACAGCAGTCTCTTTTGTCACAGTGGCAGTTGGAGTTGTACCTTCGACCTCCTTTTCTGTTCCAGTGGATGGTGATCCTGTATCTGCTGTATATGTTGCTGATTCTGTTATTGTACTAATAGGGACGTCTGTACTCTTAGATGATGTTATTTCAGGAGTAGTTTTGTCTTCAACAGTCTCTTTTGTCACAGTGGTAGTTTGAGGTGTAGTTTTGATATCCTCTTCTGTTCCAGTGGATGGTGATCCTGTCTCTGTTTTATATATTGCTTTTTCTGTTATTGTACTAATAGGGACGTCTGTACTCTTAGATGATGTTTTTTCAGGAGTAGTTTTGTCTTCAACAGTATATTTTGTCACAGTGGCAGTTTGTGTTGTAGCTTCTACATCCTTGTCTGTGCCAGTGGATGGTGCACCTGTTTCTGTTATGGTACTAATAGGGACATCAGTGAGCTTAGTTGTTATATCAGCAGTAGTTTTGTCTACAGCATTCTCTTGTGTGACAGTTTGAGTTGTAGTTTCGACAACTTTGTCTGTGTCAGCGGATGGTGCACCTGTGTCTGTTATATCTGTTGTGTCTTCTGTTATGGCACTGATAGGGGCTTCCGTAATCTTAGTTGTTATATCAGTGGTAGGTTTGTCTTCAGTAGTCTCTTTTGGCACAGTATGTGTTACTATGTCAAGAGTAGTTTTGTCTTCAACAGTTTCTTGTGTCACAGCGGCTGTTCGAGCTGTAGATTTTACATCTTTTTCTGTGCCAGTGGAGTGTGCACCTGTTCCCGTTTTAGCTGTTGTTTCTTCTGTTATGGTACTAATAACGGCATCTGTAATCTCAGTAGTTACATCAGCAGTAGATTTGTCTTCAACAGTCGTTTTAGTCACAGTGGCAGTTTGAGTTGTGCGTTCGACATCCTTGTCTGTGCCAGTGGATGGTGCACCTGTTTCATTTGTATCTGTTGCTTCGTCTATTATGGTACTAATAGGGACATCTGTCACCTTAGTTGTTATATCAGCAGTAGTTTTGTCTACAGCAGTCTCTTTTGTCACAGTGGCAGTTTGAGTTGTACTTTCGACTTCCTTTTCTGTTCCAGTGGATGGTGATCCTGTCTCTGTTTTATATATTACTTTTTCTGTTATTGTACTAATAGGGACGTCTGTATTCTTAGATGATGTTATTTCAGGAGTAGTTTTGTCTTCAACAGAATCTTTCGTCACAGTGGAAGTTTGTGTTGTAGTTTCGACAACCTTGGCTGTGCCAGTGGATGGTGCACCTGTTTCTGTTATGGTACTACTAGTTTCGACAACCTTGTCTGTGCTAGTGGCTGGTGCACCTGTGTCTGTTATATCTGTTGTGTCTTCTGTTATGGTACTGATAGGGGCTTCCGTAATCTTAGTTGTTATATCAGCAGTAGATTTGTCTTCAGCAGTCCCTTGTGGCACAGTCGCAGCTCGAGTTGTACTTTCGACCTCCTTTCCTGTTCCAGTGGATGGTGCATTTGTTTTAGTTTCATCTGTTGCCTCCTCTGTTGTGGTACTAATGGGGACATCTGTCTCCTTAGTTGTTATAACAGCAGTAGTTTTGTCTACAGCAGTCTCTTTTGTCACAGTGGCAGTTTGAGGTGTACTTTCGACCTTCTTGTCTGTTCCAGTGGATGGTGCACCTGTTTTAGTTTTATCTGTTGCCTCCTCTATTATGGTACTAATGGGGACATCTGTCAACTCAGTTGTTATAACAGCAGTAGTTTTGTCTACAGCAGTCTCTTTTGTCACAGTGGCAGTTTGAGTTGTACTTTCGACTTCCTTTTCTGTTCCAGTGGATGGTGATCCTGTCTCTGTTTTAAATATTGCTTTTTCTGTTATTGTACTAATAGGGACGTCTGTACTCTTAGATGATGTTTTTTCAGGAGTAGTTTCGTCTTCAACAGTATATTTTGTCACAGTGGCAGTTTGTGTTGTACCTTCCACATCCTTGTCTGTGCCAGTGGATGGTGCACCTGTTTCTGTTATGGTACTAATAGGGACATCGGTGATCTTAGTTTTTATATCAGCAGTAGTTGTGTCTACAACCTTCTCTTGTGTGACAGTTTGAGTTGTAGTTTCAACAACCTTGTCTGTGTCAGTGAATGGTGCACCTGTTTCTCTTATATCTATTGTGTCTTCTGGTATGGTAGTTATATCAGTGGTAGTTTTGTCTGCAACAGTTTTTGTTGTCACAGTGGCAGTTTCAGTTGTTCTTCCCACATCCGTTTCAGCTCCAGCGGATGGCACACCTGTTTCTATTTTATCGATTGTGTCTTCTGTTATGGTAGTTATATCAGGAGTAGTTTTGTCTGCAACAGTTTTTGTTGTCACAGTGGCAGTTTCAGTTGTATTTTCCACATCCGTTTCCGTTCTAGTGGATTGTGCACCTGTTTCTGTTTTAGCTGTTGCTGTTTCTGTTCTGGTACTACTAGGGGCATCCGTTATCATAGACGTTATTTCAGCAGTTTCTTGTGGTACAGTGACAGATCGAGTGGAACTTTCGATATCCTTTTCTGTGTCAGTGGATGGTGCACCTGTTTCTGTCTCAGCCGTAACCTTAGATGATGTTATTTCAGCAGTAGTTTTGTCAACAGCTGTCTCTTGTGTGACAGATCGAGTGGTACTTTCGACACCCGTTTCTGTTGCAGTGGATGATGCACCTGTTTCTGTTGTATCTGTTGTTTCGTCTGTTATTGTAACCTTTGGTGTTATTATGTCAACAGTAGTTCTGTCTTCAACAGATTCTTGTGTATCTGTTCCAGTCGTCCCTTTTTGAGTCGTAGTTTGTTGAGTGTCAGTTTGTTGACTGGCAGTTGTTTTGGTTGATATAGCTGACTCTACGGTTTCAACTGAAATACTTTCTGTCGATGTTGCTTTTGTAACAAAATCAGTTTTTCCAGTATCAGGGAGTTCTTGGACAGTGGTTGCTACGGATTTATCAACTGTGGTATCTTGCTCTTCAGTTGGGGATGCTGTACCTGCTGGTGTGCCAGTTTGAGGGCTAGATGATTGAGTGCCACTTGCATCAACTTTAGTTTTCTGAGAGCCAGTGGGCTCTTCTGTTATGGTACTAAGAGGGACCGTTTTTGTAAGCAATCCTGTGGATTCTTCAGGATAAGTTAATGTTGTAGTCTCACTTTCTATCTCTGGAGAAAATCCAAACGAATCTTTGATGGCATCAATTATAGCTGACAGTAAATCAATCCCGCTTGATAAATCTTGTGTTGTCACCATTGTCAACTTGAATGTCACAGAAATACTTCCATTCCTTCAACACAATGTTATTGCCATGTAGTTGCATTAATAACTCATTATTTAACCTATCATTTATATGATAGATTTAGTGCTTCCACTAGTTTACATATAAATTGTTTATGGTTACATCACATCAACTCCTGTTTAACAATTTCAGGGCAGCATCAGTCGCAACTGATTTTATCATAGTAATTAGCATAATTATTATAAATTTGCGTAGTTCATGAACAAAATGCTCACCATATACATTTAATTTGCAAAACAATATATTAAATGATATAGCTTTTAAATAGTGTTGAATCGAATTGTATTATTATTATGTCAGGATATGACCATACAACTTCAGCATACATAATGTAATAATGTTGCAATGTGACATTTATAATTATATCAGGATTCAGAATTATAATCTAAATATCTGGGTGTATCCAGGGTTTTAGTCAAAGGCTAATTTATGTTTCTGTAAAGAAACTTGCTCATCTTGATGTTTTGATCGCCATGTTGACGATTTTATTACATTTGTTATCTGTGGCCTCACATGCTATGATTTTATGACAGTCACACATAGTTTGGAATCTGGACCAATGACATGTGAATTACATATATCTATAATATACTTTTTAATGCAAATTGCAATGACATATTTAATACAAATAGAAGCACGTCTGGTTTTCATATTAGTTTATTCTAGTTCGGGGATTCAGGACTGTATGTTGTTGGTGTCTCTATGAGGGTACAGATGGGATGTAGTCATAGGTAATTGGTGATTGACAATACAGCAAATTGGTCTGATCTGCACAAATCAAATTTGCATATTTATCAAATAAGTAAACTTTTTTCAAAGTGATAGTGACACGGTAATTTATGTTAATTATAAATGTATGTGTACCTTGGAATAGAAAATAGGGGATATAAAATGTAAATTTATCCAGACATGTTAGTATTTTCTTCCATGGTTAAGCTATTATGTTTGTTTTTAGCACATGATAAAAATGGTTGCCATGTACTTGTAATGTTTTCAGCAAAATGTCTCTGCTAAGAATTTAATTGTGGAGGTCTTTTAAATCTGGGCTGCTGCGGCAGCATAACAGTTATTTCCATATTTCTTAATTTGGACATGCATGTCCGAAATTAATTATCATCTTTATTTCTCGCTCAACAGTTAAAAGTGCAACATAAAAATTAAGAACTTACACAATTCCATGGACATTTTGGGATGTTATGGACATATCAAACAGCCAAAATAAAAATGATGACGTTTGGCCCGTGTGTAACTTTAGCAACAAGAATGTAAATAATAATTTATATATTTTAGTGACACACAAAAAATATACTTACTTGATTTCTGTCACTTCGCATTGAGAAGAGATCGAAATATTTACGAGAGCCCCTTCCATCTAAACAAATTGGTAAGTGTCATTACATAGCATGATATTTCCATCTCAACCATACAAAACCCCTCTTTGTTTAGTATTAGAACACATTAATGATTTACTTCAAGCAATTAATTTTGAATATATGACCTGTGTTCATTTAGCTTAGTCTGCAATATCATTTTATATATTCCTGCTGGTATTTGTTCAGCTGAATCACTATATACATTTTAAAAGGAGTATTGTCGTATTATATTACAAACAAAACCGTGTAGGAACAAAGCATACCGAGATTTATTATGTTAATGAAGACTTATTGATAGCAATTGATGTATTGTTATACACGTATAATTTATCGGATTGATTTTAACTTATATATGTTCTGATAAACAATGGTCGCGTATAGGAATCACAGTCGTTTTGTTAAACCCATCAAATAGTATAATACAACTTAATTTCTGCTAAATATTAATACAAAAGTTACAACAACTTCAAATACATTGATATCAGAATGTAAGTGTGCTTGGAAGTAAAAGACGTGGGCTCATAATAAGAGCACATATCACAAGCCTTTTTAAAAATTAATGAAACTGAATTGCCCAATTTATGGGGGTAGAGCGACAAAACTTCTCAAATTCAGTAGCAGTTCAATAATAATGGAATAGGCACATAGTAAAATACGTGAATTAAAGTTGCTTTTATGCTTTGTCCACAAAACACTCATGCCAATGTTTACAGCCAGCAAAATCCAGTATAGTGCATCATTGCACAGCTATAGTCAGAAGATCTGCGTTTTTTCTTTGAACAACTAAGCTAATGTCCATTTGATTGCACAATTATTTCATGGAAATAACAACAATTACTTTATAATCACGAGGAATAATATTTAACTCACCTGATCACAAAATTGGCTGGTAAAATCCCTGTACGCTTCAGATGAGGTATTGGCGAGATCAGATGTAAATGTATCATTCTCCAATGTAAGTGATCCAGTGACTATAACTACAACGTAATATCTACTACTTGTAATATTGTCTCAGAAATAATAAAAAAATACTTAATATGAAATAATAAATATGGTGTATTACTGTGTGGAATTACTACTACATTAATTGTGACATTAGATGAAATTCGAATTGATTAGCGTAATAAAATAAATTTATTATATGCCTGTTGAGTAATGATACCGAGAGGAAAAAGACGTAAGTACCTGTAAAAATTGCTGAATCTGTCACATTGGTCGCTTCAGTTGTCCTTGTTGCTACCTCTTCTGTACTGGTGGATGGGTCACCAGTTTCTGTTATATCTGTTGTTTCTTCTGTTATGGTACTAATAGGAACCCCTGTAGCCCTAGATGATGTTATATCAGGAGTAGTTTTGTCCACAGCCGTCTCTGTTATGGTACGAAAAGAGGCATCTGTAACCTTAGGTGGTATTATGTCAACAGTAGTTCTGTCGTCAACAGTTTCTTGTGTATCTGTTTCAGTTGTTCCTTTTTGAGTGGTAGTTAGTCGAGTGTCAGTGTGTTGACTGCCAGTTGTTGGTAGAGTTTTAGTCGATATACCTGGTTCAAAAGTATCAAGTGAAATACTTTCTGTCGATGTTACTTTTGTAAGAAATTCCGTTTTCCCAGTTTCGGTTTGTTCTGTATCTTGGACAGTGGTTGCTACAGATTTATCAACTGTGCTATATTGTTCTTCAATTGAGAATGCCGTACCAGCTGGTGTGGAGAAGAAATAGGCTTAAATTAATTTCCTGTAACTATCCTAAATATAGCCCAAATGTCACTTATTGTATTACTTGTAAGCTGTATCGGCATATTGAAAAGGACTGCTGAATTATAGATTTATTTTATAACAAATTTGTATGTATACTTAACGTATATATTTATATTAAAGCGACTCAATCAGGCTAAAATCATAAAAAATCGGTGATTTTATTTTGGCTTCTTAATATGACCATATGATGTAAACATGTCCATAGATTAGAACTGCAAAAGTTTTTAAATTTTTGTGTTGCACATTTTCCAGTTAGGCTAGATATAGAGACGAAATTCCTGATTTTTTTATTTTGGAAATGCACGTCCAAAAAAAAGCAATTTCGTTCCTATACGTCTTTGGACATTTTTACATCATATGTAATTTTTAATGTATGCCTATTTCCATGATGATGGTGCATTATGCATGATTTTAATTCTATGCTAATATATTAGGAAATATTAGCTGTTTTTTAAATAACTATATTTTCAAACAATAATTTGTTGCTTTTACTAGTCGTGTGTCGTTGCACACGCTTCCAAAATACCATGTATAATCTTCCACTGAATATTAACATAGATATTGTGAAAATATGCAAAATGCCAGCTTACTTTCTTTTATACTGTGTGGATATCCAAGATTGGTTACCATGGCGACAACCAATATGGCACTTAAACGGTTCGACTTACCACATGACACCCAAAAAAATAAACAAAAGATTTTTCAAGGGTTTTTTAGCCTACTGGACATAGTGAATAACAAAAAAGTCTATCAATCAAAATCTGAGCCACAAAAGTCCGAAAATCAATTGGCCGTAACAATCGGTAAAACCATCTCAAGTTTCCTAAAATTTTACATCTAGACCATGATTGTTGTATGTAATTTATGTTTTTTAAGAGTTGGGGAACTCTTTAGTTCGGATAACATTCTGGCTCTGTCAAATCTAATATGGTTTCGGGACTAGGTTAAGGTTAAATTAAAGGTAAAACTAGATTTTTCAACAAATACAAATAGGTACAAATGTAATACCTTATTTTCGTGTAATTTTGAATAGAAAATCCGTTACCTATATTATATTCATGATTCAAGGTCATATTCAATGTCAAACTGTTAACTTCAAGTTCCTGGTCAAGTATTCAAAAATTAGATTTTTACCAAATAAACCTATGAACATGTGTAATACCTTATTATCACAAAAAACAGCAGCAGTGGTCCACATTGTTGAAAGTAGCTTGATGTTATTTACTAAACGCAATATATTCGCCTTTCTCCAATATACATGTATTTTAGACCCTATTTGTATTTTAGACCATACAGTTGTCAAGGAAACAAGGTCGAATATCCATTGCCCGGGAGCTATGTCATGAAAAGGAAGTGAAATTCAAGGAATAAATGTACATTGTGTTTACATCATTCACTTTATTCATTTCTCGTATCAAGCTAAAAACATGTGTTTTAGCTTGATAATTCCCCCCCCCCCTCTACATATAAAACAACCATACATGCTAATCTCTTGGTGTTTCTGGGGAGGTATAAAACATATATGACACAAATTAAACAGCGCATAATATCTCGTTCAGGTGTGATTTTGACAGAATAATCTAATTCTCTTATAGGTTGTTAATGATTAGGCATGCTCAGGGTAGAAAAATCAATATAACTTTGTTAAAACATTTTTTAAGAAGGAGTTACTAGAAAATAACAAGGCCTTATATAAATGGTAGATGTGGTAAATGCAAATGGGAAGGCATTGAAGATCGCTAAAGAGGTTTTTAAAAAAAATGGAGAGGCGTTTAAGTTTAAGAGTGATGCGAAAGCATTGAATGATGATTGAGAGTCGTTAAAAGGGCAATGGAAAAGCGTTAAGGCCAATGAATAGGCGTTAAAAGGCTATGGGGAGATGCTAAACAGTGACCAAGAAGCGGAAAATGTGGAGGCATTGACGAATGACAAACATGCGTTAAATGCAACTGGGCGTGTCGAAAGGTAGTGGTCCACCCTCGGTAAATAAAGTTATTATTATTATTATTATTATTATTATTATTATTATTATTATTATTATTATTATTATTATTATTATTATTATTATTATTATTATTATTATTATTATTATTATTATTATTATTATTATTATTATTATTATTATTATTATTATTATTATTATTAACTTGCTGAACGCAGTGGATCATTAATCGACAATTTTTTCTGTGAACCAAAACATGTAACGGCTCAACGTGTGTCCTGACTTCCAAACTATCAGACCATTTCCCTTATTATTTAAGTATTGAAAATATAACGCACATTAAGCCTTCAACTAACTATATATATTCTTGCGACCAATCCTCGGAAGCTTTGATGAAATTTAAGGAAGAAATAGGAAGAGCAGATCTCGTAAAAAATGTTACAAACAGTCAATCACTTGATCCAAATATAAATTATAACATTTTTGCGGAAATTCTCATTAAGGCTAAACAAAATAATCTACCAGTTAAAAATAAAAAAATAAAAAAACGAAAACATAAGAAATCGCCATGGATTACATCTTCTATTGTAAGATCGATTAATAAGCGAGATAAAATGTATAAAAATCTATTTAAAAGTCCTTTAGCATCAAATCATTATCATTTACTCAAAACAAACTTTAAAACATACAGTTATAATCTAAGACGTACCATATTTACTGCTAAAAAACAATACTATTCTCAAATATTTCTTAAATATAAGTCCGATTTAAAACAAACATGGGCCACTATTTCTACAATTTTAAATACAAATAAAAAAAACATAAAGGATTCACAGATAATATTAACATAGCTGGCAATTTAACAAGCAATATGCTTGATATTGTAAACCATTTCAATAACTATTTTATTAATATTGGAAAGGACATTTCTAGAAAACTCAGCCATCCAAAATTTCGTTCAAATTATCTAAAAAATTCTACAAAAAAACGTTTGGTTTTTGAAAAGGTTACCGAAGCCTCTGTGAGCAAAATTATTGCCAGTTTAAAGCCCGAAACAAATGCTGGACCAGACAATATTAGTAACAATTTAATAAAAATAATAAAACAAGAGATTGTTCCCTCATTAACCATAACAATCAATCATTAGAAACAAGCACATTTCCAGAGAGCCTAAAAATTGCTGAAGTTGTACCATTATTTAAAAAAGATGACCCCACTACTGTCAATAACTATCGACCCATTTCACTTCTTCATAGCATTTTTAAAATATTTGAAAAAGCTATCCATCAACAATTAAATTCATACCTGTTAAAAAATAACCTTCTATATGGAAGTCAATATGGATTTAGATCTAATCACTCAACGGAACTTGCAGCACTTGAATTAGTCGATAAAATATCAGGTGCTATGGATAGTGGGCAAGTTCCGCTAGCCATTTTTTTAGACTTATCTAAAGCTTTCGATACTTTAGACCATACCATCTCGTACATAAACTTAGCTTTTTTGGCATAAAAGACATGTATCTAAATTTACTGAGAAATTATCTATCTGACAGAAAACAATACGTCGAAATTAATTAAATCAAATAAAATTTACTTGCTATCACCACAGGTGTACAGCAAGGATCCATTTTAGGCCCTCTATTATTTTTAGTATACATTAGCGATTTACCCGAGTCAACAAAATTGTTTAAAATAATTTCCTATGCGGACGATACCACTTTCTTAATTAACATTAACAAACAGGACATGTCAAATAGAAAAATACTAGAGACAACAATTAACTCCGAGATGAAAAAAGTCGCTGATTGGCTGGCGGCTGATTCTTTATCACCAAATTGCGACAAATCCAAATTCATGTTATTTTATAAACCCCCCACAAAGATTTATATACCGAATATTAAGCTTAATAACAATGACATAGATCATGTGAATGAATTCAACTTTTTAGGCCTACTTATAAACAATAATCTCACTTGGAAAACACATGTTAATAAAATATGCAACAAAATGTCCCAGTCCGTGGGAATAATAAATTGTTTAAAGACTACGTTACCCGATAATATACTACTAGCACTGTATAACACGTTGATTCTACCACACATACATTACTGTATTCTTGCGTGGGGGTATGATTTCAAACGGGTATATAAATTTCAAAAAAGGGTTCCGAAAATAATTGATGAGTGTCCTATATTTAGTCACACTGACCCAATATTTTTAAAATTTAACCTATTAAAAGTCAATCATATTTTTTACCTCAACCAACACAAATTTGTTTTTAAATGTATTCACAGTAATGTACCCGATTTTTTTTAAAGATTTTTGTCCAGACCAGATCTCCAACTTACACAATTATAATACAAGGAATTGTTTAAATATTAGACAAATTGAAACCAGAAGGGAATTGCGCAAAAAATGGTTACGATACGATATAATTCAGAAAATAAAGCATACGCCAAATATAATTCATGATAAAGTTCAAACACATAGTTTCAAAAGTTTCTCTAATTATATAAAAAAAATACTTTATAACTTTATATTCAAGTACGTGCAACAATGCACAGTGCTATTCATGCCAAAATTCCAATATTTACCTGTTGTTTCTTATTTATTACAATTTAAAAATCATTATATTTTTCATATGTATATATGGTTATTTCATTTTAAAATTGTTGTTTGTCTGAACGTTTTGTGGTGGCTCTTTTGCTAGCGGTCCCAATCGACCTTAAAAATAGTCTCCAGACCACCAGTGTATATATATTGTTGTATATCTATCTATCCATCCATCCATCCATCCATCCATCCATCCATCCATCCATCCATCCATCCATCCATCCATCCATCCATCCATCCATCCATCCATCCATCCATCCATTCATCCATCCATCCATCCATCCATCCATCCATCCAACCCTCCATCCATCCATCCATCCATCCATGCATTCATCCATCCATCCATCCATGCATCCATCCATCCATCCATCCATCCATCCATCCATCCATCCATCCATCCATCCATCCATCCATCCATCCATCCATCCATCCATCCATCCATCCATTCATCCATCCATCCATCCATCCATCCATCCATCCATCCATCCATCCATCCATCCATCCATCCATCTATCTATCTATCTATCTATAGGAAGCGTTGAATACCAATGAGAAGGTGTGTAGGGGCAATAAGGAAGCATTGAAGGGTGACGCATATACGTTAGATGGCGATGGGGAAGCGTTAAAAAGCGATTAGGATGGGTTGAAAAGCAGTGGAGAGGCGGAAAAGGGTGAATAAGTTTCGTTCGAAAGTGACAGGGTGGTAGTGCTGAGGAATTAAAGGACAACGAGGAAGCGTTGAATGACAATGGAAAAGCGTTGAAGGGCATTGGGGTAACGTTAGAGACATTGAAGGGTGACGAAGAGGTACTAAAGGACGAGGGGAAGGCCTTGCATTGCAATGAAGATGAAAAGGTTTCTTCCCTGCTCACTCGTGATGACGGATCACCATCTACAACTCTCAGGTCACAATGGACAACTCATTTCATATTTTAATGGGGCATTTAACCTATATACTAAAGCTCTGGGATCACTCCATATTTTAAACGATTCTGTAAAAAAAACGATGTATTTTGCGTTTATTATTTAAAAGACTTATTCAATATAGTTGTGAGTCGGCACACTTATCACCTCATATCCTGCTAAGTGAATCTATTTAAATTTTCAACCACTTGAAACCTCAAGTGCTTGACAATTACTCAAATGTGTTGATTTTGAGATCAAAGATTTACAAATAATAATGTTTAGACACACATTTCTTTCCCAATAGCAGTGATTTGGTCGACTAATAAAACAGAAGAAAAACCACAATTATTCGAAATCAGAATGATAAGGGTTAAATTCATCTATTGTGAAGAGATAATTTAGAATGAAATCGTGATTGGTTAACCCTTTCACTACTGACAGAAAATACATAGACAATATTACCCGGAGTTTTCAGTATTGGCCCTTGTATTTTGTTCAGGTAGCCAGTATTTTGACGTCTCACCACACATAGTACTCGTCCCATAGACTTACATGTATTATGACTCATACGCTCAGGCCTCCCAGCACTCCTAAATGGGGAAATGTAAATAACACTATATATCATTTTAACCATCAATCTGTTCTCTTTGAATCTATTTTTTAGCCCAGGAAAACCTCTTGCCCCACTCTCCCCTGAACGATCTAGAAAACAATTAGTTCGGTTTTGAGTCTAGTTACTGCTAGCGCAAATACTTCATGTTACCTTATATTTGCTTATTTCGATGCTTTTGCTACAACAAAAATCAATTCAAATTGGTAGCAAAATGATATATCTGTAATATTTACCACCGAGACTGCTTTAAAAAGCCACAATTTTTATCTTATTCTTAAACTTTATAATGATATGCGCCAATGAATCTGTGTGGTGAGACCTTGGGGAGGCTCGAGGCGGATGCAAAATACGGCAACGAGACAAAATGCTAGGGCCAATACTGAAAGTACTAGGGTAATGTTGTATAATTATATTATATACCTTGTAATTCTATTTTGTCATTTGAATAGGCCTAACGTTATGATTAGGCTAGTCCCATTCCTGACCATCGATGTCCAGTCAGACAAACTCGCTCTAGTGTGCCCTCAGTAATTGGACTATCCAGCACCAACCTCACATAAAACATATATTTCGAACAGAGCAGCTAGGCTGCGCTATGTTTATTTTAGGGCCTACAGGTCAACTGATAATGATAAAATTTGGGCAGCACATCGGGCTGTTAAGGCCCTGGTGAGCCTAAGCTCCAGACAATATAACTATATATAGTAGGCCTACAGTTAGTGCTAGGCCTACTTCCTTGTATGGATGATATGTATGAATTTAGAAAAAAATAGGCTAGAACATAATATATATTATGGAATATGAATAGCCTAAACCTAACAAAATGTTTGTATGCGTGTCACGCCCGCCTATCTGACAATGCAGTGAGCACAGTCTCTGTCTCTCACAGATCTGACAGGGGTGTACGCCTAGACTTTTAGAGAATGCTGCCTGTCTACAAGCTGCACAGTGTTCACAGACTGTTATCTTCTGTCTGACTGTAGACCCCAGGCTAAGTAGGGTAAGTAGGGTAGACCGGGGTAAGATGACGCACGGGGGAAGATGACTCCCAGATAACGTAGGCCTACATGTCTAAAATATGTGTCATTGAAAGATTCCATAAAATAGCTTCTCTCTTGGATAAATCGGACCACAAATCATCACGTTAATAGTCTTTTCACATCATAAGTGAGCGCGGAGGCAACATGGCGCCAAATCAAATGTGGCACTGTCCCTGATCTTGGATGAGGTCAATACGAAGGCCAAACCAGGGCAAATGCCACAAACCCTTTCAAATAATAATAATATCAGTATTCGTCCCAATTGTCCATAATGATAAATAGTAGAAACTAGTCAATACGACGCCAACCAGAGGAACTGTTATTGCACAGGGCCGACACTATGTTATTAGGGCAAGTAACAGCATAGGTATATAATAATCCCTAGTAGGCTACTGGCCCAATTACCGCAAAACATATAAAGTGCTGCAGTTTGGACAAAGCAAAATATAAAACATTTTATTGCAGGAGAGGGACCTTAAACTAGGTGCATGGGTTGACATGGATTGTGTTGTACAATCCTAAGTGCATACCAAGGTCATGTCAATGTAATTTCAAGGTCAAATCAGGCGAAAATAAACTTTTTGCAGGTTTTTGTACAGTTTTAGATGGATCCCAGTGACGTAAGCGTTACAGACAGGACTAGTGGTAGCATATTAAGAGTGAAAACGGGGTGATGCAAAGGAGTAAGGGATAATGACCCCATGGTCATAGATATCTATTCCGAGAAGGGGATCCTATAAACTGGGTGCAATGTTTGACATGGGTTTGTGTTGCTCTTTGCTGGGGTACCATCTCTAGGTGACGCCCTGCTTATTTCACGTACATTTCATGTCAAATCCACAGACGATTACATATTTTCAGTGACATATTCGATCGGGGGGGGGGGGGGGGGAGGGCTCCCCTTTTCAAGCAGAATTAAAATAAAATGTGTACTATTACTGAAATAATTTCATTGGTAGTATTGTTTTTTTCGGGGGGGGGGGCATGCCTTTAGACCCCCCCCCCCTGTCCACCAACCCCCTTTCAAAATATTCTGGCCCTGCCCCTGCGACGCTGGCCCACTATTAACCCGACATTGTTGAATAGTCTGTGCTTGTTGGGTACTTTTCCTGGCGATTACAGACGCCGCAGAATACAAAAAACCGATCAAACAGCTATTGCCGGCGTAGCGCCGGTACATGTAGGCTTACTTTTGAAAAGTTCTTCATACCGGAGCTGCGGCAGTACTTGTTGCTACAGGGTTAAGTTAAATGTGTCTTCTTCACTTTGTTTCATCAGTAGACAAATTATATCTCATATCATTTAGTGTGACATTATTAAGCAGCCCGAGGCGGGCTGTTCACTGTATTCCACACAGTCCGCCGCCGCCGCCGCCTCCTCAGTTATTTGTTTTCAACATAGCTACTAATCTATCAAATTCTGCTTCCTCATACTTCACATAGCCATCACATACCATCACATACTGGGGAATTGTTTTGGTGACATTTTGATCCCCATATCATTAATCCTTTAATTACTATGGCCACTTACGAAGAAATGCTCTTTAGCGCATTTTAGGAAAAAGTTGCCATCAGATCTTCTTTTAATTCGGCAAATATGTTCAGCTATGTCAGCCAATGACCTGATTACCTTTTGGGATCAAACAATTTTAAAATGGCCGTTTAGCGGCCATTTTTAATTTTGTAATATTTACTTAACTCAAGAAATGCATAATGACTGGACCATGAATATAAAAGAAAATGTTATGTCTCACACAAGGATAACACAAGGATGACAATTTTCACACTAGAAAATCTGAAATGGCTGCCAGTCGGCCATTTTTTTTTTTTTTTTTTTTTTTTTTTTTTTATTTGCACTATCTCGGAAATCTTGCATGATAACTGGTTTATGAATTTCGGACCTGATTACCTTTTAGAAGCAAACACTTTTAAAATAGTAGTCGAGCGATAACGGAGGGCTGCTTTCGTGTTCTTCCTAGTTTTAGATACCTTGTCCGGCACTGCTACAGCGTCAGGAATAATGTCTAATGCGGAGGCAGAAATGGTTCTATGTCAGCGTGGAAATGTCATTTGTGGGGGGTTAAAAAGCTATCTCTCTCACCCTCTGTAGACTTGCCATGCCTTTTCTAACATGATGTCATGAGTGATACTCTTTCTAACATGGTGTCCTGCTTTCTAATGAACCATCAACAAACACATATGTAATTCACAATTTTCCCATATTTAACTATGCTAAAAGTGTTATATTGTTTGCTTGACATATTTTATGAATAGCTGTAATACCACATTGAAAACACATGTAGGAATTGAAATCAATCTGGTGTGTACCTAAGGTCAAATAGATGGCTGTTCACGAAATATCGCATCAAAATTGACACTTTTGTTGAATTTATTTCAACATCGATAAGCCTACCTCGTTAATTATTTTTCTAAAAATACATTATTGTCCAATACATGAAATTGTTTACTCGCCTGCTCAAATAATATCCTCAACATCTATGATATCCATCACGGTATATTGAGAAATTGTCTTGCTGTCTCATTTGCTCTTTTTGTTTAAAGCAAGACAACCCTTAAATGAAATTGTTAGAAAGCAGGACCCTTTTTCAAAATACTTTGTTGAATATCGTACATTAGGATGCCAATATTTGTGAAGATAAATGGGTTGTTTTATTGGTTAATAGTTAATTCTCAGAATTTTTCTGACGCGGTAGGCTTATCCATGTTGATATAAAATCAACAAAAATACCCAATTCCATGCCGATATTTCGTGAGTATACATTGATTTCACCTGAGGTACACACTTTGTGTATGTGTTTGCAAAGTGGTACAGCAGCTATTTATGGAAGACTTGAACGAAAAAATTAAATGGCCGCGCAGGCGGACGCGCGCGTTCCGCCGCGCGGCAAAACCCTTCCCATTGGCGCGTTGAAACGCGTCCAAACGCGCAAGAGCGTGCAGGAGATGTGGTGACATTGTTCTGGACTGTCCTTCGTAGTTGTAGGCCTATCCATGTTAACGGGTCATTCTGTAATAAACGTAGGCCTACATTAACATGCCAAAATAGATATTTCTATTGCTTTAGTTATTCATTAGGCGCACCCTTTAAATACCGCATGTAGTCATATTTAAAGTGTGGCTTATAACTAGACTATATATAGAGAGAGATCAAGACTAGGCCTACAATTTATATCACTGCACTCTCCCAGTAAGGACAACATATTTGTATAATAGTTATACAACGTCGGTCCAACGTCATTGACGTTGGTCCAACATTGTATAAATGTTATACAGATGCGTTTAACGGGCTAGCGTTCACAGTGTCACAGCAACCTAGCAAATATGAGATGTTCAGTCAATTTTGGATTAATGTTCAGTCAGTATCGCAGACGATAGTTCAGTATTGAACCAGCTTTGGTTGAACGGCTCATGTTTGCTGGGTTGCCATACACAACGGAAAAATCCCATGAAAAATAAAAAAATGGCATATGGAGAGATGAACGCGCTGTGGATAAACGCAGAAATTGTTATATGTGCGATTGCTGGCCGCGCAGCAAACTGGCAGCGCAGCCAATTGCTACACTGCTCACCCTAGACACTGCTCCTTCGCATGTTAAAATGTGCAGATGGTTGACGTCATATTTCCCCCGCTCTCTATTTTAAGTATTGTAGTAAGCTTGTGATCGGCCGGCTGTCTTGCTAAAAGTACTCTGATCGGCTGGCGAGAATATTATGGTGGGGAAGGGGTGGGTGTAGACAGACACCTGTGTGGAGCCCAGCAAACGCGAGGATTTGACCCAATGCTGTTTCACTACTGGCCCACCGCCAACGGCGCTGAACCAACATTGAAACAACATCGGGTCAAGGCTTCGTGTTTGCTGGGAGAGCTGTCCGCATTATGATACTCGCGGGCCGTCTGTGTCTGGTTGGAACAGGCAGTGCACAGTGCTCTGTGTACCAATTGCGTGCATGGAAACTTCACATAGTGATTGTATCAGATCGATTTTTAATTCTGCCGTCCGGCCGTCGCAATGCAATGCGTTGAGCACCCAAACGCGTCAATGGAAAGGCAGCCTTAGAAAGGGCATCACGCATGACACCATGTTAGAAAGAGTATCTGCATGACACGTCTACAGAGGGCAGGGTTGTGGTCGATTATAATCATAATCGTAGATTACGATTTTTAATCGATTACATTGTAATCATAATCATAATCATATTGTTTTAAATCCTGTAATCATGATTATAATTGTAATCGAGAAAAAATGATGACCAGTAATCGTAATCATAATCGTAATCGATATTCTAAGAGCACTGTAATCATGATTATGTAAAAACGTAATCATGATTTTTTTTTTGTATATATCACAATAAATAATATATCACTTGAAGCGATTTTTAAAAGTAAAAAAAAATCAACTATTTACAACAGTCTGGTAAATTTCGCTTTGAGCCTATAATACTAGCATTTCAAATATGGATATGTATGGTTAATTCGGCACTTTATTGTACTGCACTGGGTATTGGTTTGATGTGAGTACAACGTCGTATACACTGGTCCGGCTTTGGATCGCGTCTCACGTTTGATGCGTTTACTTGGCTGCTAAATGTACATAAGTTACAGATAAACACTCCATAACAACTTTTAGGTGGCCCTCGCGACTCAGTTATTTTTAGTGGTTGTCTCCAAGCATGCTACACCTCCCCTCCCCCGCCTTCACACCTATAGTTGACTAATCGTGCATGAATATAGCCGCGTTTATAAACCTAGCACCCATTGCATCCCAGCATCCAGATAACATGTATAAAAATGGTACAAGTCATTATTATCTGTGGCTATTAACTTTGGTTGACGGGAACAGGTCGAGACGAAAGTGTAAACGGTCAATTACAATTACCATCATTTTGTGGTCACTTGGAATAACCCTTTACAAGAGATTTCTAAAATGATTTTATATTTAAGTGATTATTTTATTGTTTTGTCGTTCTCAGCCAATTAAACTGTCCGGAGCAGTAATAATATATAATTCTGGGTATTTGTATTTATTTTAAAGCTATGGCTACAGCTACAATTCGGTTTCAAATATATGTATATTTTGCGATAACCTTCACCTGATGCTTAGAATGAATGAAATCTTATATAGCGCATGTATCCAGCCGGAGGCTGTTCAGAGCGCCGAACATCGAGAGTAACTTAGCAAGGCCTGTTATCATTCAAATTCCAACTCAATCTCCTGGGAGATATACAGCTGAGCTGCCATTGAGGTGCATCAAGCTATTTTTCATTCCAAGCAAATTCGCCTTATGTGCCAAGTACTCACACATTGTGGATTTGCAGGGGTCTCGCCGGATGGAAACCGAGCCTACGGGTGCCTCTGAAATATTGTCAATATTGCGACTCCTTATTAAACTTTAGGTCGTTGAAGACAGAGTCAACCTATAATTGAAAAATGGGTAGTTGTCAAACTTTATTCAGGTGGTTTTGTGCTGATGTGACCCCACCCCCCCCCCCTAATTATCCATTTATGAAGAACTATTGAAATAAAATATGCGATTACATATACTTTTTGGATTGAATGTGCTTATGCAATTTTAAGACTTTGCATCAATACTTGCGGCAAGATATGAATACTATTTATACATATAAAAAATGTACCTGTATTTGATATTACATTTTCACGCTAATTTCTCAATTGTGGAAGGGCAGCTTTATGACCAGCAGAGGGGAGGTGTGGGGGGGGGGGTGACAAATAGGTCGCAAAAGCCTAATTACAGGTGCATGGTGTGCGGCTAACTCACTGCCTATCAGAGATGTACGTTCCAAATCATGGTAAAAAACTACTACAATCATCCGAGGCTCCTGTCCCAAATTACCAGTTAAAATTCGGGTATACACTATTCCCTGGTGATTCCTTAAGATCCTCGGACATTCTTAGCCTTCGTAATTGAATATATATCCTGGTGGCTTTCAGGATATGATCTAGCACATGGGAGGATATCTGAAGCGTGTACTGTGATATACATATCATGGTATCCAGTTTACCACTCAAAATTACCAAAACTGTTTGAAGTTGGTCATTCGATGTGATCCACAAATCGTGTATGTGAGATAATAATTTCCTCGCAATATCATTATAGATGTTTGAGAAGTTAAAAACAAACAAACATGTTAAAAAGTGATGCGAAGACAACTTTTATGAAGTGACCGTCTGTCACGATATGTATTTATGTTTATCTGCAAGTGTTTAATGCTGTGTTGAGCCTTAACACAAATACAATTAATGACATGTAATCTACTCAATATAATTAATTTCAAAGCTATAGATGTTTGGGGCACTCAATCTCAATTTTTTATAAAAAAATATCTAAATATTTGGATTTTTATCTCTTTTTTTACATATAATATTATCAAGCTCAACACAACCTATGTCTGTATAACACAGATGTAATTGTCCAATCTATACGTAAATACCGAATTTTACAATATATGTTTTAAAAGTAACAGATTCAATCTACTAGTCATGCATACTATTTGTGCTTGTATTCTGTGAAACTCAATAGACTTAACCTCCGATGTTGTCACCAAGCTAGCTAATACAATAAAGTATGAGGAAGGGGGCTTCATATAACATTGTTTTCACCGAGTATCCATTTAAAAGGGTTTTCGGCGACGTCACTGCGTTTCACAGACTGGTACAGCATTCGGGCTTACTCATTCAACTGATTTATTTTAATTTTTTTTCTCATTATATAAAATAAATGAACGGATTTTTTAAAGCTTTTTCTTCAAACCTGTTTTTACAATTGAAAAAAAATTGTGCTACCTAAGTGATGTGAATTATGATTTTGCGTGCTAACAAAGTGTCACACATTCTGGTTTCAAGTGTTATATAAGTTTAAACACAATTCTTGTGTCCACTGAGCAACCTTGAGCATACATACTTTTTCCAATATTTTCAGCCTAAAATATGGGATGACTATATAAGGTGACTATATTATAAGGTATTTGTTAGATGTTGTGAATTCGAAATACATCAAGAAAAAAACACAACAACAAAAGTATGTACATTTATATACATTTCAACAGTTCTTATATTAGAAATATATTTAAAAATATATATTAATATTGCTAACATGCCATACTGTACATTGTAATTGGCAATATATCACAGTCGTTAATAAACATATAAATATCACCACTCTACATTCTCATATAAATAGTTTATATGGTTTACTGTGGTTTTTTTGTATTCAAATCAATTAATAAAAATATATCTTCCGCAAAACATAACTAAGTGTTGATATCTTGCAAAGCATTTTAATTAATACCCTGTTTATTTATGTACACAAATATATTTAGAACGGTACGTACTGATTATTGAAACATGCCACAAGACGGGATAGCTGTTATCTGAATTATGCCTAAATAATCTGCAAAATCTACTGAATAAATGTTCCTTAACTTTTATTTAATAAAGAAGAAATGTTTCAATTTTTACTATAAATCCCATGCATCGTGATGATGTCCAACATGTTCATATGCAAAAGCTGAAATGAATACTTTTGCACAGGCTTGGATATTTCAGAAAAATATATCAGATAAACAGAACTGCTCATATTTCATATGGAGGTAACCATTATTACCATATGAAAGGAATATGTAATCCGGCAGTGACTATTAGCACTAAGCCGGTGTCTATCTTGTCCAGCAATATTCAGAGAATGACAACTTATAATATTTTTGTGTTTGCAGGAAAATGAAAACTTATAATAATATTACAATAATGTAATATTACAATAATAAGATTATAATAATATTATAATAATAACTTATAATAATCGGACAGTGTGTCAAAGTCTATCTGCATTTTTATTGTGTGGTATTACTGTCAGTGGGAATGCAATGTGTGTTTAAACATCAATATTTATAACCGGTTCGTCTCAAATTGAACAAATAAGGAATAATTTCATCCCACCTAAGGTTATAGGTCGTGGTCGTGAGACATAACATCGAGTGGGTAGAAATTCATAATGCAGGGATTTAATGGCTAATAACCAAATATATAAATTCTCGTTAAATAAAGAATAATGTTAGGCGTACACCATTCTAAGTTGTGTACAGGTAGACTACAACAATTCGTCTTTCTATGCTAGGATATATGCAGTGTGTTCTGGTTGTTGGTCCAATGCTATCACAATGTTTAGTCAATATCAGGATTGCTAATATAAAGCCTTCCATCATTGAGACAGCGATGGGGCAACAGCCAGACACAGTTGAGTATGTAACTAATACGAAGAAAATATACACAAAGTTGATAGAATTTCCATCCTATCTGAAGTTAGTATATGATGTCTATATCACTGTACATACATTATATATAAATAATGTAATAAATAAATAAAAATGCCACAACCCATACAAAATTGCATTTGTACAACTGCATCTACATTCTTGATTATCCTTATAATATATAGTTTGCACTAGCTATCTATACAGTTGCTGTACCTGATGAAGGTTTTGTGTGGGCACTTGTCCCCTGCTCCGTGGTTCTTGACGTTTCTACTTTTTCTTCATCGGTCACTTGTGTACTACCGACTGATGTATCCTCTAAAGGAGACGTGACATCTCCTTCAATAGTTTGCGTTGCTGTTGTAATATCCAATTCAGTTCTAAATATCAAAATATTCTCCGTGGCTGCGAATGTTACTCCTGCCTCTGTTGTATTTATAAAAAATGGTACAAATCCAAACGACTCGTTAATGGCACTAGCGAGAGCTGTCCGCACATCATCTCCTTTCAGCAAGGCTTCTGTTGTTTCAACTGTCAGATTGAATGTTATCGAAATACTCCCATTTCTTGAATAAATCACAAATGCATTAGTTATTATTAACTAAATAACATTATACTATTTTGAACTGTTTTATTTAAATAAGCAAAATCACAATAATAGGACAATAACACTGTCAATTAAATAATTAAACAAATAACTAAATATTAAACAAAACATTATTACCTCAGTTTTAAAACCTCACACTTCGAAGAAGTAGTAATATTTTTCAGAGCATCTTCCATCTAAAAAAAGGCATTGCAAAAAAATATCATTTGATGGAAAAATAATACCAAGAAATAGAACAATAACCCTTAACCCTTTCGAGCCTGAATTTGCCATTGTCATCTTCATCCACTACAAACCAAGAATTGCTGCCGCAATTCTCGACTTGGATGAAGATGACTTGATGTGGTTAAAACATTAAAGAAAATTACTACGTATCGGTAAAACAGTTTAATAGAAATTTTCGTTCTAAAACTCTTAATTATAGGGAAATTAAGTATGATTTCATGGATGTAAAATGATGCTTTAATGCATCGTGGGGACTTAAAGGGTTAAAGCGCTGACATATTTTGGTAAAAACAATTGAGACTTTTTTTTCAATTTGAAATGACCATAAATGTCTTATATTAGATAAGCTTTTTCTGCTTCATTTGAATACTTATGTTATGGATTTCCGGTCATTATAATTTTTTTCTTTCAGAGCGGGGACCGCCTTTATACATCAGAATCTGATGTCTACTTACGTCAGATTCTGACGTATAAATACGATAACATAATCGTTAGGAAGGCTACCCCATATCTATTTGGCTATGCAGGCCCGGTGGAAGCAATTTTCAACTGGTCCGGCCACTGAGAAGGTGGAAGGTGGATTATTTCCATTGCTCCGAAAAAATAGGAATAATCAGAAGAAAATAATAACCTTGGCCCAAAACTGGGCATGGTATACATGCGGTCGCCCACATTACACGAACTCGTAGCGCTGTAAATAGTTGTCTTATCCTGGGTGAACGATTTTAACCACGCAGTTCAAGAATTATCTATACTATAAAAGAATAAGAGTTTTCAGGCTACGTGGGTCGTTGAACGAACCCCCTGACCAAATCGTTATTTCCCGCCACCCACTATATACCTCACGCAAATCTTTGACATTCTGACATGGTTGTAATAATAATAAAAAAATATAACGATTTTTTTTCGTGCCGTAATTTTGCTTTTATTCTATGTTCATCACAATTTCTAGCTGACGTCTGTGTCCACTATAAATCAGCACGACACTAACCCAATGTTGACTCAATGCTGGACCAACGTCTCTGGCGCTGGCCAGCATCGATTCAACAATGGGCAGTGCTTTAAGCTGGCGGCAGGGTTTGTTCACAGGGTACTTGGTGAGATCGATCCAATGTCGGTTGAATGTTGGGCCAGCGTCGTCGGCGCTGGCCAAAATCTAGTCAACTCTGGGCAATGCCTCATGCTGGCTACGTGTGCGTGACTACAATAGAGGCCTACACTGCGTACATACGCTACACCGATACGTAACAATGTCGGCTAAATGTTAGGCCAGCATCGCAGACGATTGCCCAACACCGCGCCAGTGATTCGTAATGAATGGGCACTGGCCCAATTCTGGATTAATGCTGGCCCGCCGTCTGGGATGCTGACCCACAGTTTCCGGCGCTGGCTTTACCTTAACCATGTTAACCCAGCATTGGGGAATCACCGCACAGATTGATGGCAGCTGTGGTACTGCTTGCATAGTCCGTTAAAAGTCGGACCAGACTTGTCAATCCAATGTCGGCTTAAAACTGGGAAAGTCCGCTGGCCCACTGAATCATAAATATTTATATCTATACTATAATACAATAAGGATTTTAGGCTTTGTGGGTCGTTGAACAAACCCCCTGACCAAATCGCTATTTCCCTCCACCCACTATATACATCTCGCAAATCTTTGACATTCTGACATAATTGTAACGTTAATAAAAAAATATTAGGATCCTATTTTGGCTTTTAGTCGATGTTCATCACAATTTCCAGCTGATGTCAGTGTCCACTACAAGTCAGCACGACACTAACCCAACGTCGGTTCAAAGCTGGTCCACCGTCCCCGGCGCTGGCCAGCATTCAGTCAACATTGATTAGTGCGTTGTGCTTTGCTATGTGCCGCGTCACTACAATGCACGTGGACACACCATACACTGACCTAATGCCGTCTGAATGTCGTTCCCGTAATGGAAACCTTGAACCAATGCTGGATTAATGCTGGCCCACCGTCCGCAACATGGGTACAACCCCGATCCAGCATTGTGCCACGATCGCCGCGTATCCACAAAGCGGGAGTAATTATGCGGGTAAATGTACACATGTCTTTAGTGCACACAAAAGCAGAGGCATTGACCAGTGTTGAAGCCCAAGGCTGGGTTTTTGTTGGGGATGTAATTTGCAGGGTCCTGAAAATGCTGAAGAGGCCTACATGTATTTTGTACAATTCCCAACTTGCTTATGCTTATGATTATATTCAGTCATGAACGGTTTTCAATTCTACAGATGTATGATTATTGGGACCTGGAAAAGAATATATATCGGATAGAAAACATAATAATAACTACTGATTCAGTTCATTATACATTGTCAATGTCTATAATTTTATTTCCTGTGCTCAAAATACATGTGTGATTGTAGTGAAATCAACTGTTCTCCACGTAAGTTTTGTGTAGGTGTCATTGTAAAACGAATATAGTTAGTTTATTCATTCCAAGCCGATGTCATACTCATACATATCCATACACTTAGGCCTAATTATTCTTTTTTTAATTATGCATGAGTCATTAGTATATTCATGTCATTTTTTCTCGGGTTGCAGGGTTCCAATTATGCCAGTGGTGCCTTACTTACTGCCTACTAGCTTTGTCCGTGCGTAGCACATGTCAAATCTAGTCATATAAAATACGATTCAGTAGCAGACGCTCTGACAGTGACCGAACTGAACATGTTTGGCTGTCAGCAGCACAGCTGGATGGGATAGGGTCAGCATATGCTCTTTGGTTTTCTATACAAGGTCGGTGACTCACTAAAATCGTGGAAGCAGCAATCTCAACATACTAAGCCTATTGTTCACGCCCGCACGCTCAACATAGGGGCTATTCAGCGCCACTATTCTATCGTGTAAACCCAAAAGGCAGTAACTTCTCAATATAATAGTAAGCTGAATACTGCAGTGTATTATTCACGACATGTATCATTTTGTTGGAAATAGTGCTTCTGTCAGAATCGAGCTCGTAAAATTATTATTATTGCACGTAAATTATGAGATTTCCGTTTGAAAATTCATCAATCATTTGCTACAAGAACTAGATATGCCATGGTAGCATTTGTTTGGTGGAAAAGAAAAGTCTACATACTCCATTTCTCATTTTAAAATGACGAGGACTTGAAAGTTTCCTTCCCTCAGTAGAATTATAGACATGGCAGAGACCTTCACCGCATAGACACATCCCAATTTCCCGTGGTCAGCAGTATAACTTTGTCACACAAAGGTGTCATTACACTAGGCAAGTCGGAAGATGTAGGAGGAGCAATTACTTTTTCCCTCTTAAATACTCCATGAGTGTGTGTGTGATCGATGGGGGTGGGGGTGGACGTGGGATCATTATAACAGCACACATTGATACAACAAAAAAACTTTTGTAGTACATCACAATGTGGGGGAGGGGGGGGGGGGTTTGAAGGGGTTGGGGCGGTTCACAATAACAACACACATTGAGAGAATATTGCAAACGGAGGAATAACTCGTTTAATGTAAAATGATTATCATACAGTCACATTGGCAGGAGCGTGTGGTGCCAGGATAGATCATTGGTACCATAGTGGACAGGGTTCGAACCCCATTGAGGCAGATATTCTTTCCTTGGCACACATGCTTACAGTGACCCTAACTGTTCAAATATATGTGATAGCCGCATAATATTATCGATCAACACTGCATTAAAAATATATCAAATTAAATAAATGAATAATATATCAAAGCTTATATGTAAAAAGTCAAAAACCCTCTAAACCATGATAAAGTGAGCTGACACTACCTGTCAAATGCAGTAGCAGTGTAATAAGAATGGAAAAGGCACTTGATATTTTGCGACCTCGAGTTGCTAATATGCTTTGTCATATACAGCTGTCGTCACCGAAAATCTGCACATGTCTTGTGTATATCAAACGACAAGGTGTTGCACCGGAGGGAGCTGTTAGCGATATTCTCTCATCATGGACATTTTTCGCCGCATCGGAAAGGGGCTCTGATGCAGTGGGTAAAGCTGCCTGCTTGGAAAGTCCCGAGATCACAGGTTCAAACCCCACTCTGGCCTTCAAGTTTCAAAGAAACAAAATGTTTCGTCTCCACTCACTCGTAAAGATTTAATATTATGGGGAGCATCCGTGACCGGGAAGTAGCGTGCTCGGCCATAGACCACCAGGGTTCAAATTTCGAATCCTGTGTCTGTCATCACATTCATTCCACCATCCTCAGGAGGTTGTCGTGGTACAGTCTAGCCTATATGTGCACAAAGTTGGTCTAAAACCCCATTCATTTCATTTTCATTTCACTGCATTAAGATGACGTTTACATCCCCTTTGAACACTTAAGTTTATGTCCATGTGATGGTAAGATTATTTCATAAAAATACATTACATTGATTGGAAATAGGATTTAACTCACCTGTACACAAAATTCGATGGTAAAATTGCTGTACTCCTCAGACAAAGTATTGTGGAGATCAGATGTAAAAGTTTTATCTTCCAATGTAAGTGTTCCGGTGACTATAACTGCAAAGTAATGGCAACTACAAATATCATCTCAAAAAAATACTGGTACTATGTGGGATTATTACTGGATTAATTGTGATATTATATGGAATTCAAATCGTGTAGCTGATTTAAAATATTCATTATGTGCCTGATAAGTAATGATACAAAAAGGAAGAAAGTGCAATTACCGGTAAAAAGTGCTGAATCTGTCACATTAGTTGCTTCAGCTTTGCTTGTTACTGTTACTACATTTTGTGTGCCTGTGGTTACACTTTCAGTTTCTTCAATGCCAGTTGGTTGAGTGCCAGTTGCTACACTTTCAGTTTCTTCAGCGGGAGTTGTTTGAGTGTCCGTTGCTAAACTTTCAGTTTGTTGAGTGGCAGTTGATTCAGTGTATGTAGGTTGAGTTATAGCTATTACAGTTTCAGTTATTTCACTGCCAGTTGGTTGAGTGCCAGTTGTAACACTTTCAGTTGGTTGAGTGCGAGATGATTGAGTGCCATTTAATACACTTTCAGTTTGAGTGCCAGTTTCTAAACTTTCAGTTTGTTGAGTGCCAGTTGCTACACTTTTAATCGGTTGAGTGCCAGTCGATGGAGTGCCAGTTGATACACTTTCAGTTTCTTCATCGGATGTTGTTTCAGAGCCAGTTGCTACACTTTCAGTTTCTTCAGTGCGAGTTGGTTGAGTGCCAGTTGCAACACTTTCGGTTTGTTGAGTGGCAGTTGATACAGTGTCAGCTACACTTTCAGTTTCTTCAGTGCGGGTTGGTTTAGTGGCAGTTGCTACACTTCCAGTTTCTTCAGTGCGGGTTGGTTGAGTGGCAGTTGTTAAAGATTCAGTTGGCTGAGTGCCGCTTGATTGAGTGTATGCTGGTTGAGTTGCAGTTGTTACACTTTGAGTTGATTCAGTGCCAGTTGGTTGAGTGCCAGTTGGTTGAGTGCCAGTTGCTACACTTTCAGTTGGTTGAGTGCCAATAGATTGAGTGCCAGTTGATACACGGTCAGTTTCTTCAGTGCGGGTTGGTTCAGTGCCAGTTGCTACACTTTCAGTTTCTTCAATGCCAGTTGGTTGAGTGGCAGTTGCTACACTTTCAATTGGTTGAGTGCCAGTTGATTGAGTATCAGTTGGTTGAGTGTCAGCTGCTGCACTTTCAGTCTCTTCAGTGCCAGTTGGTTGAGTGCCAGTTGCTAAACTTTCAGTTGTTTGAGTGTCAGGAGACTGAGTTCCAGCTGTTACTATTTCAGTTTCTTCAGTGCGGGTTGGCTGAGTGCCAGTTGCTACACTTTCAGTTTTTTGAGTGGCAGTTGATTGAGTGCTAGTTGATTCAGGGCCGATTTCTACACTTTCAGTTTCTTCAGTGCGAATTGATTGAGTGGCAGTTGTTACACTATCAGTTTCTTCAGTTCGAGTTGGTTGAGTGCCAGTTGTTACACTTTCAGTTGATTGAGTGCCAGTTGATTGAGTGTCTGTTGGTTGAGTTGACGTTGTTGTTACACTTTCAGTTTCTTCAATGCTAGTTGGTTGAGCGACAGTTGCTACACTTTCAATTGGTTGAGTGCCAGTTGGTTGAGTGCCAGTTGGTTGACTGCCTGTTGCTACACTTTCAGTTGCTTGAGTGCCAGTAGATTGAGTGCCAGTTGTTACACTTTCAGTTTCTTCAGTTCGTGTTGGTAGAGTGTCAGCTGATACACTTTGAGTTTGTTGAGTGGCAGTTGATTGAGTGCCAGTTGGTCGAGTGTCGATTGCTACACTTTCAGTCGGTTGAGTGCCAGTTGGTTGAGTGCCTGTCGCTACAATTTCAGTTGCTTGAGTGCCAGCTGATTGAGTGTCAGTTGTTTTTTTAGTGGGAGTTGGCTGAATGCCAGTGGCTACACTTTCAGTTTGTTGAGTGGCAACTGATTGAATTGCAGTTGGTAGAGTACCAGTTGCTACACTTTCAGTTTCTTCAGTGCCAGTTGATTGAGTGCTAGTTGGGTGAGTGTCAGTTGTTGCACTTTCAGTTTCTTTTGTGCCAGTTGGTTGAGTGCTGGTTGCTACACTTTTAATTTCTTCAGTGCCAGTTGATTGAGTGTCAGCTGCTACACTTCCAGTTGGTTGAGTGTCAGTTGTTCGAGTGACAGTTGATACACTTTCAGTTTCTTCAGTTGGGGTTGGTTGAGTGTCAGTTGCTACACTTTCAGTTTTTTCAATGTCATTGGCTACACTTTCAGTTTGTTGAGTGCCAGTTGGTTGAGTGTCGGTCGTTACACTTTCAGTTTGTTGAGTGCCAGTTGATTGAGTGACAGTTGGTTGAGTGCCAGTTGTTACACTGTCAGTTTCTGTAGTACCAGCTGGTTGAGTGTCAGCTGCTACACTTTCAGTTGGTTGAGTGCCAGTTGATTGAGTGACAGTTGATACACTTTCAGTTTCTTCAGTTGGAGTTGGTTTAGTGTCAGTTGCAACACTTTCAGTTTCTTCAGAGCGAGTTGGCTGTGTGCCAGTTGCTACACTTTCGGTTTGTTGAGTGGCAGCTGATTGAGCTGCAGTTGGTTGAGTGTCAGTTGCTAGACTTCGAGTTTCTTCAGTGCCAGTTGGTTGAGTGCCGGTTGCTATCCTTTCAGTTTGTTGAGTGTCAGTTGATTTAGTGACAGTGGGTTGAGTGCCAGTTGCAACACTCTTAGTTTCGTCAGTGCCAGTTGGCTGAGTGGCGGTTGCTACACTTTCAGTTTCTTCAGTGGTCGTTGGTTGGGTGCCACTTGCAACACTTTCAGTTTGTTGAGTGCCAGTTGATTGGGTGACACTTGGTTGAGTGCCAGTGGTTACACTTTCAGTTTCTTCGCTACCTGTTGGTTTGATGTCTGTTGCTACACTTTTAGTTGGTTGAGTGCCAGTTGATTGAGTAACAGTTGATACACTTTCAGTTTCTTCAGTTGGAGTTGGATGAGTGGCAGTTGCAACACTTTCAGTCTCGTCAGTGCGAGTTGGCTGAGTGCTAGTTGCTACAGTTTCAGTTTGTTGAGTGGCAGCTGATTGAGTTGCAGTTGGTTGAGTGCCAGTTGCTACACTTTCAGTTTCTTCGTAGCCAGTTGGCTGAGTGGCGGTTGTTACACTTTCAGTTGCTTGAGTGCCAGTTGAACGAGTGCCAGTTGTTACACTCTCAGTTTCTTTAGCGCTAGTTCGTTGAGTGCCAGTTGCTACACTTTCAGTTGGTTGAGTGCCAGTGGATTGAGTGACAGTTGGTAGAGTGCCAGTTGTTACACGTTCAGTTTCTTCAGTGCCAGTTGGTTGAGTGCCAGTTGGTACACTTTCAGTTTCTTCAATGCCAGTTGGTTGAGTGCCAGTTGCTACACTTTCAGTTGTTATAGTGCCAGTTGATTGAGTGCCAGCTGATTGAGTGTCGGATGCTACACTTTCTGTTTCTTCACTGCCAGTTGATTGAGTGCCAGTTGCTACACTTTCAGTTTGTTGAGTTTCAGTTGGTTGAGTGTCAGTTGTTACACTGTCAGTTTCTGCAGTACCAGTTGGTTGAGTGTCAGTTGCTACACTTTCAGTTAGTCGAGTGATCGTTGATTGAGTGGCAGTCGATACACTTTCAGTTTCTTTAGTGGGAGTTAGTTGAATGCTAGTGGCTATACTTTCAGTTTGTTGAGTGGCAGCTGATTGAGTTGCAGTTGGTTGAGTACCAGTTGCTACACTTTCAGTTTCTTTAGTGAAGGTTGATTGAGTGCTAGTTGGGTGAGTGTCAGTTGTTGCACTTTCAGTTTCTTCTGTGCCAGTTGGTTGAGTGCCGGTTGCTACACTTTCAGTTTGTTGAGTGCCAGTTGATTGAGTGACAGTTGGTAGAGTGTCAGTCGTTACACTGTCAGTTTCTGCAGGACCAGTTGGTTGAGTGTCAGTTGCTACACTTTTAGTTGGTCGAGTGCCAGTTGATTGAGTGACAGTTGATACACTTTTAGTTTCTTCAGTTGGAGTTGGTTGAGTGTCAGTTGCAACACTTTCAGTTTCTTCAGTGCCAGTTGGCTGCGTGGCGGTTGCTACACTTTCAGTTTCTTCAGCGGTCGTTAGTTGAGTGCCAGTTGCAACACTTTCAGTTTGGTGAGTGCCAGTTGATTGAGTGATACTTGGTTGAGTGCCAGTCGTTACACTTTCAGTTTCTGCAGTACCAGTTGGTTGACTGCTAGTTGGGTGAGTGCCTGTTGCTACTCTTTCAGTTTCTTCTATGTCAGTTGATACAATTTCAGTTGTTTGAGTGCCTATTGATTGAGTACCAGTTGGTTGAGTGCCGGTTGCTACACTTTCAGTTTGTTGAGTGCCAGTCGATTGAGTGACAGTTAGTTGAGTGCCAGTTGTTACACTGTCAGTTTCTAAAGTACCAGTTGGCTGAGTGTCAGATGCTACACTTTCAGTTGGGTGAGTGCCAGTTGATCGAGTGACAGTTGATAGACTTTCACTTTCTTCAGTTGGAGTTGGTTGAGAGCCAGTTGCTACACTTTCAGTTTTTACAATGTCAGTTGCTACACTTTCAGTTTGTTGAGTGCCAGTTGTTCGAGTGACAGTTGATACACTTTCAATGTCAGTTGCTACACTTTCAGTTTCTTGAGTACCAGTTGGTTGAGTGCCAGTTGCTTGAGTCCCAGTTGGTTGAGTGTCAGTTGCTACACTTTCAGTTTCTTTAGTGCCAGTTGATTGAGTACCAGTTGTTACACTTTCAGTTTCTTGAGTTCGAGTTGGTTGAGTGTCAGTTGATACAATTTGAGTTTGTTGAGTGGCAGTTGATTGAGTGCCAGTTTGTTGAGTGTCAGTTGCTTCACTTTCAGTTTCTTCGGTGCGAGTTGATTGAGTGCCAGTTGCTACACTTTCAGTTTGTTGAGTCGCAGCTGATTGAGTTGCAGTTGGTTGAGTGTCAGTTGCTAAACTTTCAGTTTCTTGAGTGCCAGTTGATTGAGTGTCAGTCGGTTGAGTTCCAGTTGTTACACTTTCAGTAGGGACATCAGTCACCTCAGATGATGTTGTATCTACACTCCCTTTTGTGCCAGTGACAGCTTCAGTTGTACTTTCAACATCCTTTTTTGTGGTAGTGGATTGTGCTCCTGTTTGAGTTGTATCTGTTACTTTTTCTGGTATGGTAATAATAGGGCCATCTGTCACCTTAGATGGTGTTGTACCAACAGTAGTCTTGTCTTCAACAGGCGAAACTCCGAACAAATCATTGATGGCCTGAATAATAGCTGTCAGTAGATCTTTTCCATTCAATAATTCTTCTGTTGTCACAATTCTCAGCGTGAATATGACGGAAATGCTGCCATTCCTTCAACACATGTTATTAACATAAATCATTGTGATTGAATTGAATGAAAGATTAAGAAACTTGCCACATTCTCATTTATGACAAATTATATGCAGCAATAGTGTGGTAAAACTTGGTAGACATTATTGCAATAATACAACACATACAAGTTCCTGGTCAACAACGTCATAGCAGTAACTATATGGCAACTAATTTTATAGCAGATAGTGAGCATAATTTGTATAAATTTGGGTAGTTCACAATAGATAAAAAAAATAGCCACACTATATATGTTGCTTTGTCATCAAAATGTAGTTAATGCTTATTAATTGTCCAGCAGGCCACCCTCAGTTATATCCAAGATGAATCTATGCATATTATACTGGCTCAATAGAATGACCACAATTTTTTTCTACCAAAATTAGTGCACATTTTAAAAAAACGTTCATATATTTATAGTTATAAACTATGCAGATCTATGCTACTTTTAAGAATTTAGTGTATTCAAATGAATCTAAACAAATTCTGGAGGGGGGAAGTTATAGGTTCCATCTGTGTTCAAAAATAAACTGTTCTAAATCAATCATTTGTGTTAGTTCTTCCCAATTAGAAACATTTTGGAGCTCAATATTTTCTTAAACTATTTCGACTCATTCCACAAAAAAAGTTAAGATTAATTTACTCATGTTACTCACCTTCCTTAATCGTAGAACATATTTTACATAGAATATATTGTTCAAGGTTGACCTAATATGTAGTCCAGATTTCCAATACCAACGGAGCAAAGGCATGTTTTCAACGGGAATATCAATTGTAATTGTAATATATTATTATCACATGTAAACAAAAATTCTTACCTTAATTCCAGCACTTCACAATCAGAAGAGTTTGAGATGTGAACAAGAGCTTCTTCCGTCTAAAACAATTGATCAGTGGTATCAGTTATCAAATAATTTTGTATTCTTATATGAATGTCACGGTCCTCTACCATGTCTTACTATTATGAAAGTAAAAGTAAATGTACATACAAGTTCAACGACTAAACTTACCTTATTACAAAATGAAAGAACATAGTCTTTATAACTCTCAGATGATGTATTGTGGTAATCAGCAAGAAACGTTTGATTTTCAAATTTCATTGACAAGGCAACTTGTTCTAAAACAAGAACAGAGAGAGGTCAAATATTATATCAGATAAAATATATTATAAAAGTACATGCTAGAAGATAAGATAGCATATCATAACACAACATAAAGTAATACAGTATAATAATGGGAAAATAAAATGCATACAAATGCAAACGTAATGCAGTATACTAATGGACAAATCATACAGTATACTAATAAAAAAATAATACAGTATATTAATCGATAAATAATGCAGTATGTTAATCGATAAATAATACAGTATGCTAATCGATAAATATTACAGCATACTAATCGATAAATACAACTACTTCTAACTTCATTAGAGTTTCTATTATAATGCAAAGCGGAACAAATAAATTACAAATACCTTTGATTATATTCACATCCTGTGTTGTTGTGAATATTACAGGCTCCGTTGTACCAGCTGTTTCTACTGTGGCCGATGCAGATGTATCAATTTCAGTTTGTTGTGTATCAGCAGTTAGAGTGCCAGTTTGTTGAGTCTCACTTAAATGAGTTTCAGTTGATTGAGTGGCAGTTGTTACACTTTCAGTTTGCTCAGTGCGAGTTGGTTGAGTGCCAGTTGCAACACTTTCAGTTTGTTCAGTGCCTGGTGATTGAGCGCCACTTGGTTGTGTGTCAGTTTTTTTAGTAGCAGTTGATGGAATGCCAGTTGAAAAAGTACCACTTGCTACACGTTCAGTTCCTTCAGTGCCAGTTGGTTGAGTGTCAGCTGCTACACTTTCAGTTGGTTGAGTTCCAGTGGATTGGGTGCCAGTTGATACACTTTGAATTTCTTCAGTGTGGGTTGGTTGAGTGCCAGTTGCTACACTTTCAGTTTGCTGAGTGGCAGTTGATTGAGTTCCAGCTGGTTCAGTGCCGGTTGCTACACTTTCAGTTTCTTCAGTGCGAATTGATTGAGCAGCAGATGTTACACTATGAGTTTCTTCAGTTCGGGTTGGTCGAGTGCCAGCTGCTACACTTTCAGTTGCTTCAGTGCGAGTTGGTTGATAGTCAGTTGCAACACTTTCAGTTTCTTTAGTGCCAGTTGGCTGAGTGGTGGTTGCTACACTTTCAGTTATTTCCGCGGGAGTTGGTTGGGTGCCAGTTGCAACACTTTCAGTTTGTTGAGTGCCAGTTGATTGAGTGACACTTGTTTGAGTGCCAGTCGTTACAATTTTAGTTTCTTCGGTACCAGTTTGTTTGATTTCAGTTGCTACACTTTCAGTTGGTTGAGTGCCAGTTGATTGAGTGAGAGTTGATACACTTTCAGTTTCTTCAGTTGGAGTTGGCGGAGTGCCAGTTGCTACACTTTTAGTTTTTTCAATGTCAGTTGATACACTTTCAGTTGGTTGAGTGCCAATTGATTGAGTACCAGTTGGTTGAGTGTCAGTTGCTACACTTTCTGTTTCTTGAGTGCCAGTTGGTTGAGTACCAGTTGCTTGAGTGCCAGTTGGTTGAGTAGCAGTTATTGAACTTTCAGCTTTTTCAGTGCCAGTTGATTGAGTGCTAGTAGGGTGAGTGTCAGCTGCTACACTTTCAGTTTCTTCAGTGCCAGTTGGTTGGGTGCCTGTTGCTACACTTTCAGTTGCTTGAGTGCCAGTTGATTGAGTGCCAGTTGTTACACTTTCAGTTTCTTCAGTGAGAGTTGGCTGAGTGTCAGTTGCTACACTTTCAGTTTCTTTAATGCGAGTTGGCTGAGTGCCAGTGGCTACACTTTTAGTTTGTTGAGTGGCAGCTGATTGAGTTGCAGTTGGTTGAGTGTCAGTTGTTACACTTTCAGTTTCTTCAGTGCCAGTTGATTGAGTGCTAGTTGCTACACTTTCAGTTTTTTCAGTGCCAGTTGGTTGAGTGTCGGTCGTTACACTTTCAGTTTGTTGAGTGCCAGTTGATTGAGTGACAGTTGGCTGAGTGCCAGTTGTTACACTTTCAGTTTCTGCAGTACCAGTTGGTTGAGTGTCAGCTGCTACACTTTCAGTCTCGTCAGTGCGAGTTGGCTGAGTGCTAGTTGCTACAGTTTCGGTTTGTTGAGTGGCAGCTGATTGCGTTGCAGTTGGTTGAGGGCCAGTTGCTACACTTTCAGTTTCTTCGTAGCCAGTTGGCTGAGTGGCGGTTGTTACACTTTCAGTTGCTTGAGTGCCAGTTGATCTAGTGCCAGTTGTTACACTCTCAGTTTCTTTAGCGCTAGTTCGTTGAGTGCCAGTTGCTACACTTTCAGTTGATTGAGTGCCAGTGGATTGAGTGTCAGGTGGTTGAGTGCCAGTTGCTCCACTTTCAGTTTCTTCGATGCCAGTTGGTTGAGTGCCAGTTGCTACACTTTCAGTTGTTATAGTGCCAGTTGATTGAGTGCCAGCTGATTGAGTGTCGGATGCTACACTTTCTGTTTCTTCAGTGCGAGTTGATTGAGTGCCAGTTGCTACACTTTCAGTTTGTTGAGTTTCAGTTGGTTGAGTGTCAGTTGTTACACTGTCAGTTTCTGCAGTACCAGTTGGTTGAGTGTCAGTTGCTACACTTTCAGCTGATCGAGTGATCGTTGATTGAGTGGCAGTCGATACACTTTCAGCTTCTTTAGTGGGAGTTAGTTGAATGCCAGTGGCTACACTTTCAGTTTGTTGAGTGGCAGCTGATTGAGTTGCAGTTGGTTGAGTACCAGTTGCTACACTTTCAGTTTCTTTAGTGCCAGTTGATTGAGTGCTAGTTGGGTGAGTGTCAGTTGTTGCACCTTCAGTTTCTTCTGTGCCAGTTGGTTGAGTGCTGGCTGCTACACTTTCAGTTTGTTGAGTGCCAGTTGATTGAGTGACAGTTGGTAGAGTGTCAGTTGTTACACTGTCAGTTTCTTCTGTGCCAGTTGGTTGAGTGCTGGCTGCTACACTTTCAGTTTGTTGAGTGCCAGTTGATTGAGTGACAGTTGGTTGAGTGCCAGTTGTTACACGTTCAGTTTCTTCAGTGCCAGTTGGTTGAGTGTCAGTTGCTATCCTTTCAGTTTGTTGAGTGCCAGTTGATTGAGTGACAGTTGGTTGAGTGTCAGTTGTTACACTGTCAGTTTCTGTAGTACCAGTTGGTTGACTGTCAGTTGCTACACTTTCAGTTGGTCGAGTGCCAGTTGATTGAGTGACAGTTGATACACTTTCAGTTTCTTCAGTTGGAGTTGGTTGAGTGTCAGTTGCAACACTTTCAGTTTCTTCAGTGCCAGTTGGCTGCGTGGCGGTTGCTACACTTTCAGTTTCTTCAGCGGTCGTTGGTTGAGTGCCAGTTGCAACACTTTCAGTTTGGTGAGTGCCAGTTGATTGAGTGATACTTGGTTGAGTGCCAGTCGTTACACTTTCAGTTTCTGCAGTACCAGTTGGTTGAGTGCTAGTTGGGTGAGTGCCTGTTGCTACACTTTCAGTTTCTTCTATGTCAGTTGATACAATTTCAGTTGGTTGAGTGCCTATTGATTGAGTACCAGTTGGTTGAGTGCCGGTTGCTACACTTTCAGTTTGTTGAGTGCCAGTCGATTGAGTGACAGTTGGTTGAGTGCCAGTTGTTACACTGACAGTTTCTAAAGTACCAGTTGGTCGAGTGTCAGATGCTACACTTTCAGTTGGGTGAGTGCCGGTTGATCGAGTGACAGTTGATATACTTTCACTTTCTTCAGTTGGAGTTGGTTGAGAGCCAATTGCTACACTTTCAGTTTTTACAATGTCAGTTGCTACACTTTTAGTTTGTTGAGTGCCAGTCGTTCGAGTGACAGTTGATACACTTTCAGTTTCTTCAGTCGGAGTTGGTTGAGTGTCGGTTGCTACACTTTCAGTTTTTTCAATGTCAGTTGCTACACTTTCAGTTTCTTGAGTACCAGTTGGTTGAGTGCCAGTTGCTTGAGTCCCAGCTGCTTGAGTGTCAGTTGCTACACTTTCAGTTTCTTTAGTGCCAGTTGATTGAGTACCAGTTGTTACACTTTCAGTTTCTTGAGTTCGAGTTGGTCGAGTGTCAGTTGATACACTTTGAGTTTGTTGAGTGGCAGTTGATTGAGTGCCAGTTTGTTGAGTGTCAGTTGCTTCACTTTCAGTTTCTTCGGTGCGAGTTGATTGAGTGCCAGTTGCTACACTTTCAGTTTGTTGAGTCGCAGCTGATTGAGTTGCAGCTGGTTGAGTGTCAGTTGCTACACTTTCAGTTTCTTGAGTGCCAGTTGATTGAGTACCAGTTGTTACACTTTCAGTTTCTTCAGTTCGAGTTGGTTGAGTGCCAGTTGCTACACTTTCAGTTTTTTGAGTGGCAGTTGCTTGAGTGTCAGTCGGTTGAGTTTCAGTTGGTACACTTTCAGTAGGGACATCAGTCACCTCAGATGATGCAGTATCTACACTCCCTTTTGTGCCAGTGACAGCTTCAGTTGTACTTTCAACATCCTTTTTTGTGGTAGTGGAGTGTGTTCCTGTTTGAGTTTTATCTGTTACTTTTTCTGGTATGGTAATAATAGGGCCATCTGTCACCTTAGATGGTGTTGTACCAACAGTAGTTTTGTCTTCAACAGGCGAAACTCCGAACAAATCATTGATGGCCTGAATAATAGCTGTCAGTAGATCTTTTCCATTCAATAATTCTTCTGTTGTCACAATTGTCAGCTTGAATATGACGGAAATGCTGCCATTCCTTCAACACATGTTATTAACATAAATCATTGTGATTGAATTGAATAAAAGATTAAGAAACTTGCCACATTCTCATTTATGACAAATTATATGCAGCGATAGTGTGGTAAAACTTGGTGGACATTATTGCAATAATACAGCACATACAAATTCCTGGTAAACAACGTCATAGCAGTAACTATATGGCAACTAATTTTATAGCAGATAGTGAGCATAATTTGTATAAATTTGGGTAGCTCACAATAGATTAAAAAAATAGCCACACTATATATGTTGCTTTGTCATCAAAATGTAGTTAATGCTTATCAATTGTCCAGCAGGCCACCCTCAGTTATATCCAAGATGAATCTATGCATATTATTCTGGCTCAATAGAATGACCACAATTTTTTTCTACCAAAATTAGTGGACATTTTAAAAAAACGTTCATATATTTATAGTTATAAACTATGCAGATCTATGCTACTTTTAAGAATTTAGTGTATTCAAACGAATCTAATCAAATTCTGGAGGGGGGAAGTTATAGGTTCCATCTGTGTTCAATAATAAACTGTTCTAAATCAATCATTTGTTTTAGTTTTTCCCAATTAGAAACATTTTGGTGCTCAATATTTTCTTAAACTATTTCGACTCATTCCACAAAAAAAGTTAAGATTAATTTACTCAAGTTAGTCACCTTCCTTAATCGTAGAACATATTTTACATAGAATATATTGTTCAAGGTTGACCTAATATGTAGTCCAGATTTCCGATACCAATGGAGCAAAGGAATGTTTTCAACGGGAATATCAATTGTAATTGTAATATATTATTATCACATGTAAACAAAAATTCTTACCTTAATTCCAGCACTTCACAATCAGAAGAGTTTGAAATGTGAACAAGAGCTTCTTCCGTCTAAAACAATTGATCAGTGGTATCAGTTATCAATTAATTTTGTATTCTTATACGAACGTCACGGTCCTCTACCATGTCTTACTATTATGAAAGTAAAAGTAAATGTACATACAAGTTCAACGACTAGACTTACTTTATTACAAAATGAAAGAACATAGTCTTTATAACTCTCAGATGATGTATTGTGGTAATCAGCAAGAAACGTTTGATTTTCAAATTTCATTGACAAGGCAACTTGTTCTAAAACAAGAACAGAGAGAGGTCAAATATTATATCAGATAAAATATATTATAAAAGTACATGCTAGAAGATAAGATAACATATCATAACACAACATAAAGTAATACAGTATAATAATGGGTAAATAAAATGCATACAAATGCAAACGTAATGCAGTATACTAATGGACAAATCATACAGTATACTAATAAAAAAATAATACAGTATATTAATCGATAAATAATGCAGTATGCTAAGCGATAAATAATACAGTATGCTAATCGATAAATATTACAGCATACTAATCGATTAATACAACTACTTCTAACTTCATTAGAGTTTCTATTATAATGCAAAGCGGAACAAATAAATTACAAATACCTTTGATTATATTCACATCCTGTGTTGTTGTGAATATTACAGGCTCCGTTGTACCAGCTGTTTCTACTGTGGCCGATGCAGATGTATAAATTTCAGTTTGTTGTGTATCAGCAGTTAGAGTGCCAGTTTGTTGAGTCTCACTTAAATGAGTTTCAGTTGATTGAGTGGCAGTTGTTACACTTTCAGTTTGTTTAGTGCGAGTTGGTTGAGTGCCAGTTGCAACACTTTCAGTTTGTTCAGTGCCTGGTGATTGAGCGCCACTTGGTTGTGTGTCAGTTTTTTGAGTAGCAGTTGATGGAATGCCAGTTGAAAAAGTACCAGTTGCTACACGTTCAGTTCCTTCAGTGCCAGTTGGTTGAGTGTCAGCTGCTACGCTTTCAGTTGGTTGAGTTCCAGTGGATTGAGTGCCAGTTGATACACTTTGAGTTTCATCAGTGTGGGTTGGTTGAGTGCCAGTTGCTACACTTTCAGTTTGCTGAGTGGCAGTTGATTGAGTTCCAGTTTGTTCAGTGGCGGTTGCTACACTTTCAGTTTCTTCAGTGCGAATTGATTGAGCAGCAGATGTTACACTATGAGTTTCTTCAGTTCGGGTTGGTCGAGTGCCAGTTGTTACACTTTCAGTTGCTTCAGTGCGAGTTGGTTGATAGTCAGTTGCAACACTTTCAGTTTCTTTAGTGCCAGTTGGCTGAGTGGCGGTTGCTACACTTTCAGTTACTTCCGCGGGAGTTGGTTGGGTGTCAGTTGCAACACTTTCAGTTTGTTGAGTGCCAGTTGATTGAGTGACACTTGGTTGAGTGCCAGTCGTTACAATTTTAGTTTCTTCGGTACCAGTTGGTTTGATTTCAGTTGCTACACTTTCAGTTGGTTGAGTGCCAGTTGATTGAGTGAGAGTTGATACACTTTCAGTTTCTTCAGTTGGAGTTGGCTGAGTGCCAGTTGCTACACTTTTAGTTTTTTCAATGTCAGTTGATACACTTTCAGTTGGTTGAGTGCCAATTGATTGAGTACCAGTTGTTACACTTTCAGTTGCTTCAGTGCGAGTTGGTTGATAGTCAGTTGCAACACTTTCAGTTTCTTTAGTGCCAGTTGGCTGAGTGGCGGTTGCTACACTTTCAGTTACTTCCGCGGGAGTTGGTTGGGTGTCAGTTGCAACACTTTCAGTTTGTTGAGTGCCAGTTGATTGAGTGACACTTGGTTGAGTGCCAGTCGTTACAATTTTAGTTTCTTCGGTACCAGTTGGTTTGATTTCAGTTGCTACACTTTCAGTTGGTTGAGTGCCAGTTGATTGAGTGCCAGTTGTTACACTTTCAGTTTCTTCAGTGAGAGTTGGCTGAGTGTCAGTTGCTACACTTTGGGCTTGTTGAGTGGCTGTTGATTGGGTGCCAGTTGGTTGAGTGTCGGTTGCTACACTTTCAGTTTCTTTAATGCGAGTTGGCTGAGTGCCAGTGGCTACACTTTCAGTTTGTTGAGTGGCAGCTGATTGAGTTGCAGTTGGTTGAGAGTCAGTTGCTACACTTTCAGTTTCTTCAGTGCCAGTTGATTGAGTGCTAGTTGCTACACTTTCAGTTTTTTCAGTGCCAGTTGGTTGAGTGTCGGTCGTTACACTTTCAGTTTGTTGAGTGCCAGTTGATTGAGTGACAGTTGGTTGAGTGCCAGTTGTTACACTGTCAGTTTCTGTAGTACCAGTTGGTTGAGTGTCAGTTGCTACAATTTCAGTTGGTTGAGTGCCAGTTGATTGAGTGACAGTTGATACACTTTCAGTTTCTTCAGCTGGAGTTGGTTTAGTGTCAGTTGCAACACTTTCAGTTTCTTCAGAGCGAGTTGGCTGTGTGCCAGCTGCTTCACTTTCAGTTTGTTGAGTGGCAGCTGATTGAGCTGCAGTTGGTTGAGTGTCAGTTGCTAGACTTTGAGTTTTTCCAGTGCCAGTTGGTTGAGTGCCGGTTGCTATCCTTTCAGTTTGTTGAGTGCCAGTTGATTTAGTGACAGTGAGTTGTGTGCCAATTGTTACACTGTCAGCTCCTGCAGTACCAGTTGGTTGAGTGTCAGCTGCTACAATTTCAGTTGATCGAGTGCCAGTTGATTGAGTGACAGTTGATACACTTACAGTATCTTCACTCGGAGTTGGTTGAGTGTCAGCTGCAACACTCTCAGTTTCGTCAGTGACAGTTGGCTGAGTGGCGGTTGCTACACTTTCAGTTTCTTCAGCGGTCGTTGGCTGGGTGCCACTTGCAACACTTCCAGTTTGTTGAGTGCCAGTTGATTGAGTGACACTTGGTTGAGTGCCAGTGGTTACACTTTCAGTTTCTTCGCTACCAGTTGGTTTGATGTCTGTTGCTACACTTTCAGCTGGTTGAGTGTCAGTTGATTGAGTAACAGTTGCAACACTTTCAGTCTCGTCAGTGCGAGTTGGCTGAGTACTAGTTGCTACAGTTTCAGTTTGTTGAGTGGCAGCTGATTGAGTTGCAGTTGGTTGAGTGCCAGTTGCTACACTTTCAGTTTCTTCGTAGCCAGTTGGCTGAGTGGCGGTTGTTACACTTTCAGTTGATTGAGTGCCAGTTGATCGAGTGCCAGTTGTTACACTCTCTGTTTCTTTAGCGCTAGTTCGTTGAGTGCCAGTTGCTACACTTTCAGTTGGTTGAGTGCCAGTGGATTGAGTGACAGTTGGTAGAGTGCCAGTTGTTACACGTTCAGTTTCTTCAGTGTCAGTTGGTTGAGTGCCAGTTGCTCCACTTTCAGTTTCTTCAAAGCCAGTTGGTTGAGTGCCAGTTGCTACACTTTCAGTTGTTATAGTGCCAGTTGATTGAGTGCCAGCTGATTGAGTGTCGGTTGCTACACTTTCTGTTTCTTTAGTGCGAGTTGATTGAGTGCCAGTTGCTACACTTTCAGTTTGTTGAGTTTCAGTTGGTTGAGTGTCAGTTGTTACACTGTCAGTTTCTGCAGTACCAGTTGGTTGAGTGTCAGTTGCTATCCTTTCAGTTTGTTGAGTGCCAGTTGGTTGAGTGCCAGTTGTTACACTTTCAGTTTGTTGAGTGCCAGTTGATTGAGTGACAGTTGGTTGAGTGTCAGTTGTTACACTGTCAGTTTCTGCAGTACCAGTTGGTTGACTGTCAGTTGCTACACTTTCAGTTGGTCGAGTGATCGTTGATTGAGTGGCAGTCGATACACTTTCAGTTTCTTCAGTGGGAGTTGATTGGGGGCCAGTTGCTACACTTTCAGTTTCTTCAATGCCAGTTGGTTGAGTGCCAGTTGCTACACTTTCAGTTTGTTCGGTGCCAGTTTGTTGAGTGCCAGTTGCTACACTTTCAGTTTTATGAGTGGCAGTTGATTGAATGCCAGCAGCTACACTTTCAGTTTGTTGAGTGCCAGTTGATTTAGTGACAGTGGGTTGAGTGCCAATTGTTACACTGTCAGCTCCTGCAGTACCAGTTGGTTGAGTGTCAGTTGCTACAATTTCAGTTGATCGACTGCCAGTTGATTGAGTGACAGCTGATACACTTACAGTATCTTCACTTGGAGTTGGTTGAGTGTCAGCTGCAACACTCTCAGTTTCGTCAGTGACAGTTGGCTGAGTGGCGGCTGCTACACTTTCAGTTTCTTCAGCGGTCGTTGGTTGGGTGCCACTTGCAACACTTTCAGTTTGTTGAGTGCCAGTTGATTGAGTGACACTTGGTTGAGTGCCAGTGGTTACACTTTCAGTTTCTTCGCTACCAGTTGGTTTGATGTCTGTTGCTACACTTTCAGTTGGTTGAGTGCCAGTTGATTGAGTAACAGTTGCTACACTTTCAGTTTCTTCAGTTGGAGTTGGATGAGTGTCAGCTGCAACACTTTCAGTCACGTCAGTGCGATTTGGCTGAGTACTAGTTGCTACAGTTTCAGTTTGTTGAGTGGCAGCTGATTGAGTTGCAGTTGGTTGAGTGCCAGTTGCTACACTTTCAGTTTCTTGAGTGCCAGTTGATTGAGTACCAGTTGTTACACTTTCAGTTTCTTCAGTTCGAGTTGGTTGAGTGCCAGTTGCTACACTTTCAGTTTTTTGAGTGGCAGTTGCTTGAGTGTCAGTCGGTTGAGTTTCAGTTGTTACACTTTCAGTAGGGACATCAGTCACCTCAGATGATGTAGTATCTACACTCCCTTTTGTGCCAGTGACAGCTTCAGTTGTACTTTCAACATCCTTTTTTGTGGTAGTGGAGTGTGTTCCTGTTTGAGTTTTATCTGTTACTTTTTCTGGTATGGTAATAATAGGGCCATCTGTCACCTTAGATGGTGTTGTACCAACAGTAGTTTTGTCTTCAACAGGCGAAACTCCGAAAAAATCATTGATGGCCTGAATAATAGCTGTCAGTAGATCTTTTCCATTCAATAATTCTTCTGTTGTCACAATTGTCAGCTTGAATATGACGGAAATGCTGCCATTCCTTCAACACATGTGATTAACATAAATCATTGTGATTGAATTGAATAAAAGATTAAGAAACTTGCCACATTCTCATTTATGACAAATTATATGCAGCGATAGTGTGGTAAAACTTGGTGGACATTATTGCAATAATACAGCACATACAAATTCCTGGTAAACAACGTCATAGCAGTAACTATATGGCAACTAATTTTATAGCAGATAGTGAGCATAATTTGTATAAATTTGGGTAGCTCACAATAGATAAAAAAAATAGCCACACTATATATGTTGCTTTGTCATCAAAATGTAGTTAATGCTTATCAATTGTCCAGCAGGCCACCCTCAGTTATATCCAAGATGAATCTATGCATATTATTCTGGCTCAATAGAATGACCACAATTTTTTTCTACCAAAATTAGTGGACATTTTAAAAAAACGTTCATATATTTATGGTTATAAACTATGCAGATCTATGCTACTTTTAAGAATTTAGTGTATTCAAATGAATCTAAACAAATTCTGGAGGGGGGAAGTTATAGGTTCCATCTGTGTTCAATAATAAACTGTTCTAAATCAATCATTTGTGTTAGTTTTTCCCAATTAGAGACATTTTGATGCTCAATATTTTCTTAAACTATTTCGACTCATTTCACAAAAAAAGTTAAGATTATTTTACTCAAGTTAGTCAACTTCCTTAATCGTAGAACATATTTTACATAGAATATATTGTTCAAGGTTGACCTAATATGTAGTCCAGATTTCCAATACCAATGGAGCAAAGGAATGTTTTCAACGGGAATATCAATTGTAATTGTAATATATTATTATCACATGTAAACAAAAATTCTTACCTTAATTCCAGCACTTCACAATCAGAAGAGTTTGAAATGTGAACAAGAGCTTCTTCCGTCTAAAACAATTGATCAGTGGTATCAGTTATCAATTAATTTTGTATTCTTATACGAACGTCACGGTCCTCTACCATGTCTTACTATTATGAAAGTAAAAGTAAATGTACATACAAGTTCAACGACTAGACTTACCTTATTACAAAATGAAAGAACATAGTCTTTATAACTCTCAGATGATGTATTGTGGTAATCAGCAAGAAACGTTTGATTTTCAAATCTCATTGACAAGGCAACTTGTTCTAAAACAAGAACAGAGAGAGGTCAAATATTATATCAGATAAAATATATTATAAAAGTACATGCTAGAAGATAAGATAACATATCATAACACAACATAAAGTAATACAGTATAATAATGGGTAAATAAAATGCATACAAATGCAAACGTAATGCAGTATACTAATGGACAAATCATACAGTATACTAATAAAAAAATAATACAGTATATTATTCGATAAATAATGCAGTATGCTAAGCGATAAATAATACAGTATGCTAATCGATAAATATTACAGCATACTAATCGATTAATACAACTACTTCTAACTTCATTAGAGTTTCTATTATAATGCAAAGCGGAACAAATAAATTACAAATACCTTTGATTATATTCACATCCTGTGTTGTTGTGAATATTACAGGCTCCGTTGTACCAGCTGTTTCTACTGTGGCCGATGCAGATGTATCAATTTCAGTTTGTTGTGTATCAGCAGTTAGAGTGCCAGTTTGTTGAGTCTCACTTAAATGAGTTTCAGTTGATTGAGTGGCAGTTGTTACACTTTCAGTTTGTTTAGTGCGAGTTGGTTGAGTGCCAGTTGCAACACTTTCAGTTTGTTCAGTGCCTGGTGATTGAGCGCCACTTGGTTGTGTGTCAGTTTTTTGAGTAGCAGTTGATGGAATGCCAGTTGAAAAAGTACCAGTTGCTACACGTTCAGTTCCTTCAGTGCCAGTTGGTTGAGTGTCAGCTGCTACACTTTCAGTTGGTTGAGTTCCAGTGGATTGAGTGCCAGTTGATACACTTTGAGTTTCTTCAGTGTGGGTTGGTTGAGTGCCAGTTGCTACACTTTCAGTTTGCTGAGTGGCAGTTGATTGAGTTCCAGTTTGTTCAGTGGCGGTTGCTACACTTTCAGTTTCTTCAGTGCGAATTGATTGAGCAGCAGATGTTACACTATGAGTTTCTTCAGTTCGGGTTGGTCGAGTGCCAGTTGTTACACTTTCAGTTGCTTCAGTGCGAGTTGGTTGATAGTCAGTTGCAACACTTTCAGTTTGTTGAGTGCCAGTTGATTGAGTGACACTTGGTTGAGTGCCAGTCGTTACAATTTTAGTTTCTTCGGTACCAGTTGGTTTGATTTCAGTTGCTACACTTTCAGTTGGTTGAGTGCCAGTTGATTGAGTGAGAGTTGATACACTTTCAGTTTCTTCAGTTGGAGTTGGCTGAGTGCCAGTTGCTACACTTTTAGTTTTTTCAATGTCAGTTGATACACTTTCAGTTGGTTGAGTGCCAATTGATTGAGTACCAGTTGGTTGAGTGTCAGTTGCTACACTTTCTGTTTCTTGAGTGCCAGTTGGTTGAGTGCCAGTTGGTTGAGTAGCAGTTGTTGAACATTCAGCTTTTTCAGTGCCAGTTGATTGAGTGCTAGTAGGGTGAGTGTCAGTTGCTACACTTTCAGTTTCTTCAGTGCCAGTTGGTTGGGTGCCTGTTGCTACACTTGCAGTTGCTTGAGTGCCAGTTGATTGAGTGCCAGTTGTTACACTTTCAGTTTCTTCAGTGAGAGTTGGCTGAGTGTCAGTTGCTACACTTTGGGCTTGTTGAGTGGCTGTTGATTGGGTGCCAGTTGGTTGAGTGTCGGTTGCTACACTTTCAGTTTCTTTAATGCGAGTTGGCTGAGTGCCAGTGGCTACACTTTCAGTTTGTTGAGTGGCAGCTGATTGAGTTGCAGTTGGTTGAGAGTCAGTTGCTACACTTTCAGTTTCTTCAGTGCCAGTTGATTGAGTGCTAGTTGCTACACTTTCAGTTTTTTCAGTGCCAGTTGGTTGAGTGTCGGTCGTTACACTTTCAGTTTGTTGAGTGCCAGTTGATTGAGTGACAGTTGGCTGAGTGCCAGTTGTTACACTGTCAGTTTCTGTAGTACCAGTTGGTTGAGTGTCAGCTGCTACACTTTCAGTTGGTTGAGTGCCAGTTGATTGAGTGACAGTTGATACACTTTCAGTTTCTTCAGCTGGAGTTGGTTTAGTGTCAGTTGCAACACTTTCAGTTTCTTCAGAGCGAGTTGGCTGTGTGCCAGCTGCTACACTTTCAGTTTGTTGAGTGGCAGCTGATTGAGCTGCAGTTGGTTGAGTGTCAGTTGCTAGACTTTGAGTTTTTCCAGTGCCAGTTGGTTGAGTGCCGGTTGCTATCCTTTCAGTTTGTTGAGTGCCAGTTGATTTAGTGACAGTGGGTTGTGTGCCAATTGTTACACTGTCAGCTCCTGCAGTACCAGTTGGTTGAGTGTCAGTTGCTACAATTTCAGTTGATCGAGTGCCAGTTGATTTAGTGACAGTTGATACACTTACAGTATCTTCACTTGGAGTTGGTTGAGTGTCAGCTGCAACACTCTCAGTTTCGTCAGTGACAGTTGGCTGAGTGGCGGTTGCTACACTTTCAGTTTCTTCAGCGGTCGTTGGTTGGGTGCCACTTGCAACACTTCCAGTTTGTTGAGTGCCAGTTGATTGAGTGACACTTGGTTGAGTGCCAGTGGTTACACTTTCAGTTTCTTCGCTACCAGTTGGTTTGATGTCTGTTGCTACACTTTCAGTTGGTTGAGTGTCAGTTGATTGAGTAACAGTTGCAACACTTTCAGTCTCGTCAGTGCGAGTTGGCTGAGTACTAGTTGCTACAGTTTCAGTTTGTTGAGTGGCAGCTGATTGAGTTGCAGTCGGTTGAGTGCCAGTTGCTACACTTTCAGTTTCTTCGTAGCCAGTTGGCTGAGTGGCGGTTGTTACACTTTCAGTTGATTGAGTGCCAGTTGATCGAGTGCCAGTTGTGACACTCTCAGTTTCTTTAGCGCTAGTTCGTTGAGTGCCAGTTGCTACACTTTCTGTTGGTTGAGTGCCAGTGGATTGAGTGACAGTTGGTAGAGTGCCAGTTGTTACACGTTCAGTTTCTTCAGTGTCAGTTGGTTGAGTGCCAGTTGCTCCACTTTCAGTTTCTTCAAAGCCAGTTGGTTGAGTGCCAGTTGCTACACCTTCAGTTGTTATAGTGCCAGTTGATTGAGTGCCAGCTGATTGACTGTCGGTTGCTACACTTTCTGTTTCTTCAGTGCGAGTTGATTGAGTGCCAGTTGCTACTCTTTCAGTTTGTTGAGTTTCAGTTGGTTGAGTGTCAGTTGTTACACTGTCAGTTTCTGCAGTACCAGTTGGTTGAGTGTCAGTTGCTATCCTTTCAGTTTGTTGAGTGCCAGTTGGTTGAGTGCCAGTTGCTACACTTTCAGTTTGTTGAGTGCCAGTTGATTGAGTGACAGTTGGTTGAGTGTCAGTTGTTACACTGTCAGTTTCTGCAGTACCAGTTGGTTGACTGTCAGTTGCTACACTTTCAGTTGGTCGAGTGATCGTTGATTGAGTGGCAGTCGATACACTTTCAGTTTCTTCAGTGGGAGTTGATTGGGGGCCAGTTGCTACACTTTCAGTTTCTTCAATGCCAGTTGGTTGAGTGCCAGTTGCTACACTTTCAGTTTGTTCGGTGCCAGTTTGTTGAGTGCCAGTTGCTACACTTTCAGTTTGTTGAGTGGCAGTTGATTGAATGCCAGCTGCTACACTTTCAGTTTGTTGAGTGCCAGTTGATTTAGTGACAGTGGGTTGAGTGCCAATTGTTACACTGTCAGCTCCTGCAGTACCAGTTGGTTGAGTGTCAGTTGCTACAATTTCAGTTGATCGAGTGCCAGTTGATTGAGTGACAGTTGATACACTTACAGTATCTTCACTTGGAGTTGGTTGAGTGTCAGCTGCAACACTCTCAGTTTCGTCAGTGACAGTTGGCTGAGTGGCGGCTGCTACACTTTCAGTTTCTTCAGCGGTCGTTGGTTGGGTGCCACTTGCAACACTTTCAGTTTGTTGAGTGCCAGTTGATTGAGTGACACTTGGTTGAGTGCCAGTGGTTACACTTTCAGTTTCTTCGCTACCAGTTGGTTTGATGTCTGTTGCTACACTTTCAGTTGGTTGAGTGCCAGTTGATTGAGTAACAGTTGCTACACTTTCAGTTTCTTCAGTTGGAGTTGGATGAGTGTCAGCTGCAACACTTTCAGTCTCGTCAGTGCGAGTTGGCTGAGTGCTAGCTGCTACAGTTTCAGTTTGTTGAGTGGCAGCTGATTGAGTTGCAGTTGGTTGAGTGCCAGTTGCTACACTTTCAGTTTCTTCGTAGCCAGTTGGCTGAGTGGCGGTTGTTACACTTTCGGTTGATTGAGTGCCAGTTGATCGAGTGCCAGTTGTTACACTCTCAGTTTCTTTAGCGCTAGTTCGTTGAGTGCTGGTTGCTACACTTTCAGTTGATTGAGTGCCAGTGGATTGAGTGACAGTTGGTAGAGTGCCAGTTGCTCCACTTTCAGTTTCTTCAAAGCCAGTTGGTTGAGTGTCAGTTGCTACACTTTCAGTTGTTATAGTGCCAGTTGATTGAGTGCCAGCTGATTGAGTGTCGGTTGCTACACTTTCTGTTTCTTCAGTGCGAGTTGATTGAGTGCCAGTTGCTACACTTTCAGTTTGTTGAGTTTCAGTTGGTTGAGTGTCAGTTGTTACACTGTCAGTTTCTGCAGTACCAGTTGGTTGAGTGTCAGTTGCTATCCTTTCAGTTTGTTGAGTGCCAGTTGATTGAGTGACAGTTGGTTGAGTGTCAGTTGTTACACTGTCAGTTTCTGCAGTACCAGTTGGTTGACTGTCAGTTGCTACACTTTCAGTTGGTCGAGTGATCGTTGATTGAGTGGCAGTCGATACACTTTCAGTTTCTTCAGTGGGAGTTGATTGGGGGCCAGTTGCTACACTTTCAGTTTCTTCAATGCCAGTTGGTTGAGTGCCAGTTGCTACACTTTCAGTTTGTTCGGTGCCAGTTTGTTGAGTGCCAGTTGCTACACTTTCAGTTTGTTGAGTGACAGTTGATTGAATGCCAGCTGCTACACTTTCAGTTTGTTGAGTGCTAGTTGATTGAGAGTCTGTCGATTGAGTGCCGGTTGCTACACTTTCAGTTCGTTGAGTGTCAGTTGGTTGAGAGTCTGTTGATTGAGTTTCAGTTGTTACACTTTCAGTAGGGACATCTGTGACCTCAGATGATGTTACATCTAAACTCTCTTTCGTCGCAGAGACACTTTGAGTTGTACTTTTACCATCCTTTTCTGTACTAGTGAATTGTGCATCAGTTTCAGTTTTATCTGTTGTTTTTTCTGGTATGGTAATAATAGGGGCATCTGTCACCTTAGATGGTGTTGTGCCAACAGTAGTTTTGTCTTCAACAGGCGAAACTCCGAACAAATCATTGATGGCCTGAATTATAGCTGTCAGTAGATCTGTTCCATTTAATAATTCTTCTGTTGTCACAGTTATCAGCTTGAATATGACGGAAATGCTGCCATTCCTTCAACACATAGTATTAAAATAAATCATTGTGCTTGCATTGAATGAAAGATTAAGAAGCTTGCCACACTCTTATTTATGACAAATTATGTGCAGCGATAGTGTGGTACAACTTGGAAGCCATTATTGCAATAATACAACCCATAAACATTTCTTGTCAACAAAGTCAGAGCAGTAACCATATGGCAACTAATTGTATAACAGCTAATTAGCATAAGGGATAAAAAGTAGCAAGACTATTTATGTTGCTTTGTAATCACTAGGTGGTTACTGTTTAGAAATTGTTAAGCAGGCCACTCTCAGTCATATCCAAGATCAATATATACACATTGTATCGGGTCAAAAAAATGACCACACGCACAACTAATTTGCTCTACCAAAATTAGTTGAATATTTAAAAAAAACGTTTATATATTGATAGTTATAAATTATGCAGATTTAGGATACTTTGCAGAATTAAGTGTATTCATCTTGATTTGAACAAATTCTGCAAGATTGTTATAGGTTTGAGCTGTTATTAAATATAAACTACTGTTTTAAATATACACTGTTCTAAATCAATCATTTATGTTAGTTCTTGCTAAATGGAAATGTTTCAGTGTTCAATATTTACTTAAAGCTATTTCGACTCATTACACAAAAATAGTTGAGATTAATTTAATAATGCTAGTCACCCTCCTTAATATATAAATTATTGTGTTTCGTAGAGTATGATCAAAATGGTCGTCAGGCAGTTTGAGCTCAGCAAGTTATCAGGATGAGCCTCTAAGTCTTACATATTTTCTGTAGAATATATTGTTGAAAATTGATCTAATATGTAAGCCAGATTGTCGTTATCTATGGAGAAATCAATATTGCCAGCGGAAATACAAATTATAATCTTTATATATTCACATACAAATCAATATTCTTACCTCAACTCATCCACTTCACAGTCGGAAGATGTTGAAATATTAGCGAGAGCTTCGTCCATCTAAAAAAATGATGAGTGGTATGATTTATCACTTAGTTCGGTATTCTTATATGAACATCACGAATCTCTACCATAGTTTACTATTATAGCAACAACGTTTGCTTTGAGGGTTTTCTGGCTATGCTTATTTGAGGTTGGACTTCAATCGCACAGGTCGGGCCTCAATAAACAAATATGATAGGAGACTAGGTGTATTACTACAAGTATAACTAGCCTATCTATATTGAAGATATAAAGAGGCAAAAGTAGGCCTAATACATATTTGACATTAAGGTATTGAGTGTATATGCAGTAATATTATTGACAATTAAAAATGACATGAATCGGGCTTTAGGCCACCTTTGTGCACATATAGGCTAAACTGGGCCAGGAGAACCTCCTGAGGATGGTGAGATGATTGAGATGACACTGTCCTCCAGACACAGGATTAGAAATTCGAGCCCTGGCGGTCTGAGGCCGAGCACACTACCTCTCGGTCACGGAGGCTCCCCACAATACTGACTTTCACACGTGGATGGGGAGAAACATTTTTGTTTCTTTCAAACCGCCGAGAATTAATATTGACAATTAGGAAAGGAAGTAATCAGATAATGATCTGAAGTACAGTGCACAGTGTTATTTTTGTTGGGAAGACTTATGTGATTAATTGCAAAAAATGTTGCTAGTTATTAGTCGATCCAGAAAACTGCATGATGTATATTATAAATATATGATAGTAGACGTAATTTATTTTGAAAAAGTAAGACAGCCAGTGTAATTACAATTTGCAAAACGAAGATCATAATGTCATCAGTAAGCCCTATGATTGTTCAAAGAGTTAAACATAAAACTAACCTAAATAACATAAAAATACGTACGCAGTATCCCACATTACACTAACAGTAAAAATAAATATAGACAAAAAAACAACCACTGAACTCACCATATCACAAAATGTATTAACATAGGCGGTATAGAGCTGGGATGATGTATTGTGGTAATCAGCAAGAAATGTTTCATTTTCAAATTTCATTGACAAGGAAAAATTGCCTAAAAACAAAACAGAGTGAGGTCAAATATTATATCGGATAGAGTATATTATAAAAGTACGTGCTACAAGATTACATAGCATATCATAAAACAACATAAAGTGATACAGTATTCTAATGTATAAATGATATGTATACTAAAAGATACGTTATAAAAATACTAATTGATAAATAATACAGTATGGTAATGAATAAATAATACAGTATACGAATCAATAAATTTAAATATATACTATTCGATACATAATACAGCATAATAGTGAGAAATAATAAAATGATAATACTTGTAAAGAGTGTGGTGTGGATTCAGTATATTTTCGCATTTTGAGACAAAGTGAAACAAATAAAATACAAATACCTTTGACTATATTCACATCCTGTGTTGTTGTGAATATTACAGGCTCCGTTGTACCAGCTGTTTCTACTGTGGCCGATGCAGATGTATTAATTTCAGTTTGTTGTGTATCAGCAGTTAGAGTGCCAGTTTGTTGAGTCTCACTTAAATGAGTTTCAGTTGATTGAGTGGCAGTTGTTACACTTTCAGTTTGTTCAGTGCGAGTTGGTTGAGTGCCAGTTGCAACACTTTCAGTTTGTTCAGTGCCTGGTGATTGAGCGCCACTTGGTTGTGTGTCAGTTTTTTGAGTAGCAGTTGATGGAATGCCAGTTGAAAAAGTACCAGTTGCTACACGTTCAGTTCCTTCAGTGCCAGTTGGTTGAGTGTCAGCTGCTACACTTTCAGTTGGTTGAGTTCCAGTGGATTGAGTGCCAGTTGATACACTTTGAGTTTCATCAGTGTGGGTTGGTTGAGTGCCAGTTGCTACACTTTCAGTTTGCTGAGTGGCAGTTGATTGAGTTCCAGTTTGTTCAGTGGCGGTTGCTACACTTTCAGTTTCTTCAGTGCGAATTGATTGAGCAGCAGATGTTACACTATGAGTTTCTTCAGTTCGGGTTGGTCGAGTGTCAGTTGTTACACTTTCAGTTGCTTCAGTGCGAGTTGGTTGATAGTCAGTTGCAACACTTTCAGTTTCTTTAGTGCCAGTTGGCTGAGTGGCGGTTGCTACACTTTCAGTTACTTCCGCGGGAGTTGGTTGGGTGCCAGTTGCAACACTTTTAGTTTGTTGATTGCCAGTTGATTGAGTGACACTTGGTTGAGTGCCAGTCGTTACAATTTTAGTTTCTTCGGTACCAGTTGGTTTGATTTCAGTTGCTACACTTTCAGTTGGTTGAGTGCCAGTTGATTGAGTGAGAGTTGATACACTTTCAGTTTCTTCAGTTGGAGTTGGCTGAGTGCCAGTTGCTACACTTTTAGTTTTTTCAATGTCAGTTGATACACTTTCAGTTGGTTGAGTGCCAATTGATTGAGTACCAGTTGGTTGAGTGTCAGTTGCTACACTTTCTGTTTCTTGAGTGCCAGTTGGTTGAGTGCCAGTTGCTTGAGTGCCAGTTGGTTGAGTAGCAGTTGTTAAACTTTCAGCTTTTTCAGTGCCAGTTGATTGAGTGCTAGTAGGGTGAGTGTCAGTTGCTACACTTTCAGTTTCTTCAGTGCCAGTTGGTTGGGTGCCTGTTGCTACACTTTCAGTTGCTTGAGTGCCAGTTGATTGAGTGCCAGTTATTACACTTTCAGTTTCTTCAGTGAGAGTTGGCTGAGTGTCAGTTGCTACACTTTGAGCTTGTTGAGTGGCTGTTGATTGGGTGCCAGTTGGTTGAGTGTAGGTTGCTACACTTTCAGTTTCTTTAATGCTATTTGGCTGAGTGCCAGTGGCTACACTTTCAGTTTGTTGAGTGGCAGCTGATTGAGTTGCAGTTGGTTGAGAGTCAGTTGCTACACTTTCAGTTGCTTCAGTGCCAGTTGATTGAGTGTTAGTTGCTACACTTTCATTTTTTTCAGTGCCAGTTGGTTGAGTGTCGGTCGTTACACTTTCAGTTTGTTGAGTGCCAGTTGATTGAGTGACAGTTGGTTGAGTGCCAGCTGTTACACTGTCAGTTTCTGCAGGACCAGTTGGTTGAGTATCAGTTGCTACACTTTCAGTTGGTTGAGTGCCAGTTGATTGAGTGACAGTTGATACACTTACAGTATCTTCAGTTGGAGTTGGTTTAGTGTCAGTTGCAACACTTTCAGTTTCTTCAGAGCGAGTTGGCTGTGTGCCAATTGCTACACTTTCAGTTTGTTGAGTGGCAGCTGATTGAGGTGCAGTTGGTTGAGTGTCAGTTGCTAGACTTTGAGTTTGTTGAGTGGCAGCTGATTGAGTTGCAGTTGGTTGAGTGCCAGTTGCTACACTTTCAGTTTCTTCGTAGCCAGTTGACTGAGTGGCGGTTGTTACACTTTCAGTTGCTTGAGTGCCAGTTGATCGAGTGCCAGTTGTTACACTCTCAGTTTCTTTAGCGCTAGTTCGTTGAGTGTCAGTTGCTACACTTTCAGTTGGTTGAGTGCCAGTGGATTGAGTGACAGTTGGTAGAGTGCCAGTTGTTACACGTTCAGTTTCTTCAGTGCCAGTTGGTTGAGTGCCAGCTGATTGAGTGTCGGTTGCTACACTTTCTGTTTCTTCAGTGCGAGTTGATTGAGTGCCAGTTGCTACACTTTCAGTTTGTTGAGTTTCAGTTGGTTGAGTGTCAGTTGTTACACTGTCAGTTTCTGCAGTACCAGTTGGTTGACTGTCAGTTGCTACACTTTCAGTTGGTCGAGTGATCGTTGATTGAGTGGCAGTCGATACACTTTCAGTTTCTTCAGTGGCAGTTGATTGAGTGCCAGTTGCTACACTTTCAGTTTGCTGAGTGCTAGTTGATTGAGAGTCTGTCAATTGAGTGCCGGTTGCTACACTTTCAGTTCGTTGAGTGTCAGTTGGTTGAAAGTCTGTTGATTGGGTTTCAGTTGTTACACTTTCAGTAGGGACATCTGTCACCTCAGATGATGTTACATCTAAACTCTCTTTCGTCGCAGTGACACTTTGAGTTGTACTTTTACCATCCTTTTCTGTACTAGTGAATTGTGCACCAGTTTCAGTTTTATCTGTTGTTTTTTCTGGTCTGGTAATAATAGGGGCATCTGTCACCTTAGATGGTGTTGTGCCAACAGTAGTTTTGTCTTCAACAGGCGAAACTCCGAAAAAATCATTGATTGCCTGAATTATAGCTGTCAGTAGATCTGTTCCATTCAATAATTCTTCTGTTGTCAAAATTGTCAGCTTGAATATGACGGAAATGCTGCCATTCCTTCAACACATATTATTAAAATAAATCATTGTGATTGCATTGAATGAAAGATTAAGAAGCTTGTCACATTCTTATTTATGACAAATTATGTGCAGCGATAGTGTGGTACAACTTGGAAGCCATTATTGCAATAATACAACACATAAACATTTCTGGTCAAGACAGTCAGAGCAGTAACCATATGGCAACTAATTGTATGGCAGCTAATTAGCATAAGGGATAAAAAGTAGCAAGACTATATATGTTGCTTTGTAATCAATAGGTGGTTACTGTTTAGAAATTGTTCAACAGGCCACTCTCAGTCATATCCAAGATCGATATATACACATTGCATCGGGTCAAAAAGATGACCACACGCACAACTAATTTGCTCTACCAAAATTAGTTGAATATTTAAAAAAAAACGTTTATATATTGATAGTTATAAATTATGCAGATTTAGGATACTTTGCAGAATTAAGTGTATTCATCTTGATTTGAACAAATTCTGCAAGATTGCTATAGGTTTGAGCTGTTATTAAATATAAACTACTGTTTTAAATACACACTGTTCTAAATCAATCATTTATGTTAGTTCTTGCTAAATGGAAATGTTTCAGTGTTCAATATTTACTTAAGGCTATTTCGACTCATTACACAAAAATAGTTGAGATTAATTTAATAATGCTAGTCACCCTCCTTAATATATAAATTATTGTGTTTCGTAGAGTATGATCAACATGGTCGTCAGGCAGTTTGAGCTCAGCAAGTTATCAGGATGAGCCTCCAAGTCTTATATATTTTCCGTAGAATATATTGTTGAAAATTGATCTAATATGTAAGCCAGATTGTCATTATCTATAGAGAAATAAATATTACCAGCGGAAATACAAATTATAATCTTTATATATTCACATACAAATCAATATTCTTACCTCAATTCATCCACTTCACAGTCGGAAGATGTTGAAATATTAGCGAGAGCTTCGTCCATCTAAAAAAATGATCAGTGGTATGATTTATCACTTAGTTCGGTATTCTTATATGAACATCACGAATCTCTACCATAGTTTACTATTATAGCAACAACGTTTGCTTTGAGGGTTTTCTGGCTATGCGTATTTGAGGTTGGACTTCAATCGCACAGGTCGGGCCTCAATAAACAAATATGACAGGAAACAAAGTGTATTACTACAAGTATAACTAGCCTATCTATATTGATGATATAAAGAGGCAAAAGTAGGCCTAATACATATTTGACATTAAGGTATTGAGTGTATATGCAGTAATAATATTGACAATTAAAAATGAAATGAATCGGGCTTTAGGCCACCTTTGTGCACATATAGGCTAAACTGGGCCAGGAGAACCTCCTGAGGATGGTGAGATGATTGAGATGACACTGTCCTCCAGACACAGGATTAGAAATTCGAGCCCTGGCGGTCTGAGGCCGAGCACGCTACCTCTCGGTCACGGAGGCTCCCCAAAATACTGACTTTCACACGTGGATGGGGAGAAACATTTTTGTTTCTTTCAAACCGCCGAGAATTAATATTGACAATTAGGTAAGGAAGTAATCAGATTATGATCAGAAGCACAGTGCACAGTGTTATTTTTGTTGAGAAGACTTATGTGATTAATTGCAAAAAATGTTGCTAATTATTAGTCGATCCAGAAAACTGTATATTATAAATATATGATAGTAGACGTAATTTATTTTGAAAAAGTAAGACAGCCAGTGTAATTACAATTTGCAAAACGAAGATCATAATGTCATCAGTAAGCCCTATTAATGTACAAAGAGTTAAACATAAAACTAACCTAAATAACATAAAAATACGTATGCAGTATCTCACATTACACTAACAGTAAAAATAAATATAGACAAAAAAACAACCACTGAACTCACCATATCACAAAATGTATTAACATAGGCGGTATAGAGCTGGGATGATGTATTGTGGTAATCAGCAAAAAATGTTTCATTTTCAAATTTCATTGACAAGGAAAAAATTCCTAAAAACAAAACAGAGTGAGGTCAAATATTGTATCGGATAGAGTATATTATAAAAGTACGTGCTACAAGATAACATAGCATATCATAAAACAACATAAAGTGATACAGTATTCTAATGTATAAATGATAGATCTATCTAAATGATAGATACTAATAGATACGTTATAAAAATACTTATTGATAAATAATACAGTATGGTAATGAATAAATAATACAGTATACAAATCAATAAATTTAAATATATACTATTCGATACATAATACAGCATAATAATGGGAAATAATAAAATGATAATACTTGTAAAGAGTGTGGTGTGGATTCAGTATATTTTCGCATTTTGATACAAAGTGAAACAAATAAAATACAAATACCTTTGACTATATTCACATCCTGTGTTGTTGTGAATATTACAGGCTCCGTTGTACCAGCTGTTTCTACTGTGGCAGGTGCAGAACTATCAATTTCAGTGGCAGTTGGTTGAGTGCCAGTTGTTACACGTTCAGTTTCTTCGATGCCAGTTGGTTGAGTGTCTGTTGCTACACTTTCAGTTGGTTGAGTGTCAGTTGATTGAGTGACAGCTGGTTGAGTGCCAGTTGCTACACGTTCAGTCTCTTCAATACCAGTTGGTTGAGTGCCAGTTGCTACACTTTCAGTTGGTTGAGTGTCAATTAATTGAGTGACAGTTGGTTGAGTGTAAGTTGTTACACTTTCAGTTTCTTCAGTGCCAGTTGGTTGAGTGCCAGTTGATACACTTTCAGTTTCTTCAGTGGGAGTTGGTTGAGTGTCAGTTGCTACACTTTCAGTTGGTTGAGTGCCAGTTAATTGAGTGACAGCTGGTTGAGTGCCAGTTTTTACACGTTCAGTTTCTTCAGTGCCAGTTGGTTGAGTTCCAGTTGTTACACTTTCAGTTGGTTGAGTGCCAATTGATTGAGTGACAGTTGGTTGAGTGTCAGTTGTTACACGTTCAGTTTCTTCGGTGCCAGTTGGTTGAGTGCCAGTTGCTACACTTTTAGCTGGTTGAGTGCCAGTTGGTTGAGTGCCAGTTGCTGATGTTTCAATTAGTTGGGTGCCAGTCGATTGAGTGCCAGTTGATTGAGTTCCAGTTATTACACGTTCAGTTTCTTCAGTGCCAGTTGGTTGAGTGCCAGTTGCTACACTTTCAGTTGATTGAGTGCCAGTTGATTGAATGCCAGTTGTTACACTTTCAGGTTCTTCAGTGCCAGTAGGTTGAGTACCAGGTATGACAGTTTCAGTTTGTTGAGTGCCAGTGGCTTGAGTGCCAGTTGATTGAGTGCCAGCTGATAGAGTGCCAGTTAGAGAGGTGTCAGTTGCAACACTTTCAGTTTCTTCACTGGGAGTTGGTTGAATGCCAGTTGCTACACTTTCAGTTTCTTCAATGACAGTTGGTTGAGTGCCAGTTGCTACACTTTCAGTTTCTTCAATGCCAGTTGGTTGAGTGCCAGTCGCTACACGTTCAGTCTCTTCAATGCCAGTTGGTTGAGTGCCAGTTGCTACACTTTCAGTTGGTTGAGTGTCAATTGATTGAGTGACACTTGGTTGAGTGCCAGTTGTTACACGTTCAGTCTCTTCAATGCCAGTTGGTTGAGTGCCAGTTGCTACACTTTCAGTTGGTTGAGTGTCAATTGATTGAGTGACACTTGGTTGAGTGCCAGTTGTTACACGTTCAGTTTCTTTAGTGCCAGTTGGTTGACTGCCAGTTGCTACACTTTTAGTTGGTTGAGTGCCAGCTGATACACTTTCAGTTTCTTCAGTGGGAGTTGGTTGAGTGCCTGTTGCTACACTTTCAGCTGGTTGAGTGCCAGCTGATACACTTTCATTTTCTTCAATGCCAGTTGGTTGACTGCCTGTTGCTACACTTTCAGCTGGTTGAGTGCCAGTTGATACACTTTCAGTTTCTGCAGTGGGAGTTGGTTGAGTGCCTGTTGCTACACTTGCAGTTGGTTGAGTGCCAGTTAATTGAGTGACAGCTGGTTGAGTGCCACTTTTTACACGTTCAGTTTCTTCAGAGCCAGTTGGTTGAGTGCCAGTAGTTACACGTTCAGTTTCTTCGATGCCAGTTGGTTGAGTGCCAGTTGTTACACTTTCAGTTGGTTGTGTGCCAATTGATTGAGTGTCAGTTGTTACACGTTCAGTTTCTTCAGGGCCAGTTGGTTGAGTGCCAGTTGCTACACTTTCAGTTGGTTGAGTGCCAGTTGGTCGAGTGCCAGTTGCTAGTGTTTCAGTTGGAACACTTTCAGTTTCTTTAGTGCCAGTTGGTTGAGTGCCAGTAGTTACACTGTCAGGACCAGTTGGTTGAGTGTCTGTTGCTACACTTTCAGTTGGTTTAGCGACCGTTGATTGAGTGCCAGTTGGTTGAGTGTCAGTTGCTATACTTTCAGTTGGTTGAGTTCCAGTTGGTTGAGTGCCAGTTGCTGATGTTCCAGTTGCAACACTTTCAGTTTCTTCAGTGCCAGTTGGTTGAGTGCCAGTTGCTACACTTTCAGTTGGTTGAGTGCCAGTTGGTTGAGTGGCAGTTGCTGATGTTTCAGTTGCAACACTTTCAGTTACTTTAGAGCCAGTTGGTTGAGTGCCAGTTGTTACACTGTCAGTTTCTTCAGTATCAGTTAGTTGAGTGTCAGTTGCTACACTTTCAGTTGGTTGAGTGACCGTTGATAGAATGCCAGTTGACACACTTTCAGTTTCTTCAGTTGGAGTTGGTTGAATGCCAGTTGCTACACTTTCAGTTTCTTCAATGACAGTTGGTTGAGTGCCAGTTGCTACACTTTCAGTTGGTTGAGTGCCAGTTGATTGAGTGACAGTTGGTTGAGTTCCAGTAGTTTCACGTTCAGTTTCTTCGATGCCAGTTGGTTGAGTGCCAGTTGCTACACTTTCAGTTGGTTGAGTGTCAATTGATTGAGTGACAGTTGGTGGAGTGCCAGTTGTTACACGTTCAGTCTCTTCAATGCCAGTTGGTTGAGTGCCAGTTGCTACACGTTCAGTCTCTTCAATGCCAGTTGGTTGAGTGCCAGTTGTTACACGTTCAGTTTCTTCAGGGCCAGTTGGTTGAGTGCCAGTTGCTACACTTTCAGTTAGTTGAGTGCCAGTTAATTGAGTGACACTTGGTTGAGTGCCACTTTTTACACGTTCAGTTTCTTCAGTGCCAGTTGGTTGAGTGCCAGTAGTTACACGTTCAGTTTCTTCGATGCCAGTTGGTTGAGTGCCAGTTGTTACACTTTCAGTTGGTTGAGAGCCAATTGATTGAGTGACAGTTGCTTGAGTGTCAGTTGTTACACGTTCAGTTTCTTCAGTGCCAGTTGGTTGAGTGCCAGTAGTTACACGTTCAGTTTCTTCGATGCCAGTTGGTTGAGTGCCAGTTGCTACACTTTCAGTTGGTTGAGTACCAGTTGGTCGAGTGCCAGTTGCTAATGTTTCAGTTGGAACACTTTCAGTTTCTTTAGTGCCAGTTGGTTGAGTGCCAGTAGTTACACTGTCAGGACCAGTTGGTTGAGTGTCTGTTGCTACACTTTCAGTTGGTTTAGCGACCGTTGATTGAGTGCCAGTTGGTTGAGTGTCAGTTGTTACACGTTCAGTTTCTTCGATGCCAGTTGGTTGAGTGTCAGTTGCTATACTTTCAGTTGGTTGAGTGCCAGTTGGTTGAGTGCCAGTTGCTGATGTTCCAGTTGCAACACTTTCAGTTTCTTCAGTGCCAGTTGGTTGAGTGCCAGTTGCTACACTTTCAGTTGGTTGAGTGCCAGTTGGTTGAGTGCCAGTTGCTGATGTTTCAGTTGCAACACTTTCAGTTACTTTAGAGCCAGTTGGTTGAGTGCCAGTTGTTACACTGTCAGTTTCTTCAGTATCAGTTAGTTGAGTGTCAGTTGCTACACTTTCAGTTGGTTGAGTGACCGTTGATTGAATGCCAGTTGACACACTTTCAGTTTCTTCAGTTGGAGTTGGTTGAATGCCAGTTGCTACACTTTCAGTTTCTTCAATGACAGTTGGTTGAGTGCCAGTTGCTACACTTTCAGTTGGTTGAGTGCCAGTTGATTGAGTGACAGTTGGTTGAGTTCCAGTAGTTTCACGTTCAGTTTCTTCGATGCCAGTTGGTTGAGTGCCAGTTGCTACACTTTCAGTTGGTTGAGTGTCAATTGATTGAGTGACAGTTGGTGGAGTGCCAGTTGTTACACGTTCAGTCTCTTCAATGCCAGTTGGTTGAGTGCCAGTTGCTACACGTTCAGTCTCTTCAATGCCAGTTGGTTGAGTGCCAGTTGTTACACGTTCAGTTTCTTCAGGGCCAGTTGGTTGAGTGGCAGTTGCTACACTTTCAGTTAGTTGAGTGCCAGTTAATTGAGTGACACTTGGTTGAGTGCCACTTTTTACACGTTCAGTTTCTTCAGTGCCAGTTGGTTGAGTGCCAGTAGTTACACGTTCAGTTTCTTCGATGCCAGTTGGTTGAGTGCCAGTTGTTACACTTTCAGTTGGTTGAGTGCCAATTGATTGAGTGACAGTTGCTTGAGTGTCAGTTGTTACACGTTCAGTTTCTTCAGTGCCAGTTGGTTGAGTGCCAGTAGTTACACGTTCAGTTTCTTCGATGCCAGTTGGTTGAGTGCCAGTTGCTACACTTTCAGTTGGTTGAGTACCAGTTGGTCGAGTGCCAGTTGCTAATGTTTCAGTTGGAGCACTTTCAGTTTCTTTAGTGCCAGTTGGTTGAGTGCCAGTAGTTACACTGTCAGGACCAGTTGGTTGAGTGTCTGTTGCTACACTTTCAGTTGGTTTAGCGACCGTTGATTGAGTGCCAGTTGGTTGAGTGTCAGTTGTTACACGTTCAGTTTCTTCGATGCCAGTTGGTTGAGTGTCAGTTGCTATACTTTCAGTTGGTTGAGTGCCAGTTGGTTGAGTGCCAGTTGCTGATGTTCCAGCTGCAACACTTTCAGTTTCTTCAGTGCCAGTTGGTTGAGTGCCAGTTGCTACACTTTCAGTTGGTTGAGTGCCAGTTGGTTGAGTGCCAGTTGCTGATGTTTCAGTTGCAACACTTTCAGTTACTTTAGAGCCAGTTGGTTGAGTGCCAGTTGTTACACTGTCAGTTTCTTCAGTATCAGTTAGTTGAGTGTCAGTTGCTACACTTTCAGTTGGTTGAGTGACCGTTGATTGAATGCCAGTTGACACACTTTCAGTTTCTTCAGTTGGAGTTGGTTTAATGCCAGTTGCTACACTTTCAGTTTCTTCAATGACAGTTGGTTGAGTGCCAGTTGCTACACTTTCAGTTGGTTGAGTGCCAGTTGATTGAGTGACAGTTGGTTGAGTTCCAGTAGTTTCACGTTCAGTTTCTTCGATGCCAGTTGGTTGAGTGCCAGTTGCTACACTTTCAGTTGGTTGAGTGTCAATTGATTGAGTGACAGTTGGTGGAGTGCCAGTTGTTACACGTTCAGTCTCTTCAATGCCAGTTGGTTGAGTGCCAGTTGCTACACGTTCAGTCTCTTCAATGCCAGTTGGTTGAGTGCTAGTTGTTACACGTTCAGTTTCTTCAGGGCCAGTTGGTTGAGTGCCAGTTGCTACACTTTCAGTTAGTTGAGTGCCAGTTAATTGAGTGACACTTGGTTGAGTGCCACTTTTTACACGTTCAGTTTCTTCAGTGCCAATTGGTTGAGTGCCAGTAGTTACACGTTCAGTTTCTTCGATGCCAGTTGGTTGAGTGCCAGTTGTTACACTTTCATTTGGTTGAGTGCCAATTGATTGAGTGACAGTTGCTTGAGTGTCAGTTGTTACACGTTCAGTTTCTTCAGTGCCAGTTGGTTGAGTGCCAGTAGTTACACGTTCAGTTTCTTCGATGCCAGTTGGTTGAGTGCCAGTTGCTACACTTTCAGTTGGTCGAGTACCAGTTGGTCGAGTGCCAGTTGCTAATGTTTCAGTTGGAATACTTTCAGTTTCTTTAGTGCCAGTTGGTTGAGTGCCAGTAGTTACACTGTCAGGACCAGTTGGTTGAGTGTCTGTTGCTACACTTTCAGTTGGTTTAGCGACCGTTGATTGAGTGCCAGTTGGTTGAGTGTCAGTTGTTACACGTTCAGTTTCTTCGATGCCAGTTGGTTGAGTGTCAGTTGCTATACTTTCAGTTGGTTGAGTGCCAGTTGGTTGAGTGCCAGTTGCTGATGTTCCAGTTGCAACACTTTCAGTTTCTTCAGTGCCAGTTGGTTGAGTGCCAGTTGCTACACTTTCAGTTGGTTGAGTGCCAGTTGGTTGAGTGCCAGTTGCTGATGTTTCAGTTGCAACACTTTCAGTTACTTTAGAGCCAGTTGGTTGAGTGCCAGTTGTTACACTGTCAGTTTCTTCAGTATCAGTTAGTTGAGTGTCAGTTGCTACACTTTCAGTTGGTTGAGTGACCGTTGATTGAATGCCAGTTGACACACTTTCAGTTTCTTCAGTTGGAGTTGGTTGAATGCCAGTTGCTACACTTTCAGTTTCTTCAATGACAGTTGGTTGAGTGCCAGTTGCTACACTTTCAGTTGGTTGAGTGCCAGTTGATTGAGTGACAGTTGGTTGAGTGTCAGTTGTTACACTTTCAGTTTCTTCGATGCCAGTTGGTTGAGTGTCGGTCGTTACACTTTCAGTTGATTGAGTGTCAGTTGATTGATTGACAGTTGGTTGAGTGCCAGTTGTTACACGTTCAGTTTCTTCAGTGCCAGTTGGTTGAGTGCCAGTTGCTACACTTTCAGTTTCTTCAATGCCAGTTGGTTGAGTGCCAGTTGCTACACGTTCAGTCTCTTCAATGCCAGTTGGTTGAGTGCCAGTTGCTACACTTTCAGTTTTTTGAGTGCCAGTTGATTGAGTGACAGTTGGTTGAGTGCCAGTAGTTACACGTTCAGTTTCTTCGATGCCAGTTGGTTGAGTGCCAGTTGTTACACTTTCAGTTGGTTGAGTGCCAAATGATTGAGTAACAGTTGCTTGAGTGTCAGTTGTTACACGTTCAGTTTCTTCAGGGCCAGTTGGTTGAGTGTCAGTTGCTACACTTTCAGTTGGTTGAGTGCCAATTGATTGAGTAACAGCTGCTTGAGTGTCAGTTGTTACACGTTCAGTTTCTTCAGGGCCAGTTGGTTGAGTGTCAGTTGCTACACTTTCAGTTGGTTGAGTGCCAATTGATTGAGTAACAGTTGGGTGAGTGTCAGTTGTTGCACTTTCAGTTTCTTCTGTGCCAGTTGGTTGACTGCCTGTTGCTACACTTTCAGTTGGTTGAGTGCCAGTTGATACACTTTCAGTTTCTTCAGTGGGAGTTGGTTGAGTGCCTGTTGCTACACTTTCAGTTGGTTGAGTGCCAGTTAATTGAGTGACAGCTGGTTGAGTGCCACTTTTTACACGTTCAGTTTCTTCAGTGCCAGTTGGTTGAGTGCCAGTAGTTACACGTTCAGTTTCTTCGATGCCAGTTGGTTGAGTGCCAGTTGTTACACTTTCAGTTGGTTGTGTGCCAATTGATTGAGTGCCAGTTGCTTGAGTGTCAGTTGTTACACGTTCAGTTTCTTCAATGACAGTTGGTTGAGTGCCAGTTGCTACACTTTCAGTTGGTTGAGTGCCAGTTAATTGAGTGACAGCTGGTTGAGTGCCACTTTTTACACGTTCAGTTTCTTCAGTGTCAGTTGGTTGAGTGCCAGTAGTTACACGTTCAGTTTCTTCTGTGCCAGTTGGTTGAATGCCAGTTGTTATACTTTTAGTTGGTTGAGTGCCAGTTAATTGAGTGACAGCTGGTTGAGTGCCAGTTTTTACACGTTCAGTTTCTTCAGTGCCAGTTGGTTGAGTGCCAGTTGATATACTTTTAGTTGGTTGAGTGCCAGTTGGTTGAGTGCCAGTTGCTGATGTTTCAATTAGTTGGGTGCCAGTTGATTGAGTGCCAGTTGATTGAGTGCCAGTTATTACACGTTCAGTTTCTTCAGTGCCAGTTGGTTGAGTGCCAGTTGCTACACTTTCAGTTGATTGAGTGCCAGTTGATCGAGTGCCAGTTGATAGAGTGCCAGTTGCTACACTTTCAGTTTCGTCAGTGCCAGGAGGTTGAGTGCCAGTTATGACAGTTTCAGTTTGTTGAGTGCCAGTTGGTTGAATTGTAGTTTGTTGAGTACCACTTAAATCAGTTTGCTGAGTTCCAGTTGATTGAGTGTGAGTTGGTTGAGTGCCAGTTGCGAAACTTTTAGTTTCTTCAGTGCCTGTTGATTCAGTTACTGCTGCTACACTTTCAGGCTCTCCAGTGCCAGTAGGTTGAGTACCAGTTATGACAGTTTCAGTTTGTTGAGTGCCAGTGGCTTGAGTGCCAGTTGATTGAGTGCCAGGTATGACAGTTTCAGTTTGTGTTTTAGTGCCAGGTAGTGAGGTGTCAGTTGCAACACTTTCAGTTTCTGCAGTGTCAGTTGATTGAGTTACTGTTGCTACAGTTTCAGTTTGTTGAGTGCCAGTTGATTTAGTGCCAGGTGTGACAGTTTTAGTTTGTTGAGTGTCAGTTGAATCGGTTGGAATAGTGTCAGGTTGTTCAGTTTTTGATTCTGCTGTTGAATAAGTGATAGATAGTGTGGTTTCTGTGTCAAGTGTACCTTCAGGTTCAACACCAAATATAATGGAGAAAATTAATTTGATGAGCTCAATTATATCACCGCTAAATCCCTCCAGTCTCAATACGAAGAAAATGACGATGCTCCCATTTCTGAAAAGACGAACAAGAATGCTTGTTTATTTCACAAGAAAATGCAACATATAGATTTAACTTCATAAAAAAAATGTACACTAAGGGGTAAGGAGACATCCATAAAGTCGCTGTCATGGATGCCACTTCAGTGAAGGATATATTAAACAATAATAAAAAAATTATTTACAGGTAATATAATATTTTATATAAAACGAAACAAAGAAAATAAAGACACAAAGTGTTATTATGCAATCATGTAAGAAAAATATAAATAAGAAAAAAATGGATATCCCTCAAAATTAATACTTAGCGGATTATAATGACATACAGACTGGAAGAAAAAATGTATATGGTGGAAATTAAATAGTGCGTTAAAAAAATCATATATATATAAACTAGAAAAATACCTCTGAAAAAAGAAGATGTACTCATTTAGTTTTTTAAATTTGTTAATTGATCATGTTTATTAAGTATTATGAATTATACTCAATATGTTAAACGACAACCGACAAGAATGTATTTGTGAATTTCCTTTATTTATTAAAACATATTAATTACACTCAATATATTAAACGAAAAAGTCGTAAGAAGTAATATCGCCGTAAAGTCTTTAATTCATCACTGGTAGACAGCGACTGTTTTGGTATGTAGTCTCTATGCAGTCTCTAAGCAGTCGTCACGGAATCTTTCAAGTCGTGTGCATTGTCGTCTAGTTAACTAGTCTCCAATTGTTCCGTAATAAGTCGACTTCTAATTAAATCTCTGTCGTTACACAGTTATTGTTATCGGTTCTCAGTCGTCTCACATCAGTAATGAAGACTCATTTAATAAAAGTTATTGTGTCTTTCGCCGGTCTGAAATCAGACCTAATGTAATGTCTAACTTTTCTTCAGATTATTGTTTTTAAAGAGTCCCCGTGTATTGTCTTCAAAGACGACTGTGCAGAACGAGATGCAAGACATCAAAGCAATCGACAAAAGACCTCTTGGAAGACCAAATGCAGCGTAGTTAGAGAAGTTAACATGAGCAAACTCTGGCGGCAAACAAAATTGAGGTGAGCAATTAATTTGCGAATGGGATACTGTTTCTGACTTCTTAGAGAATAACTGCAGACTAAATTAAGACGATGAACAGGATTGGACGACTTGCAATTTGTCTCAGTTGTTAATTGGTCGCACGCCCGTTAGGCTAAACTCGTCCCGAACAACCACGCCAAGATTTTAATCAATTCATGTCACAAACGCCGGCGGAATCTTCCCTTGGGGACTAGAGTACAGCAAGACAATGAGGTCCAACATACACAAGACAAAAAGCCACAGCTGGACTGATGCTAGGCCAATGTAATCAAAGGTCCAAAATCAAGGCCATAGCCGCGCAATGTCCTGCGTCTGCCGAAATGATTTATCGCCTTAGTGGAGTTATAAGCACCTTTCAACTCATAGGAGGCTCCATGTATAGTGTCATTAACATGCATATTTCATTTAATTATTTTAAAGCCTATTTTAGGTCTTGTTCATATATTTACACAGCTTTCTGTTTTATCATATGCACTGTACAATATATAGTGTACTGTTCATTTTAATGACGCATAATTCTATACAAACTTCACGTCGTCAATAAATATCTACAAATATCTACAAATAGAGAATACATTAATCAGGTCATACTTACTGAAATCCAGACACGCTGCAGTTCAAACGTACATGTGATGCTTGGACTGAAAAACCCTCCTCAACCTGGAAATAAATAACGTAAGCTAATTTTATTTTTGTTATATTTGTAACATAACATGTGTAAGCTATCTAGCTATCTGTGTAAGCTATCTAGCAGAACTTATATTTCTGCCTGTCCTACATTCTTTAGCAAATTTATTTTTTGGATAAACACCTTTTGGAACAAGTTATGACAATGTAATATTATCAATATCCCGCGCCATCTTACCCCGCCAATTTGGGGTAAGATGAAGTTATATCAGGGGTAAGATGATCAGTTGCTACAAATTAAACCCTGATTTAACCAATTTTATACTAAACGAATTTGCAATGCTATTTGAATGTTCCAGTAAGTTTCTTGTATTGAAAATATCGTTATTATTTTATACTGCCATAATATTTTCGTTTTTACTCTCTTATTGCAATGGTATGCCTAGCTCTTATATCTGTTGAAATTACAGCAAGATGTACTTTTAAACGTAAATGGACTATTCAAGGTCAATATAGATTACGTGATTACATATTGGAAATACAAACAAATACAAACGAAATCATTGAATTGGACTTATTTTCATTCAGGCCTTTGTATTGTAAAGCCATTATATAACACAGCAATAAGTAATAACCCAGCAGACATAAAACCTTGAATCAACGTTGGTTTAACGTTGGTCCATCGTCTACTACGTTGAACCAGCATTGATTCAACGACTTGTGTCTGCTAGGGGGGGGGGGGGGTAACTTAACATCACAAGTTAAAATGTTGATGTGCAATCATGCTCATATTATTGCAAATGGGACGGTGTAATAATTCTTATTAATTTATTGGTGCCAGATCCAAAGGGCTAATTTGTTAACCCCCTCCCCCCAGCAATAGTGTTTAAAATTATCCGGTATCACAAAAAATTATAAACATAAAATTTCTATTAAATAGATGTTAAACCATTTGGGTTTTTTCTAAGTTCTTTACTCATGCTACTAATTACACGATTTACATACCTTTATATCAGTTATTATGCAGCATAGAATAAAAAAAATATATATATTCAAGTGTGAGTCATCTCCCCCATCTTGTGTGGGGTAAGATGACGCATTATTAATTACAATTGTCGATATAAATTACATCCTAGAAAGTCTCATAGACTTCGAAAGCGTATCATTTCTGTTATGCCATGGAACAATACTCCCAATTAATATCACTGTGTTCTGTATGGTGTATGTTGTGAATTTGTGACAGCTTTAGAAATAAGTCAATAATTATTACTTGGAAAATATAATAATATATACTAACAATTTGTTTCCGCAACATCACCCTCTCACGCACCTTTCAAAATTCAACACGGGATTAAAATGTTCTAATTTTCTTCCAAACCGCGGGGCTATGTGGGGGATTTGCAATTTGGTAACCCCCTGGTAAATCTCTCACCCAGCAAGGTGGGAGAAATATCGTGGTGTGTATTTATAAAGTATTATCAATAATAATAATTGTGTTACGACAGGCCTTCCCTCATTGCATAACTTTAAATTATCATTTTAAATTAGTAGGCCTATTAGGACAGAATTATAATATAATTTGTAATTAAATGCAATTAAATAACTTCGGCATTTACATTTGTTTCTTGGGCAGCTCTCTCCTAACTGCCCCCCCCCCCCACCCGTCACTATAAATATTGACTCTACTGTAGGCCTACACAGGGATGTCATTTAGCCTATATATTCAACTGGACAGACAGTCAGACAGCAAACACGACACATCTACCACATCAGAGTTGGGCAAGTGGTCGCCACATCGCCACATGTGGCGACAGAAGCATTATATCTGTAATGTAAATATTTAAAAATGACCATTCAGAGCACCTAAAAGTGGCCATTTGTGGCGACGGGACTCATTTTGCCTGCCCACCCCTGCACATATTTGACCAATGTTGGGCCAACGTCGCAGACGGTGGGCCAACATTGGTCAAACATCTCAACATTAGTCATGTGGTAGATGTGTCGTGTTTGCTGGGTAATGATCGTAAATCTGGGTTATCCCTAAACTATCCCTAATGGATAGGTCATTGCCACTTGATATAATGGGATTTTAACCCTTAAAGCGCTGAATTATTTTGTAAAAAAAATATTGCAATCAAAGGGTTTTTTTCACCTTGAAATCATGATAAATGTCTTTAGTTAGCTCTTTCCGATTCATTTGAATACCTATGTTAGGGGTCTACGGCCATTAGAAATATTTCTACTTTTACAGTGCGGGGATGGACATTAGTCGTCAGAATCTGACGTCTACAGACGTCAGATTCTGACGACTAAAGTCGATCCCCGCGCTGTAAGGGTTAAGGAAATAGGACTAGTAGCATTACTTCCATTCAGTCACAACGTGGGTGGTAGAAATTAACTGCAGATTTGTAAATTATGACATCATAGATTCATCATATTTCATTCATTCATGAAGTTGTGTGTGTCTAGAAGTTGTGAGACTATGACGTCATAAAGTAGTGTTGCAGACAGGTAAGTCAAAAAAGTAGCCTATTTTTCAACCAATCCATGTGATCTGGACTGTGATGTGGACCCTCTATCCTGATCGTAATCCGAACCATCCACAAAATGTACTCGTGTGTTTCTGGGCCATAACACTGAAATAGGCTTATAGGACTAAAGGGCAGTCGCTGCCTCACTTGAAAATAGTGCCTGCACAATTTCATGAAAATTGTTTGAGAAATCACCGAAAGTCGCTCACCACAGTTAAGTCAAATTTATTGGAAATCTTACCCGATCTACGGTAACCTGCAAAGCCAAAATGCTGTATCTGCTTGCTTGATCAGTAAGCAGATAGTGTCTTTTGACTTTGCATGACAGTGGACCACTGATGCAAATAAGAGTTTTATGCTGTTTTTTATATCCCTGGTGACCAATATGGTGGCCCTTATCACAATGCTCTTGTATTTTACTGTAGGCCTACTGTTTTACTGAAATAAATCAAATCAACTCAGTGGGCATATTAATGATGCCATGCCGCTAATTATACATACTCGGTGATATGGGCGTGTTTGCTCAACACAACTGCGCTTTGGCTTAGTCCCTATCTGGCTGTAATTTGTCCTCTTTGATGTAAAATGATGTATCTGCCACTCCACACTATGGCAGATACACCCTTTAATATCCTATGTGGAATATATGAATATAACAATAGCGCGTGTTTTGACGGCGTTATGGTTATTTGAGGCCCGAGTCGTTAGATTAGAGCTGCGAGACGAGGGCGTTATGGTTATTTGAGGCCCGAGTCGTTAGATTAGAGATGCGAGACACACTTGCTATTACTATTCCTATCACACCGGTTACTATCAAAATACATAACACAAACAACGATTGGGCATATTGTGTGTTTCTGTAACATTTTCGCACTTATGTTCCCGGGCTCATGTTGTTGGCTTTCACAGAACTTTCAGTACAAGACGTATGGTGAGAGTAGCCCATCCTAGCCTAGCACCCGCTTCTACAGTTTATTTGTGCTGAGATGAGCCCATCTGAGTTCTCACCTTCCCATGATCGATAGCGTATCATGCTGCATAGCCTGATTATTATGATTCAGTTGATTATATTTTCTGAAAGGGCCCTATAGTTTATGTTGAGACTTACCATAGCCTAGTTTAATAACGATAGTATTAGTTTCCAGACAACTGCTGTACAACTGCTGTAGGGGCATAGCCTAGCCGACTGTGTACACATAGGCCTACATAAGTATAGGCAAAGGCCTACACATGGATCTATATAGAATAGCATAGTCTAGACTGAGACTATAACTTGTAGGCTATAATACAGTATCGTACTGTAGGTAAGGTTGACTTAGAATAAGGTCTATGACACACACATGTCAGATACAGAATAAGCTGCTACTCAATCTGAGGGCTCAAACTTTTTCAATCTGCGGGCTTCAAACGTCTTACATGATAAACAGATAAAGAAGGTTTTCAAGTTGAAGCTCCGTACAAGGCATTTAAAGCTCATGCAATTTGATAGATCAAGGGAAACCACCATTTCATCACTTCATTCTCTTTTTATCTGCATAATAATTTAACGATCTGTTGTAAATTCACACCACATTTTATCAACAATGTACTTGATTGTTTGGTATAATTATGATGCCATAATTCGCAGACTTTTATGTTATAGGCCTATTCAAATAATTAAGTTGCAAGGTATGTGACTGTTATCATTATTTGATTATTGTCTACTTTTTACCATTAAAGCACAGGTTAAGCAGTGTTATATGACCACAACGCCCCATTATGTGATAATATATTAATGTACCTTTCAGAATTTGTTTTCGCACTTAAGATTCAATTATATAATATTTTCCTGTATATTTACAGATCTAGTCCACTTTTAATGTTAGAGATATTTAATCATAGCTGTTTTTTTTCAGGTTTTCACAATACTCAGGCCTATGTATCAGCCTACTGCAAGAATGTTTGTTAGATATTCTTGGACGATGCCCACGTAGCCGAATGACCCCCTACGACTAATACAAAACTACATCTAGATAGGGACTTGGCACAATGTGTAGAGGGTAGCGCTTTGGCATTAGCAGCTGCGCGAGTTCAAGGCTCGGTGGGTGCAGGATTTTCGGAGAAATATCATATTTCTCCCCTCTCAACACTTGGACTTTGTTGTATCAATGTGGTGTCAAATAAAAGCACATTAGCCTCACGCGCTTCACTTCACTCAGGTGTAAATGAGTATCTAGTGGGACATAGATGACAACACTATTGTTGTTACTAGCGCCAGATGGTTGTAGTGCTGTGTGATCCCCAGGGAGTTGAAATAGTAGCCTACATGAGCGAACAGGTCCAATGCCCAGGAATAATATAATGTAAGGCGCCAGGAGCAGCCCTAGGCTGGATAGGAACTCTATAGAAATACTCACATTAGTGTTATTATGTTTACGGTGTCATGTTGAATACCTCTAGGTATCATTGAATACCTCCAGTTTCTGCATCACTGTTACAATGGTGATATACCCAGGTCGAAGTGTCGTTGGTTAGGAGTTTGTAGTTGTTTTTAGTTGTATCAAAGCTGATCAAAGCCGGACTATGGTTCAATAAATGAGAAGATGGATGATTGTAACAGTTTCAGATTATCCCCCTGTTCAGGTGACAGGGGTATTCTAGTTTCACGTTGCCCCCTCAAGTTACCCCCTCTATTTTTAAGTTACCCCCTCAAATTTACCGGTCAACTTTCAATGATAACAATTATTATATTTTTATATTTTCATCACATGGCATTGAAACATTTTTTGAGCCACTTTCATCTCCATCAAAAACTTACCTGTGAGCAAAATTCAAAACTTTTGTTATTAAAGCTCTCGGATGAGGAATTGAGTAGGTCATCGGTGAATGTCCCGTTTAACATAATCGACCCACGGTATATAGCTAAAATGCAAAATGTAAAAAAAGTCTTAGCGAAAATATTGAAAGAAATTGACCCATGTGTCGATGTCTATCTGTTACGTCACAAGCATTGACGGGTGGGGATTACTCTAATTGTCCACGTGATTGGCTTAGATGATCTGTGATTGCAAACAGATGGACCGAAACACATGAGCCAAATATCCATATTAAATATCACACAAACTACCAATATATATGAATATATCAATAAAGATAATGGAAAATTAATCGCAAAAAATGAGAAACAGGAATGTGAATAATAGAAAGAAAGAAAATAATAAATAAAACTAATAGCATACTTATGAAACAATAATAATGAGAAAAAGGAATGTGAATAATGGAAATAATCAGATATAGAACTAATATCAGAATTATGACAGCACACGTGAACGTTTCACTACCTTCATTTGGATCTGGCGTGGAGGCTGCTGGGGTGACTGTTATTGCTGATACTGATCCAGTTTGTAGGATTGTTGTGTCCTCGATAGTAGTTGCTACAGTTGTATGAGTGCCAGTCGGTTCAGCTGTAGTTGGTTGAGTGCCAGTTGTAACAGTTTCAGTTTCTTGAGTGTCAATTTGTTGAGTGCCAGTTGTGACACTTTCAGTTTCTTCAGTGCCAGTAGGTTGAGTGTCAGGCAATACAGTTTCAGTTTCTTGAGTGTCAGTTGGTTGAATTGTAGTTTGTTGAGTACCACTTAAATAAGTTTTTTGGGTGCTATTTGATTGAGTGCCAGTTGCGACACTTTCAGTTTCTTCAGTGCCAGTAGGTTGAGTACCAGTTGCGACACTTTCAGTTTGTTCAGTGCCAGTTGGTTTGACAGTTTGTTCAGTGCCAGTTGGGTGAGTGCCAGGTATGACAGTTTCTTCAGTGCTAGTTGGTTGAGTGCCAGGTATGACTGGTTCTTCAGTGCCAGTTGGTTCAGTGTCAGGTATGACAGTTTCATTTTGTTGAGTATTAGTTGGTTGAATTGTAGTTTGTTGAGTGCCAATTGAATCAGTTTGTCGAGTGCCAGTTGATTGAGTGCCAGTGTTTTGCTTGCCAGTTGCGACACTTTCAGTTTCTTCAGTGCCGGTAGGTTGAGTGCCAGGTATAACAGTTTCAGTTTGTTCAGTGCCAGCTGATTGAGTGCCAGTTGATTGAGTGTCCGGTATGACAGTTTCAGTTTGTTGAGTGCCAGTTGGTTGAATTGTAGTTTGTTGAGTGCCAATTGAATCAGTTTGTTGAGTGCCAGTTGATTGAGTGCCAGTTGGTTGAGTGGCAGTTGTGACACTTTCAGTTTCTTCAGTGCCAGTAGTTTGAGTGCCAGGTATGATAGCTTCAGTTTGTTGAGTGTCAGTTGGTTGTATTGTAGTTTGTTGACTACCACTTGAATCAGTTTGTTGAGTGCCAGTTGATTGAGTGTCAGTTGGTTGTATTGTAGTTTGTTGAGTACCCCTTGAATCAGTTTGTTGAGTGCCAGTTGATTGAGTGCCAGTTGGTTGAGTGGCAGTTGCGACACTTTCTGTTTCTTCAGTGCCAGTAGGTTGAGTGCCAGGTATGACAGTTTCAGTTTGTTCAGTGCCAGTTGATTGAGTGCCAGTTGATTGAGTGTCCGGTATGACAGCTTCAGTTTGCTGAGTGCCAGTTGAATCAGTTTGTTGAGTGCCAGTTGATTGAGTGCCTGTTTGTTGAGTGCCAGTTGTGACACTTTCAGTTTCTTCAGTGCCAATAGGTTGAGTGCCAGGTATGACAGTTTCAGCTTGTTGAGTGCCAGTTGATTGAGTGCCAGTTGGTTGAGTGGCAGTTGCGACACTTTCTGTTTCTTCAGTGCCAGTAGGTTGAGTGTCAGGTATGACAGTTTCAGTTTGTTGAGTGCCAGTTGGTTGAGTTATAGTTTGTTGAGTGCCAATTGAATCAGTTTGTCGAGTGCCAGTTGATTGAGTGCCAGTTTCTTGAGTGCCAGTTGTGACACTTTCAGTTTCTTCAGTGCCAGTAGGTTGAGTGCTAGGTATGAGAGTTTCACTTTCTTGAGTGCCAGTTTGTTGAATTGTAGTTTGTTGAGTACCACTTGAATCAGTTTGTTTAGTGCCAGTTGATTGAGTGCCAGTTGGTTGAGTGCCAGATATGACAGTTCCAGTTTTTTGCGAGCCAGTTTGTTGAGTGCCAGGTATCACAGTTTCTTCAGTGCCAGCTGGTTGAGTGCTAGGTATGACAGTTTCTTCAGTGCCAATTGGTTGAGTGTCAGGTATGACAGTTTCAGTTTGTTGAGTGCCATTTGGTTGAATTGTAGTTTTTTGAGTGCCAGTTTGTCGAGTGCCAGTTGTGACACTTTCAGTTTCTTCAGTGCCAGTAGGTTGAGTGCCAGGTATAACAGTTCCAGCTTGTTGAGTGCCAGTTGATTGAGTGTCAGTTGGTTGAGTGTCAGGTATGACAGTTTCAGTTTGTTGAGTGCCAGTTGGTTGAATTATAGTTTGTTGAGTGCCAATTGAATTAGTTTGTCGAGTGCCAGTTGATTGAGTGCCAGTTTCTTGAGTGCCAGTTCTGACACTTTCAGTTTTTTCAGTGCCAGTAGGTTGAGTGCCAGGTATGAGAGTTTCACTTTCTTGAGTGTCAGTTGGTTGTATTGTAGTTTGTTGAGTACCACTTAAATCAGTTCGCTGAGTGCCAGTTAATAGAGTGACAGTAGGTTGAGTGCCAGTTGCGACACTTTTAATTTCTTCAGTGCCAGTAGGTTGAGTGCCAGGTATGACAGTGTCAGTTTTTTTAGTACCAGTTGGTTGAATTGTAGTTTGTTGAGTACGACTTGAATCAGTTTGTTGAGTGCCAGTTGATTGAGTGCCAGTTTGTTGAGTGCCAGTTGCGACACTTTCAGTTTCTTCAGTGCCAGTAGGTTGAGTGCCAGGTATGACAGTTTCAGTTTGTTGAGTGCCAGTTGATTGAGTGCCAGTTGGTTGAGTGTCCGGTATGACAGTTTCAGTTTGTTGAGTGCCAGTTGGTGTAATTGTAGTTTGTTGAGTGCCAATTGAATCAGTTTGTCGAGTGCCAGTTGATTGAGTGCCAGTTTCTTGAGTTCCAGTTGTGACACTTTCAGTTTCTAAAGTGCCAGTAGGTTGAGTGCCAGGTATGAGAGTTTCAGTTTTTTTAGTACCAGTTGGTTGAATTGTAGTTTGTTGAGTACCTCTGGAATCTGTTTGTTGAGTGCCAGTTTGTTGAGTGCCAGTTGTGACACTTTCAGTTTGTTCAGTGTCAGTAGGTTGAGAGCCAGGTATGACAGTTTTAGTTTGTTCAGTGCCAGTTGATTGAGTGCCAGTTGATTGAGTGTCCGGTATGACAGTTTCAGTTTGTTGAGTGCCAGTTGGTGTAATTGTAGTTTGTTGAGTGCCGATTGAATCAGTTTGTCGAGTGCCAGTTGATTGAGTGCCAGATGGTTGAGTGTCAGTTGCTACACTTTCAGTTTCTTCGGTCTCAGTTGGTTGAGTGACAGGTATGACACTTTCTTTAGTGCCAGTTGTTTGAGTGCCAGGTATGACAGTTTTTTCAGTGCCAGTTGGTTGAGTGTCAGGTATGACAGTTTCAGTTTGTTGAGTGCCAGTTGGTTGAATTGTAGTTTGTTGAGTACCTCTTGAATCAGTTTGTTGAGTGCCAGTTTGTTGAGTGCCAGTTGTGACACTTTCAGTTTCTTCAGTGTCAGTAGGTTGAGAGCCAGGTATGGCAGTTTTAGTTTGTTCAGTGCCAGTTGGTTGAATTGTAGTTTTTTGAGTACCAATTGAATCAGTTTGTTGAGTGCCAGTTGATTGAGTGCCAGTTTGTCGAGTGCCAGTTTGTTGAGTGCCAGTTGTGACACTTTCAGTTTCTTCAGTGCCAGTAGGTTGAGTGCCAGGTATGACAGTTTCAGCTTGTTGAGTGCCAGTTGATTGAGTGCCAGTTGGTTGAGTGTCCGGTATGACAGTTTCAGTTTGTTGAGTGCCAGTTGGTTGAATTATAGTTTGTTGAGTGCCAATTGAATCAGTTTGTCGAGTGCCAGTTGATTGAGTGCCAGTTTCTTGAGTTCCAGTTGTGACACTTTCAGTTTCTAAAGTGCCAGTAGGTTGAGTGCCAGGTATGAGAGTTTCAGTTTCTTGAGTGCCAGTTCGTTGAATTGTAGTTTGTTGAGTACCTCTTGAATCAGTTTGTTGAGTGCCAGTTGATTGAGTGCCAGTTGGTTGAGTGCCAGGTATGACAGTTTCTTCAGTGCCAGTAGGTTGAGTGCCAGGTATGACAGTTTCAGTTTGTTCAGTGCCAGTTGATTGAGTGCCAGTTGATTGAGTGTCCGGTATGACAGCTTCAGTTTGCTGAGTGCCAGTTGAATCAGTTTGTTGAGTGCCAGTTGATTGAGTGCCTGTTTGTTGAGTGCCAGTTGTGACACTTTCAGTTTCTTCAGTGCCAATAGGTTGAGTGCCAGGTATGACAGTTTCAGCTTGTTGAGTGCCAGTTGATTGAGTGCCAGTTGGTTGAGTGGCAGTTGCGACACTTTCTGTTTCTTCAGTGCCAGTAGGTTGAGTGTCAGGTATGACAGTTTCAGTTTGTTGAGTGCCAGTTGGTTGAGTTATAGTTTGTTGAGTGCCAATTGAATCAGTTTGTCGAGTGCCAGTTGATTGAGTGCCAGTTTCTTGAGTGCCAGTTGTGACACTTTCAGTTTCTTCAGTGCCAGTAGGTTGAGTGCTAAGTATGAGAGTTTCACTTTCTTGAGTGCCAGTTTGTTGAATTGTAGTTTGTTGAGTACCACTTGAATCAGTTTGTTTAGTGCCAGTTGATTGAGTGCCAGTTGGTTGAGTGCCAGATATGACAGTTCCAGTTTTTTGCGAGCCAGTTTGTTGAGTGCCAGGTATCACAGTTTCTTCAGTGCCAGCTGGTTGAGTGCTAGGTATGACAGTTTCTTCAGTGCCAATTGGTTGAGTGTCAGGTATGACAGTTTCAGTTTGTTGAGTGCCATTTGGTTGAATTGTAGTTTTTTGAGTGCCAGTTTGTCGAGTGCCAGTTGTGACACTTTCAGTTTCTTCAGTGCCAGTAGGTTGAGTGCCAGGTATAACAGTTCCAGCTTGTTGAGTGCCAGTTGATTGAGTGTCAGTTGGTTGAGTGTCAGGTATGACAGTTTCAGTTTGTTGAGTGCCAGTTGGTTGAATTATAGTTTGTTGAGTGCCAATTGAATCAGTTTGTCGAGTGCCAGTTGATTGAGTGCCAGTTTCTTGAGTGCCAGTTCTGACACTTTCAGTTTTTTCAGTGCCAGTAGGTTGAGTGCCAGGTATGAGAGTTTCACTTTCTTGAGTGTCAGTTGGTTGTATTGTAGTTTGTTGAGTACCACTTAAATCAGTTCGCTGAGTGCCAGTTAATAGAGTGACAGTAGGTTGAGTGCCAGTTGCGACACTTTTAATTTCTTCAGTGCCAGTAGGTTGAGTGCCAGGTATGACAGTGTCAGTTTTTTTAGTACCAGTTGGTTGAATTGTAGTTTGTTGAGTACGACTTGAATCAGTTTGTTGAGTGCCAGTTGATTGAGTGCCAGTTTGTTGAGTGCCAGTTGCGACACTTTCAGTTTCTTCAGTGCCAGTAGGTTGAGTGCCAGGTATGACAGTTTCAGTTTGTTGAGTGCCAGTTGATTGAGTGCCAGTTGGTTGAGTGTCCGGTATGACAGTTTCAGTTTGTTGAGTGCCAGTTGGTGTAATTGTAGTTTGTTGAGTGCCAATTGAATCAGTTTGTCGAGTGCCAGTTGATTGAGTGCCAGTTTCTTGAGTTCCAGTTGTGACACTTTCAGTTTCTAAAGTGCCAGTAGGTTGAGTGCCAGGTATGAGAGTTTCAGTTTTTTTAGTACCAGTTGGTTGAATTGTAGTTTGTTGAGTACCTCTTGAATCTGTTTGTTGAGTGCCAGTTTGTTGAGTGCCAGTTGTGACACTTTCAGTTTGTTCAGTGTCAGTAGGTTGAGAGCCAGGTATGACAGTTTTAGTTTGTTCAGTGCCAGTTGATTGAGTGCCAGTTGATTGAGTGTCCGGTATGACAGTTTCAGTTTGTTGAGTGCCAGTTGGTGTAATTGTAGTTTGTTGAGTGCCGATTGAATCAGTTTGTCGAGTGCCAGTTGATTGAGTGCCAGATGGTTGAGTGTCAGTTGCTACACTTTCAGTTTCTTCGGTCTCAGTTGGTTGAGTGACAGGTATGACACTTTCTTTAGTGCCAGTTGTTTGAGTGCCAGGTATGACAGTTTTTTCAGTGCCAGTTGGTTGAGTGTCAGGTATGACAGTTTCAGTTTGTTGAGTGCCAGTTGGTAGAATTGTAGTTTGTTGAGTACCTCTTGAATCAGTTTGTTGAGTGCCAGTTTGTTGAGTGCCAGTTGTGACACTTTCAGTTTCTTCAGTGTCAGTAGGTTGAGAGCCAGGTATGACAGTTTTAGTTTGTTCAGTGCCAGTTGGTTGAATTGTAGTTTTTTGAGTACCAATTGAATCAGTTTGTTGAGTGCCAGTTGATTGAGTGCCAGTTTGTCGAGTGCCAGTTTGTTGAGTGCCAGTTGTGACACTTTCAGTTTCTTCAGTGCCAGTAGGTTGAGTGCCAGGTATGACAGTTTCAGCTTGTTGAGTGCCAGTTGATTGAGTGCCAGTTGGTTGAGTGTCCGGTATGACAGTTTCAGTTTGTTGAGTGCCAGTTGGTTGAATTATAGTTTGTTGAGTGCCAATTGAATCAGTTTGTCGAGTGCCAGTTGATTGAGTGCCAGTTTCTTGAGTTCCAGTTGTGACACTTTCAGTTTCTAAAGTGCCAGTAGGTTGAGTGCCAGGTATTAGAGTTTCAGTTTCTTGAGTGCCAGTTTGTTGAATAGTAGTTTGTTGAGTACCACTTGAATCAGTTTGTTTAGTGCCAGTTGATTGAGTGCCAGTTGGTTGAGTGCCAGGTATGACAGTTCCAGTTTGTTGCGAGGCAGTTGGTTGAATTGTAGTTTGTTGAGTACCACTTGAATCAGTGCCAATTGGTTGAGTGTCAGGTATGACAGTTTCAGTTTGTTGAGTGCCAGTTGGTGTAATTGTAGTTTGTTGGGTACCGATTGAATCAGTTTGTTGAGTGCCAGTTGATTGAGTGCCAGTTTGTCGAGTGCCAGTTGTGACACTTTCAGTTTCTTCAGTGCCAGTAGGTTGAGTGCCAGGTATGACAGTTTCAGCTTGTTGAGTGCCAGTTGATTGAGTGCCAGTTGGTTGAGTGTCCGGTATGACAGTTTCAGTTTGTTGAGTGCCAGTTGGTTGAGTTATAGTTTGTTGAGTGCCAATTGAATCAGTTTGTCGAGTGCCAGTTGATTGAGTGCCAGTTTCTTGAGTGCCAGTTGTGACACTTTCAGTTTCTTCGGTGCCAGTAGGTTGAGTGCTAGGTATGAGAGTTTCACTTTCATGAGTGCCAGTTTGTTGAATTGTAGTTTGTTGAGTACCGCTTGAATCAGTTTGTTTAGTGCCAGTTGACTGAGTGCTAGTTGGTTGAGTGCCAGATATGACAGTTCCAGTTTGCTGCGAGCCAGTTTGTTGAGTGCCAGGTATCACAGTTTCTCCAGTGCCAGTTGGTTGAGTGCTAGGTATGACAGTTTCTTCAGTGCCAATTGGTTGAGTGTCAGGTATGACAGTTTCAGTTTGTTGAGTGCCAGTTGGTTGAATTGTAGTTTTTTGAGTACCAATTGAATCAGTTTGTTGAGTGCCAGTTGATTGAGTGCCAGTTTGTCGAGTGCCCGTTGTGACACTTTCAGTTTCTTCAGTGCCGGTAGGTTGAGTGTCAGGTATGACAGTTTCAGTTTGTTGAGTGCCAGTTGATTGAGTGCCAGTTGGTTGAGTGTCAAGTATGACAGCTTCAGTTTGTTGAGTGCCAGTTGGTTGAATTGTAGTTTGTTGAGTGCCAATGGAATCAGTTTGCTGAGTGCCATTTGATTGAGTACGAGTTTCTTGAGTGCCAGTTGTGACACTTTCAGTTTCTTCAGTGCCAGTAGGTTGAATTGTAGCTTGTTGAGTACCTCTTGAATCAGTTTGTTGAGTGCCAGTTTGTTGAGTGCCAGTTGTGACACTTTCAGTTTCTTCAGTGCCAGTAGGTTGAGTGCCAGGTATGACAGTTTTAGTTTGTTGAGTGCCAGTTGATTGAGTGTCCGGTATGACAGTTTCAGTTTGTTGAGTGCCAGTTGATTGAGTGCCAGTTCGTTGAATTGTAGCTTGTTGAGTACCTCTTGAATCAGTTTGTTGAGTGCCAGTTTGTTGAGTGCCAGTTGTAACACTTTCAGTTTCTTCAGTGCCAGTAGGTTGAGTGCCAGGTATGACAGTTTCAGCTTGTTGAGTGCCAGTTGATTGAGTGCCAGCTGGTTGAGTGTCCGGTATGACAGTTTCAGTTTGTTGAGTGCCAGTTGGTGTAATTGTAGTTTGTTGAGTGCCAATTGAATCAGTTTGTCGAGTGCCAATTGATTGAGTGCCAGTTTCTTGAGTGCCAGTTGTGACACTTTCAGTTTCTAAAGTGCCAGTAGGTTGAGTGCCAGGTATGAGAGTTTCAGTTTCTTGAGTCCCAGTTCGTTGAATTGTAGTTTGTTGAGTACCTCTTGAATCAGTTTGTTGAGTGCCAGTTTGTTGAGTGCCAGTTGTGACACTTTCAGTTTCTTCAGTGTCAGTAGGTTGAGAGCCAGGTATGACAGTTTTAGTTTTTTCAGTGCCAGTTGATTGAGTGCCAGTTGATTGAGTGTCCGGTATGACAGTTTCAGTTTGTTGAGTGCCAGTTGGTGTAATTGTAGTTTGTTGAGTGCCAATTGAATCAGTTTGTCGAGTGCCAGTTGATTGAGTGCCAGTTTGTCGAGTGCCAGTTGTGACACTTTCAGTTTCTAAAGTGCCAGTAGGTTGAGTGCCAGGTATGAGAGTTTCAGTTTCTTGAGTGCCAGTTGGTTGAATTGGAGTTTGTTGAGTACCACTTGAATCAGTTTGTTGAGTGGCAGATGATTGAGTGCCAGTTGGTTGAGTGTCAGTTGCTACACTTTCAGTTTCTTCGGTCTCAGTTGGTTGAGTGACAGGTATGACACTTTCTTTAGTGCCAGTTGTTTGAGTGCCAGGTATGACAGTTTCTTCAGTGCCAATTGGTTGAGTGTCAGGTATGACAGTTTCAGTTTGTTGAGTGCCAGTTGGTTGAATTGTAGTTTTTTGAGTACCAATTGAATCAGTTTGTTGAGTGCCAGTTGATTTAGTGCCAGTTTGTCGAGTGCCAGTTTGTTGAGTGCCAGTTGTGACACTTTCAGTTTCTTCAGTGTCAGTAGGTTGAGAGCCAGGTATGACAGTTTTAGTTTGTTCAGTGCCAGTTGATTGAGTGCCAGTTGGTTGAGTGTCAGGTATGACAGTTTCAGTTTGTTGAGTGCCAGTTGGTTGAATTATAGTTTGTTGAGTGCCAATTGAATCAGTTTGTCGAGTGCCAGTTGATTGAGTGCCAGTTTCTTGAGTGCCAGTTGTGACACTTTCAGTTTCTTCAGTGCCAGTAGGTTGAGTGCCAGGTATGAGAGTTTCACTTTCTTGAGTGCCAGTTTGTTGAATTGTAGTTTGTTGAGTGCCACTTGAATCAGTTTGTTTAGTGCCAGTTGATTGAGTGCCAGTTGGTTGAGTGCCATGTATGACAGTTCCAGTTTGTTGCGAGCCAGTTTGTTGAGTGCCAGGTATCACAGTTTCTTCAGTGGCAGTTGGTTGAGTGCTAGGTATGACAGTTTCTTCAGTGCCAATTGGTTGAGTGTCAGGTATGACAGTTTCAGTTTGCTGAGTGCCAGTTGGTTGAATTGTAGTTTTTTGAGTACCAATTGAATCAGTTCGCTGAGTGCCAGTTGATTGAGTGACAGTTGGTTGAGTGCCAGTTGCGACACTTTTATTTTCTTCAGTGCCAGTAGGTTGAGTGCCAGGTATGACAGTGTCAGTTTTTTTAGTACCAGTTGGTTGAATTGTAGTTTGTTGAGTACGACTTGAATCAGTTTGTTGAGTGCCAGTTGATTGAGTGCCAGTTTGTTGAGTGCCAGTTGTGACACTTTCAGTTTCTTCAGTGCCGGTAGGTTGAGTGCCAGGTATGACAGTTTCAGTTTGTTGAGTGCCAGTTGATTGAGTGCCAGTTGATTGAGTTTCCGGTATGACAGTTTCAGTTTGTTGAGTGCCAGTTGATTGAGTGCCAGTTTGTTGAGTGCCAGTTGTGACACTTTCAGTTTCTTCAGTGCCGGTAGGTTGAGTGCCAGGTATGACAGTTTCAGTTTGTTGAGTGCCAGTTGATTGAGTGCCAGTTTGTTGAGTGCCAGTTGTGACACTTTCAGTTTCTTCAGTGCCGGTAGGTTGAGTGCCAGGTATGACAGTTTCAGTTTGTTGAGTGCCAGTTGATTGAGTGCCAGTTGATTGAGTTTCCGGTATGACAGTTTCAGTTTGTTGAGTGCCAGTTGATTGAGTGCCAGTTTCTTGAGTTCCAGTTGTGACACTTTCAGTTTCTAAAGTGCCAGTAGGTTGAGTGCCAGGTATGAGAGTTTCAGTTTTTTTAGTACCAGTTGGTTGAATTGTAGTTTGTTGAGTACCTCTGGAATCTGTTTGTTGAGTGCCAGTTTGTTGAGTGCCAGTTGTGACACTTTCAGTTTGTTCAGTGTCAGTAGGTTGAGAGCCAGGTATGACAGTTTTAGTTTGTTCAGTGCCAGTTGATTGAGTGCCAGTTGATTGAGTGTCCGGTATGACAGTTTCAGTTTGTTGAGTGCCAGTTGGTGTAATTGTAGTTTGTTGAGTGCCGATTGAATCAGTTTGTCGAGTGCCAGTTGATTGAGTGCCAGATGGTTGAGTGTCAGTTGCTACACTTTCAGTTTCTTCGGTCTCAGTTGGTTGAGTGACAGGTATGACACTTTCTTTAGTGCCAGTTGTTTGTGTGCCAGGTATGACAGTTTTTTCAGTGCCAGTTGGTTGAGTGTCAGGTATGACAGTTTCAGTTTGTTGAGTGCCAGTTGGTTGAATTGTAGTTTGTTGAGTACCTCTTGAATCAGTTTGTTGAGTGCCAGTTTGTTGAGTGCCAGTTGTGACACTTTCAGTTTCTTCAGTGTCAGTAGGTTGAGAGCCAGGTATGGCAGTTTTAGTTTGTTCAGTGCCAGTTGGTTGAATTGTAGTTTTTTGAGTACCAATTGAATCAGTTTGTTGAGTGCCAGTTGATTGAGTGCCAGTTTGTCGAGTGCCAGTTTGTTGAGTGCCAGTTGTGACACTTTCAGTTTCTTCAGTGCCAGTAGGTTGAGTGCCAGGTATGACAGTTTCAGCTTGTTGAGTGCCAGTTGATTGAGTGCCAGTTGGTTGAGTGTCCGGTATGACAGTTTCAGTTTGTTGAGTGCCAGTTGGTTGAATTATAGTTTGTTGAGTGCCAATTGAATCAGTTTGTCGAGTGCCAGTTGATTGAGTGCCAGTTTCTTGAGTTCCAGTTGTGACACTTTCAGTTTCTAAAGTGCCAGTAGGTTGAGTGCCAGGTATGAGAGTTTCAGTTTCTTGAGTGCCAGTTCGTTGAATTGTAGTTTGTTGAGTACCTCTTGAATCAGTTTGTTGAGTGCCAGTTGATTGAGTGCCAGTTGGTTGAGTGCCAGGTATGACAGTTTCTTCAGTGCCAGTAGGTTGAGTGCCAGGTATGACAGTTTCAGTTTGTTCAGTGCCAGTTGATTGAGTGCCAGTTGATTGAGTGTCCGGTATGACAGCTTCAGTTTGCTGAGTGCCAGTTGAATCAGTTTGTTGAGTGCCAGTTGATTGAGTGCCTGTTTGTTGAGTGCCAGTTGTGACACTTTCAGTTTCTTCAGTGCCAATAGGTTGAGTGCCAGGTATGACAGTTTCAGCTTGTTGAGTGCCAGTTGATTGAGTGCCAGTTGGTTGAGTGGCAGTTGCGACACTTTCTGTTTCTTCAGTGCCAGTAGGTTGAGTGTCAGGTATGACAGTTTCAGTTTGTTGAGTGCCAGTTGGTTGAGTTATAGTTTGTTGAGTGCCAATTGAATCAGTTTGTCGAGTGCCAGTTGATTGAGTGCCAGTTTCTTGAGTGCCAGTTGTGACACTTTCAGTTTCTTCAGTGCCAGTAGGTTGAGTGCTAAGTATGAGAGTTTCACTTTCTTGAGTGCCAGTTTGTTGAATTGTAGTTTGTTGAGTACCACTTGAATCAGTTTGCTTAGTGCCAGTTGATTGAGTGCCAGTTGGTTGAGTGCCAGATATGACAGTTCCAGTTTTTTGCGAGCCAGTTTGTTGAGTGCCAGGTATCACAGTTTCTTCAGTGCCAGCTGGTTGAGTGCTAGGTATGACAGTTTCTTCAGTGCCAATTGGTTGAGTGTCAGGTATGACAGTTTCAGTTTGTTGAGTGCCATTTGGTTGAATTGTAGTTTTTTGAGTGCCAGTTTGTCGAGTGCCAGTTGTGACACTTTCAGTTTCTTCAGTGCCAGTAGGTTGAGTGCCAGGTATAACAGTTCCAGCTTGTTGAGTGCCAGTTGATTGAGTGTCAGTTGGTTGAGTGTCAGGTATGACAGTTTCAGTTTGTTGAGTGCCAGTTGGTTGAATTATAGTTTGTTGAGTGCCAATTGAATCAGTTTGTCGAGTGCCAGTTGATTGAGTGCCAGTTTCTTGAGTGCCAGTTCTGACACTTTCAGTTTTTTCAGTGCCAGTAGGTTGAGTGCCAGGTATGAGAGTTTCACTTTCTTGAGTGTCAGTTGGTTGTATTGTAGTTTGTTGAGTACCACTTAAATCAGTTCGCTGAGTGCCAGTTAATAGAGTGACAGTAGGTTGAGTGCCAGTTGCGACACTTTTAATTTCTTCAGTGCCAGTAGGTTGAGTGCCAGGTATGACAGTGTCAGTTTTTTTAGTACCAGTTGGTTGAATTGTAGTTTGTTGAGTACGACTTGAATCAGTTTGTTGAGTGCCAGTTGATTGAGTGCCAGTTTGTTGAGTGCCAGTTGCGACACTTTCAGTTTCTTCAGTGCCAGTAGGTTGAGTGCCAGGTATGACAGTTTCAGTTTGTTGAGTGCCAGTTGATTGAGTGCCAGTTGGTTGAGTGTCCGGTATGACAGTTTCAGTTTGTTGAGTGCCAGTTGGTGTAATTGTAGTTTGTTGAGTGCCAATTGAATCAGTTTGTCGAGTGCCAGTTGATTGAGTGCCAGTTTCTTGAGTTCCAGTTGTGACACTTTCAGTTTCTAAAGTGCCAGTAGGTTGAGTGCCAGGTATGAGAGTTTCAGTTTTTTTAGTACCAGTTGGTTGAATTGTAGTTTGTTGAGTACCTCTTGAATCTGTTTGTTGAGTGCCAGTTTGTTGAGTGCCAGTTGTGACACTTTCAGTTTGTTCAGTGTCAGTAGGTTGAGAGCCAGGTATGACAGTTTTAGTTTGTTCAGTGCCAGTTGATTGAGTGCCAGTTGATTGAGTGTCCGGTATGACAGTTTCAGTTTGTTGAGTGCCAGTTGGTGTAATTGTAGTTTGTTGAGTGCCGATTGAATCAGTTTGTCGAGTGCCAGTTGATTGAGTGCCAGATGGTTGAGTGTCAGTTGCTACACTTTCAGTTTCTTCGGTCTCAGTTGGTTGAGTGACAGGTATGACACTTTCTTTAGTGCCAGTTGTTTGAGTGCCAGGTATGACAGTTTTTTCAGTGCCAGTTGGTTGAGTGTCAGGTATGACAGTTTCAGTTTGTTGAGTGCCAGTTGGTAGAATTGTAGTTTGTTGAGTACCTCTTGAATCAGTTTGTTGAGTGCCAGTTTGTTGAGTGCCAGTTGTGACACTTTCAGTTTCTTCAGTGTCAGTAGGTTGAGAGCCAGGTATGACAGTTTTAGTTTGTTCAGTGCCAGTTGGTTGAATTGTAGTTTTTTGAGTACCAATTGAATCAGTTTGTTGAGTGCCAGTTGATTGAGTGCCAGTTTGTCGAGTGCCAGTTTGTTGAGTGCCAGTTGTGACACTTTCAGTTTCTTCAGTGCCAGTAGGTTGAGTGCCAGGTATGACAGTTTCAGCTTGTTGAGTGCCAGTTGATTGAGTGCCAGTTGGTTGAGTGTCCGGTATGACAGTTTCAGTTTGTTGAGTGCCAGTTGGTTGAATTATAGTTTGTTGAGTGCCAATTGAATCAGTTTGTCGAGTGCCAGTTGATTGAGTGCCAGTTTCTTGAGTTCCAGTTGTGACACTTTCAGTTTCTAAAGTGCCAGTAGGTTGAGTGCCAGGTATGAGAGTTTCAGTTTCTTGAGTGCCAGTTTGTTGAATAGTAGTTTGTTGAGTACCACTTGAATCAGTTTGTTTAGTGCCAGTTGATTGAGTGCCAGTTGGTTGAGTGCCAGGTATGACAGTTCCAGTTTGTTGCGAGCCAGTTGGTTGAATTGTAGTTTGTTGAGTACCACTTGAATCAGTGCCAATTGGTTGAGTGTCAGGTATGACAGTTTCAGTTTGTTGAGTGCCAGTTGGTGTAATTGAAGTTTGTTGAGTGCCAATTGAATCAGTTTGTCGAGTGCCAGTTGATTGAGTGCCAGTTTCTTGAGTGCCAGTTGTGACACTTTCAGTTTCTAAAGTGCCAGTAGGTTGAGTGCCAGGTATGAGAGTTTCAGTTTCTTGAGTGCCAGTTCGTTGAATTGTAGTTTGTTGAGTACCTCTTGAATCAGTTTGTTGAGTGCCAGTTTGTTGAGTGCCAGTTGTGACACTTTCAGTTTCTTCAGTGTCAGTAGGTTGAGAGCCAGGTATGACAGTTTTAGTTTGTTCAGTGCCAGTTGATTGAGTGCCAGTTGATTTAGTGTCCGGTATGACAGTTTCAGTTTGTTGAGTGCCAGTTGGTGTAATTGTAGTTTGTTGGGTACCGATTGAATCAGTTTGTTGAGTGCCAGTTGATTGAGTGCCAGTTTGTCGAGTGCCAGTTGTGACACTTTCAGTTTCTTCAGTGCCAGTAGGTTGAGTGCCAGGTATGACAGTTTCAGCTTGTTGAGTGCCAGTTGATTGAGTGCCAGTTGGTTGAGTGTCCGGTATGACAGTTTCAGTTTGTTGAGTGCCAGTTGGTTGAGTTATAGTTTGTTGAGTGCCAATTGAATCAGTTTGTCGAGTGCCAGTTGATTGAGTGCCAGTTTCTTGAGTGCCAGTTGTGACACTTTCAGTTTCTTCGGTGCCAGTAGGTTGAGTGCTAGGTATGAGAGTTTCACTTTCATGAGTGCCAGTTTGTTGAATTGTAGTTTGTTGAGTACCGCTTGAATCAGTTTGTTTAGTGCCAGTTGACTGAGTGCTAGTTGGTTGAGTGCCAGATATGACAGTTCCAGTTTGCTGCGAGCCAGTTTGTTGAGTGCCAGGTATCACAGTTTCTCCAGTGCCAGTTGGTTGAGTGCTAGGTATGACAGTTTCTTCAGTGCCAATTGGTTGAGTGTCAGGTATGACAGTTTCAGTTTGTTGAGTGCCAGTTGGTTGAATTGTAGTTTTTTGAGTACCAATTGAATCAGTTTGTTGAGTGCCAGTTGATTGAGTGCCAGTTTGTCGAGTGCCCGTTGTGACACTTTCAGTTTCTTCAGTGCCGGTAGGTTGAGTGTCAGGTATGACAGTTTCAGTTTGTTGAGTGCCAGTTGATTGAGTGCCAGCTGATTCAGTGTCCGGTATGACAGTTTCAGTTTGTTGAGTGCCAGTTGGTTGAATTGTAGTTTGTTGAGTGCCAATGGAATCAGTTTGCTGAGTGCCATTTGATTGAGTACGAGTTTCTTGAGTGCCAGTTGTGACACTTTCAGTTTCTTCAGTGCCAGTAGGTTGAATTGTAGCTTGTTGAGTACCTCTTGAATCAGTTTGTTGAGTGCCAGTTTGTTGAGTGCCAGTTGTGACACTTTCAGTTTCTTCAGTGCCAGTAGGTTGAGTGCCAGGTATGACAGTTTTAGTTTGTTGAGTGCCAGTTGATTGAGTGTCCGGTATGACAGTTTCAGTTTGTTGAGTGCCAGTTGATTGAGTGCCAGTTCGTTGAATTGTAGCTTGTTGAGTACCTCTTGAATCAGTTTGTTGAGTGCCAGTTTGTTGAGTGCCAGTTGTAACACTTTCAGTTTCTTCAGTGCCAGTAGGTTGAGTGCCAGGTATGACAGTTTCAGTTTGTTGAGTGCCAGTTGATTGAGTGCCAGCTGGTTGAGTGTCCGGTATGACAGTTTCAGTTTGTTGAGTGCCAGTTGGTGTAATTGTAGTTTGTTGAGTGCCAATTGAATCAGTTTGTCGAGTGCCAATTGATTGAGTGCCAGTTTCTTGAGTGCCAGTTGTGACACTTTCAGTTTCTAAAGTGCCAGTAGGTTGAGTGCCAGGTATGAGAGTTTCAGTTTCTTGAGTCCCAGTTCGTTGAATTGTAGTTTGTTGAGTACCTCTTGAATCAGTTTGTTGAGTGCCAGTTTGTTGAGTGCCAGTTGTGACACTTTCAGTTTCTTCAGTGTCAGTAGGTTGAGAGCCAGGTATGACAGTTTTAGTTTTTTCAGTGCCAGTTGATTGAGTGCCAGTTGATTGAGTGTCCGGTATGACAGTTTCAGTTTGTTGAGTGCCAGTTGGTGTAATTGTAGTTTGTTGAGTGCCAATTGAATCAGTTTGTCGAGTGCCAGTTGATTGAGTGCCAGTTTGTCGAGTGCCAGTTGTGACACTTTCAGTTTCTAAAGTGCCAGTAGGTTGAGTGCCAGGTATGAGAGTTTCAGTTTCTTGAGTGCCAGTTGGTTGAATTGGAGTTTGTTGAGTACCACTTGAATCAGTTTGTTGAGTGGCAGATGATTGAGTGCCAGTTGGTTGAGTGTCAGTTGCTACACTTTCAGTTTCTTCGGTCTCAGTTGGTTGAGTGACAGGTATGACACTTTCTTTAGTGCCAGTTGTTTGAGTGCCAGGTATGACAGTTTCTTCAGTGCCAATTGGTTGAGTGTCAGGTATGACAGTTTCAGTTTGTTGAGTGCCAGTTGGTTGAATTGTAGTTTTTTGAGTACCAATTGAATCAGTTTGTTGAGTGCCAGTTGATTTAGTGCCAGTTTGTCGAGTGCCAGTTTGTTGAGTGCCAGTTGTGACACTTTCAGTTTCTTCAGTGTCAGTAGGTTGAGAGCCAGGTATGACAGTTTTAGTTTGTTCAGTGCCAGTTGATTGAGTGCCAGTTGGTTGAGTGTCAGGTATGACAGTTTCAGTTTGTTGAGTGCCAGTTGGTTGAATTATAGTTTGTTGAGTGCCAATTGAATCAGTTTGTCGAGTGCCAGTTGATTGAGTGCCAGTTTCTTGAGTGCCAGTTGTGACACTTTCAGTTTCTTCAGTGCCAGTAGGTTGAGTGCCAGGTATGAGAGTTTCACTTTCTTGAGTGCCAGTTTGTTGAATTGTAGTTTGTTGAGTGCCACTTGAATCAGTTTGTTTAGTGCCAGTTGATTGAGTGCCAGTTGGTTGAGTGCCATGTATGACAGTTCCAGTTTGTTGCGAGCCAGTTTGTTGAGTGCCAGGTATCACAGTTTCTTCAGTGGCAGTTGGTTGAGTGCTAGGTATGACAGTTTCTTCAGTGCCAATTGGTTGAGTGTCAGGTATGACAGTTTCAGTTTGCTGAGTGCCAGTTGGTTGAATTGTAGTTTTTTGAGTACCAATTGAATCAGTTCGCTGAGTGCCAGTTGATTGAGTGACAGTTGGTTGAGTGCCAGTTGCGACACTTTTATTTTCTTCAGTGCCAGTAGGTTGAGTGCCAGGTATGACAGTTTCAGCTTGTTGAGTGCCGGTCGATTGTGTGCCAGCTGGTTGAGTGTCAGGTATGACAGTTTCAGTTTGTTGAGTGCCAGTTGGTTGAGTTATAGTTTGTTGAGTGCCAATTGAATCAGTTTGTCGAGTGCCAGTTGATTGAGTGCCAGTTTCTTGAGTGCCAGTTGTGACACTTTCAGTTTCTTCAGTGCCAGTAGGTTGAGTGCTAGGTATGACAGTTTCACTTTCTTGAGTGCCAGTTTGTTGAATTGTAGTTTGTTGAGTACCACTTGAATCAGTTTGTTTAGTGCCAGTTGATTGAGTGCCAGTTGGTTGAGTGCCAGATATGACAGTTCCAGTTTGTTGCGAGCCAGTTTGTTGAGTGCCAGGTATCACAGTTTCTTCAGTGCCAGTTGGTTGAGTGCTAGGTATGCCAGTTTCTTCAGTGCCAATTGGTTGAGTGTCAGGTATGACAGTTTCAGTTTGTTGAGTGCCAGTTGGTTGAATTGTAGTTTTTTGAGTACCAATTGAATCAGTTCGCTGAGTGCCAGTTGATTGAGTGACAGTTGGTTGAGTGGCAGTTGCGACACTTTTATTTTCTTCAGTGCCAGTAGGTTGAGTGCCAGGTATGACAGTGTCAGTTTTTTTAGTACCAGTTGGTTGAATTGTAGTTTGTTGAGTACGACTTGAATCAGTTTGTTGAGTGCCAGTTGATTGAGTGCCAGTTTGTTGAGTGCCAGTTGTGACACTTTCAGTTTCTTCAGTGCCGGTAGGTTGAGTGCCAGGTATGACAGTTTCAGTTTGTTGAGTGCCAGTTGATTGAGTGCCAGTTGATTGAGTTTCCGGTATGACAGTTTCAGTTTGTTGAGTGCCAGTTGATTGAGTGCCAGTTTGTTGAGTGCCAGTTGTGACACTTTCAGTTTCTTCAGTGCCGGTAGGTTGAGTGCCAGGTATGACAGTTTCAGTTTGTTGAGTGCCAGTTGATTGAGTGCCAGTTGGTTGAGTGTCAGGTATGACAGTTTCAGCTTGTTGAGTGCCGGTCGATTGAGTGCCAGCTGATTGAGTTTCCGGTATGACAGTTTCAGTTTGTTGAGTGCCAGTTGGTGTAATTGTAGTTTGTTGAGTGCCAATTGAATCAGTTTGTCGAGTTCCAGTTGATTGAGTGCCAGTTTCTTGAGTGCCAGTTGTGACACTTTCAGTTCCTAAAGTGCCAGTAGGTTGAGTGCCAGTTATGAGAGTTTCAGTTTCTTGAGTGCCAGTTCGTTGAATTGTAGTTTGTTGAGTACCTCTTGAATCAGTTTGTTGAGTGCCAGTTTGTTGAGTGCCAGTTGTGACACTTTCAGTTTCTTCAGTGTCAGTAGGTTGAGAGCCAGGTATGACAGTTTTAGTTGGTTCAGTGCCAGTTGATTGAGTGCCAGCTGGTTCAGTGTCCGGTATGACAGTTTCAGTTTGTTGAGTGCCAGTTGGTTGAATTATAGTTTTTTGAGTAACAATTGAATCAGTTTGTTGAGTGCCAGTTGATTGAGTGCCAGTTTGTCGAGTGCCAGTTGTGACACTTTCAGTTTCTTCAGTGCCAGTAGGTTGAGTGCCAGGTATGACAGTTTCAGCTTGTTGAGTGCCGGTCGATTGTGTGCCAGCTGGTTGAGTGTCAGGTATGACAGTTTCAGTTTGTTGAGTGCCAGTTGGTTGAGTTATAGTTTGTTGAGTGCCAATTGAATCAGTTTGTCGAGTGCCAGTTGATTGAGTGCCAGTTTCTTGAGTGCCAGTTGTGACACTTTCAGTTTCTTCAGTGCCAGTAGGTTGAGTGCTAGGTATGAGAGTTTCACTTTCTTGAGTGCTAGTTTGTTGAATTGTAGTTTGTTGAGTACCACTTGAATCAGTTTGTTTAGTGCCAGTTGATTGAGTGCCAGTTGGTTGAGTGCCAGATATGACAGTTCCAGTTTGTTGCGAGCCAGTTTGTTGAGTGCCAGGTATCACAGTTTCTCCAGTGCCAGTTGGTTGAGTGCTAGGTATGACAGTTTCTTCAGTGCCAATTGGTTGAGTGTCAGGTATGACAGTTTCAGTTTGTTGAGTGCCAGTTGGTTGAATTGTAGTTTTTTGAGTACCAATTGAATCAGTTTGTTGAGTGCCAGTTGATTGAGTGCCAGTTTGTCGAGTGCTCGTTGTGACACTTTCAGTTTCTTCAGTGCCAGTAGGTTGAGTGCCAGGTATGACAGTTTCAGTTTGTTGAGTGCCAGTTGATTGAGTGCCAGTTGATTGAGTGTCCGGTATGACAGTTTCAGTTTGTTCAGTGCCAGTTGATTGAGTGCCAGTTGATTGAGTGTCCGGTATGACAGTTTCAGTTTGTTGAGTGCCAGTTGGTGTAATTGTAGTTTGTTGAGTACCGATTGAATCAGTTTGTTGAGTGCCAGTTGATTGAGTGCCAGTTTGTCGAGTGCCAGTTGTGACACTTTCAGTTTCTTCAGTGCCAGTAGGTTGAGTGCCAGGTATGACAGTTTCAGCTTGTTGAGTGCCAGTTGATTGAGTGCCAGCTGGTTGAGTGTCAGGTATGACAGTTTCAGTTTGTTGAGTGCCAGTTGGTTGAATTATAGTTTGTTGAGTGCCAATTGAATCAGTTTGTCGAGTGCCAGTTGATTGAGTGCCAGTTTCTTGAGTGCCAGTTGTGACACTTTCAGTTTCTTCAGTGCCAGTAGGTTGAGTGCCAGGTATGAGAGTTTCACTTTCTTGAGTGCCAGTTTGTTGAATTGTAGTTTGTTGAGTACCACTTGAATCAGTTTGTTTAGTGCCAGTTGATTGAGTGCCAATTGGTTGAGTGCCAGGTATGACAGTTCCAGTTTGTTGCGAGCCAATTGGTTGAATTGTAGTTTGTTGAGTACCACTTGAATCAGTGCCAATTGGTTGAGTGTCAGGTATGACAGTTTCAGTTTGTTGAGTGCCAGTTGGTTGAATTGTAGTTTTTTGAGTACCAATTGAATCAGTTTGTTGAGTGCCAGTTGATTGAGTGCCAGTTTGTTGAGTGCCAGTTGTGACACTTTCAGTTTCTTCAGTGCCTGTAGGTTGAGTGCCAGGTATAACAGTTTCAGCTTGTTGAGTGCCGGTCGATTGTGTGCCAGCTGGTTGAGTGTCAGGTATGACAGTTTCAGTTTGTTGAGTGCCAGTTGGTTGAGTTATAGTTTGTTGAGTGCCAATAGAATCAGTTTGTCGAGTGCCAGTTGATTGAGTGCCAGTTTCTTGAGTGCCAGTTGTGACACTTTCGGTTTCTTCAGTGCCAGTAGGTTGAGTGCTAGGTATGAGAGTTTCACTTTCTTGAGTGCCAGTTTGTTGAATTGTAGTTTGTTGAGTACCACTTGAATCAGTTTGTTTAGTGCCAGTTGATTGAGTGCCAGTTGGTTGAGTGCCAGATATGACAGTTCCAGTTTGTTGCGAGCCAGTTTGTTGAGTGCCAGGTATCACAGTTTCTTCAGTGCCAGTTGGTTGAGTGCTAGGTATGACAGTTTCTTCAGTGCCAATTGGTTGAGTGTCAGGTATGACAGTTTCAGTTTGTTGAGTGCCAGTTGGTTGAGTTATAGTTTGTTGAGTGCCAATTGAATCAGTTTGTCGAGTGCCAGTTGATTGAGTGCCAGTTTCTTGAGTGCCAGTTGTGACACTTTCAGTTTTTTCAGTGCCAGTAGGTTGAGTGCCAGGTATGAGAGTTTCACTTTCTTGAGTGCCAGTTTGTTGAATTGTAGTTTGTTGAGTACCACTTGAATCAGTTTGTTTAGTGCCAGTTGATTGAGTGCCAGTTTCTTGAGTGCCAGTTGTGACACTTTCAGTTTCTTCAGTGCCAGTAGGTTGAGTGCCAGGTATGACAGTTCCAGTTTGTTGCGAGCCAGTTGGTTGAATTGTAGTTTGTTGAGTACCACTTGAATCAGTGCCAATTGGTTGAGTGTCAGGTATGAGAGTTTCACTTTCTTGAGTGCCAGTTTGTTGAATTGTAGTTTGTTGAGTACCACTTGAATCAGTTTGTTGAGTGCCAGTTGATTGAGTGCCAGTTTGTCGAGTGCCAGTTGTGACACTTTCAGATTCTTCAGTGCCAGTAGGTTGAGTGCCAGGTATGACAGTTTCAGCTTGTTGAGTGCCAGTTGATTGAGTGCCAGTTGATTGAGTGTCCGGTATGACAGTTTCAGTTTGTTGAGTGCCAGTTGATTGAGTGCCAGCTGATTGAGTGTCCGGTATGACAGTTTCAGTTTGTTGAGTGCCAGTTGGTGTAATTGTAGTTTGTTGAGTGCCAATTGAATCAGTTTGTCGAGTGCCAGTTGATTGAGTGCCAGTTTCTTGAGTGCCAGTTGTGACACTTTCAGTTTCTAAAGTGCCAGTAGGTTGAGTGCCAGGTATGAGAGTTTCACTTTCTTGAGTGCCAGTTCGTTGAATTGTAGTTTGTTGAGTACCTCTTGAATCAGTTTGTTGAGTGCCAGTTTGTTGAGTGCCAGTTGTGACACTTTCAGTCTCTTCAGTGTCAGTAGGTTGAGAGCCAGGTATGACAGTTTTAGTTTGTTCAGTGCCAGTTGATTGAGTGCCAGTTGATTGAGTGTCCGGTATGACAGTTTCAGTTTGTTGAGTGCCAGTTGGTTGAGTTATAGTTTGTTGAGTGCCAATTGAATCAGTTTGTCGAGTGCCAGTTGATTGAGTGCCGGTTTCTTGAGTGCCAGTTGTGACACTTTCAGTTTCTTCAGTGCCAGTAGGTTGAGTGCTAGGTATGACAGTTTCACTTTCTTGAGTGCCAGTTTGTTGAATTGTAGTTTGTTGAGTACCACTTGAATCAGTTTGTTTAGTGCCAGTTGATTGAGTGCCAGTTGGTTGAGTGCCAGATATGACAGTTCCAGTTTGTTGCGAGCCAGTTTGTTGAGTGCCAGGTATCACAGTTTCTCCAGTGCCAGTTGGTTGAGTGCTAGGTATGACAGTTTCTTCAGTGCCAGTTGGTTGAGTGTCAGGTATGACAGTTTCAGTTTGTTGAGTGCCAGTTGGTTGAATTGTAGTTTTTTGAGTACCAATTGAATCAGTTTGTTGAGTGCCAGTTGATTGAGTGCCAGTTTCTTGAGTGCCAGTTGTGACACTTTCAGTTTTTTCAGTGCCAGTAGGTTGAGTGCCAGGTATGAGAGTTTCACTTTCTTGAGTGCCAGTTTGTTGAATTGTAGTTTGTTGAGTACCACTTGAATCAGTTTGTTTAGTGCCAGTTGATTGAGTGCCAGTTTCTTGAGTGCCAGTTGTGACACTTTCAGTTTCTTCAGTGCCAGTAGGTTGAGTGCCAGGTATGACAGTTCCAGTTTGTTGCGAGCCAGTTGGTTGAATTGTAGTTTGTTGAGTACCACTTGAATCAGTGCCAATTGGTTGAGTGTCAGGTATGAGAGTTTCACTTTCTTGAGTGCCAGTTTGTTGAATTGTAGTTTGTTGAGTACCACTTGAATCAGTTTGTTGAGTGCCAGTTGATTGAGTGCCAGTTTGTCGAGTGCCAGTTGTGACACTTTCAGATTCTTCAGTGCCAGTAGGTTGAGTGCCAGGTATGACAGTTTCAGCTTGTTGAGTGCCAGTTGATTGAGTGCCAGTTGATTGAGTGTCCGGTATGACAGTTTCAGTTTGTTGAGTGCCAGTTGATTGAGTGCCAGCTGATTGAGTGTCCGGTATGACAGTTTCAGTTTGTTGAGTGCCAGTTGGTGTAATTGTAGTTTGTTGAGTGCCAATTGAATCAGTTTGTCGAGTGCCAGTTGATTGAGTGCCAGTTTCTTGAGTGCCAGTTGTGACACTTTCAGTTTCTAAAGTGCCAGTAGGTTGAGTGCCAGGTATGAGAGTTTCACTTTCTTGAGTGCCAGTTCGTTGAATTGTAGTTTGTTGAGTACCTCTTGAATCAGTTTGTTGAGTGCCAGTTTGTTGAGTGCCAGTTGTGACACTTTCAGTCTCTTCAGTGTCAGTAGGTTGAGAGCCAGGTATGACAGTTTTAGTTTGTTCAGTGCCAGTTGATTGAGTGCCAGTTGATTGAGTGTCCGGTATGACAGTTTCAGTTTGTTGAGTGCCAGTTGGTTGAGTTATAGTTTGTTGAGTGCCAATTGAATCAGTTTGTCGAGTGCCAGTTGATTGAGTGCCGGTTTCTTGAGTGCCAGTTGTGACACTTTCAGTTTCTTCAGTGCCAGTAGGTTGAGTGCTAGGTATGACAGTTTCACTTTCTTGAGTGCCAGTTTGTTGAATTGTAGTTTGTTGAGTACCACTTGAATCAGTTTGTTTAGTGCCAGTTGATTGAGTGCCAGTTGGTTGAGTGCCAGATATGACAGTTCCAGTTTGTTGCGAGCCAGTTTGTTGAGTGCCAGGTATCACAGTTTCTCCAGTGCCAGTTGGTTGAGTGCTAGGTATGACAGTTTCTTCAGTGCCAGTTGGTTGAGTGTCAGGTATGACAGTTTCAGTTTGTTGAGTGCCAGTTGGTTGAATTGTAGTTTTTTGAGTACCAATTGAATCAGTTTGTTGAGTGCCAGTTGATTGAGTGCCAGTTTGTCGAGTGCCAGTTGTGACACTTTCAGTTTCTTCAGTGCCAGTAGGTTGAGTGTCAGGTATGACAGTTTCAGTTTGTTGAGTGCCAGTTGGTTGAATTATAGTTTGTTGAGTGCCAATTGAATCAGTTTGTCGAGTGCCAATTGATTGAGTGCCAGTTTCTTGAGTGCCAGTTGTGACACTTTCAGTTTCTAAAGTGCCAGTAGGTTGAGTGCCAGGTATGAGAGTTTCAGTTTCTTGAGTGCCAGTTGGTTGAATTGTAGTTTGTTGAGTACCTCTTGAATCAGTTTGTTGAGTGCCAGTTTGTTGAGTGCCAGTTGTGACACTTTCAGTTTCTTCAGTGTCAGTAGGTTGAGAGCCAGGTAGGACAGTTTTAGTTTGTTCAGTACCAGTTGATTGAGTGCCAGTTGATTGAGTGTCCGGTATGACAGTTTCAGTTTGTTGAGTGCCAGTTGGTTGAATTATAGTTTGTTGAGTGCCAATTGAATCAGTTTGTCGAGTGCCAGTTGATTGAGTGCCAGTTTCTTGAGTGCCAGTTGTGACACTTTCAGTTTCTTCAGTGCCAGTAGGTTGAGTGCCAGGTATGAGAGTTTCACTTTCTTGAGTGCCAGTTTGTTGAATTGTAGTTTGTTGAGTACCACTTGAATCAGTTTGTTTAGTGCCAGTTGATTGAGCGCCAGTTGGTTGAGTGCCAGGTATGACAGTTCCAGTTTGTTGCGAGCCAGTTGGTTGAATTGTAGTTTGTTGAGTACCACTTGAATCAGTGCCAATTGGTTGAGTGTCAGGTATGACAGTTTCAGTTTGTTGAGTGCCAGTTGGTTGAATTGTAGTTTTTTGAGTACCAATTGAATCAGTTTGTTGAGTGCCAGTTGATTGAGTGCCAGTTTGTCGAGTGCCAGTTGTGACACTTTCAGTTTCTTCAGTGCCAGTAGGTTGAGTGCCAGGTATGACAGTTTCAGCTTGTTGAGTGCCAGTTGATTGAGTGCCAGTTGGTTGAGTGTCAGGTATGACAGTTTCAGTTTGTTGAGTGCCAGTTGGTTGAGTTATAGTTTGTTGAGTGCCAATTGAATCAGTTTGTCGAGTGCCAGTTGATTGAGTGCCAGTTTCTTGAGTGCCAGTTGTGACACTTTCAGTTTCCTTAGTGCCAGTAGGTTGAGTGCTAGGTATGACAGTTTCACTTTCTTGAGTGCCAGTTTGTTGAATTGTAGTTTGTTGAGTACCACTTGAATCAGTTTGTTTAGTGCCAGTTGATTGAGTGCCAGTTGGTTGAGTGCCAGATATGACAGTTCCAGTTTGTTGCGTGCCAGTTTGTTGAGTGCCAGGTATCACAGTTTTTTCAGTGCCAGTTGGTTGAGTGCTAGGTATGACAGTTTCTTCAGTGCCAATTGGTTGAGTGTCAGGTATGACAGTTTCAGTTTGTTGAGTGCCAGTTGGTTGAATTGTAGTTTTTTGAGTACCAATTGAATCAGTTTGTTGAGTGCCAGTTGATAGAGTGCCAGTTTGTCGAGTGCCAGTTGTGACACTTTCAGTTTCTTCAGTGCCAGTAGGTTGAGTGCCAGGTATAACAGTTTCAGCTTGTTGAGTGCCAGCTGATTGAGTGCCAGTTGGTTGAGTGTCAGGTATGACAGTTTCAGCTTGTTGAGTGCCAGTTGGTTGAATTATAGTTTTTTGAGTGCCAATTGAATCAGTTTGTCGAATGCCAATTGATTGAGTGCCAGTTTCTTGAGTGCCAGTTGTGACACTTTCAGTTTCTAAAGTGCCAGTAGGTTGAGTGCCAGGTATGAGAGTTTCAGTTTCTTGAGTGCCAGTTGGTTGAATTGTAGTTTGTTGAGTACCACTTGAATCAGTTTGTTGAGTGGCAGATGATTGAGTGCTAGTTGGTTGAGTGTCAGTTGCTACACTTTCAGTTTCTTCGGTCTCAGTTGGTTGAGTGACAGGTTTGACACTTTCTTTAGTGCCAGTTGTTTCAGTGCCAGGTATGACAGTTTCTTCAGTGCCAGTTGGTTGAGTGCCAGGTATGACAGTTTCTTCAGTTCCAGTTGGTTGAGTGTCAGGTATGACAGTTTCAGTTTGTTGAGTGCCAGTTGGTTTAATTGTAGTTTTTTGAGTACCGATTGAATCAGTTTGTTGAGTGCCAGTTGATTTAGTGCCAGTTTGTCGAGTGCCAGTTTGTTGAGTGCCAGCTGTGACACTTTCAGTTTCTTCAGTGCCAGTAGGTTGAGTGCCAGGTATGACAGTTTCAGCTTGTTGAGTTCCAGTTGATTGAGTGCCAGTTGGTTGAGTGTCAGGTATGACAGTTTCAGTTTGTCGAGTGCCAGTTGATTGAGTGCCAGTTTCTTGAGTGCCAGTTGTGACACTTTCAGTTTCTTCAGTGCCAGTAGGTTGAGTGCCAGGTATGACAGTTTCAGCTTGTTGAGTGCCGGTCGATTGTGTGCCAGCTGGTTGAGTGTCAGGTATGACAGTTTCAGTTTGTTGAGTGCCAGTTGATTGAGTGCCAGTTTCTTGAGTGCCAGTTGTGACACTTTCAGTTTCTAAAGTGCCAGTAGGTTGAGTGCCAGGTATGAGAGTTTCAGTTTCTTGAGTGCCAGTTCGTTGAATTGTAGTTTGTTGAGTACCTCTTGAATCAGTTTGTTGAGTGCCAGTTGATTGAGTGCCAGTTGGTTGAGTGCCAGGTATGACAGTTTCTTCAGTGCCAGTAGGTTGAGTGTCAGGTATGAGAGTTTCAGTTTCTTGAGTGCCAGTTGGTTGAATTGTAGTTTGTTGAGTACCACTTGAATCAGTTTGTTTAGTGCCAGTTGATTGAGTGCCAGTTGGTTGAGTGCCAGGTATGACAGTTCCAGTTTGTTGCGAGCCAGTTGGTTGAATTGTAGTTTGTTGAGTACCACTTGAATCAGTGCCAATTGGTTGAGTGTCAGGTATGAGAGTTTCAGTTTGTTGAGTGCCAGTTGGTTGAATTGTAGTTTTTTGAGTACCAATTGAATCAGTTTGTTGAGTGCCAGTTGATTGAGTGCCAGTTTGTCGAGTGCCAGTTGTGACACTTTCAGTTTCTTCAGTGCCAGTAGGTTGAGTGCTAGGTATGAGAGTTTCACTTTCTTGAGTGCCAGTTTGTTGAATTGTAGTTTGTTGAGTACCACTTGAATCAGTTTGTTTAGTGCCAGTTGATTGAGTGCCAGTTGGTTGAGTGCCAGATATGACAGTTCCAGTTTGTTGCGAGCCAGTTTGTTGAGTGCCAGGTATCACAGTTTCTTCAGTGGCAGTTGGTTGAGTGCTAGGTATGACAGTTTCTTCAGTGCCAATTGGTTGAGTGTCAGGTATGACAGTTTCAGTTTGTTGAGTGCCAGTTGGTTGAATTGTAGTTTTTTGAGTACCAATTGAATCAGTTTGTTGAGTGCCAGTTGATTGAGTGCCAGTTTGTCGAGTGCCAGTTGTGACACTTTCAGTTTCTTCAGTGCCAGTAGGTTGAGTGCCAGGTATAACAGTTTCAGCTTGTTGAGTGCCAGTTGATTGAGTGCCAGTTGGTTGAGTGTCCGGTATGACAGTTTCAGTTTGTTGAGTGCCAGTTGAATGAGTTTGTCGAATGCCAGTTGATTGAGTGCTAGTTTCTTGAGTGCCAGTTACGACACTTTCAGTTTCTTCAGTGCCAGTAGGTTGAGTGTCAGGTATGACAGTTTCAGTTTGTTGAGTGCCAGTTGGTTGAATTATAGTTTGTTGAGTGCCAATTGAATCAGTTTGTCGAGTGCCAGTTGATTGAGTGCCAGTTTCTTGAGTGCCAGTTGTGACACTTTCAGTTTCTAAAGTGCCAGTAGGTTGAGTGCCAGGTATGAGAGTTTCACTTTCTTGAGTGCCAGTTCGTTGAATTGTAGTTTGTTGAGTACCTCTTGAATCAGTTTGTTGAGTGCCAGTTTGTTGAGTGCCAGTTGTGACACTTTCAGTTTCTTCAGTGTCAGTAGGTTGAGAGCCAGGTATGACAGTTTTAGTTTGTTCAGTGCCAGTTGATTGAGTGCCAGTTGATTGAGTGTCCGGTATGACAGTTTCAGTTTGTTGAGTGCCAGTTGGTTGAATTGTAGTTTTTTGAGTACCAATTGAATCAGTTTGTTGAGTGCCAGTTGATTGAGTGCCAGTTTCTTGAGTGCCAGTTGTGACACTTTCAGTTTCTTCAGTGCCAGTAGGTTGAGTGCTAGGTATGAGAGTTTCACTTTCTTGAGTGCCAGTTTGTTGAATTGTAGTTTGTTGAGTACCACTTGAATCAGTTTGTTTAGTGCCAGTTGATTGCGTGCCAGTTGGTTGAGTGCCAGATATGACAGTTCCAGTTTGTTGCGAGCCAGTTTGTTGAGTGCCAGGTATCACAGTTTCTTCAGTGCCAGTTGGTTGAGTGCTAGGTATGACAGTTTCTTCAGTGCCAATTGGTTGAGTGTCAGGTATGACAGTTTCAGTTTGTTGAGTGCCACTTGGTTGAATTGTAGTTTTTTGAGTACCAATTGAATCAGTTTGTTGAGTGCCAGTTGATTGAGTGCCAGTTTGTCGAGTGCCAGTTGTGACACTTTCAGTTTCTTCAGTGCCGGTAGGTTGAGTGCCAGGTATGACAGTTTTAGTTTGTTCAGTACCAGTTGATTGAGTGCCAGTTGATTGAGTGTCCGGTATGACAGTTTCAGTTTGTTGAGTGCCAGTTGGATTAATTGTAGTTTGTTGAGTAGCACTTGAATCAGTTTGATTAGTGCCAGTTGATTGAGTGCCAGTTGGTTGAGTGCCAGGTATGACAGTTCCAGTTTGTTGAGAGCCAGTTGGTTGAATTGTAGTTTGTTGAGTACCACTTGAATCAGTTTGCTGAGTGCCATTTGATTGAGTACCAGTTTCTTGAGTGCCAGTTGTGACACTTTCAGTTTCTTCGGTGTCAGTAGGTTGAGTGCCAGGTATGACAGATTCTGTTTTTTTAGTGCCAGTTGGTTGAATTGTAGTTTGTTGAGTACCACTTGAATCAGTTTGTTGAGTGGCAGATGATTGAGTGCCAGATGGTTGAGTACCAGTTGCGACACTTTCAGTTTCTTCATTGGCAGTTGGTTTAGTACCAGTTGCGACACTTTCAGTCTCTTCATTGGCAGTTGGTTTAGTACCAGTTGCGACACTTTCAGTTTCTTCAGTTCCAGTAGGTTGAGTGCCAGATATGACAGTTTCAGTTGGTTGAGTGCCAGTTGATTGAGTGCCAGTTGATTGAGTGTCAGGTGTAACAGTTTCAGTTTGTTGAGTGCCAGTTGGTTGAATTGTAGTTTGTTGAGTACCACTTGAATCAGTTTGTTGAGTGCCAGTTGATTGAGTGCCAGTTGGTTGAGTGTCAGTTGCGATACTTTTAATTTCTTCAGTGCCAGTAGGTTGAGTGCCTGGTATGATAGTTTCAGTTTCTTGAGTGCCAGTTAGTTGAATTGTAGTTAGTTGAGTACGAGTTGCTACAGTTCCAGTCTCTTCAATGACAGTTGGTTTAGTGCCAGTTGCGACACTTTCAGTTTCTTCAGTGACAGTAGGTTGAGAGTCAGATATGACAGTTTCAGTTTGTTGAGTGCCAATTGAATTTGTAGTTTGTTGAGTACCACTTAAATCAGTTTGTTGAATGCCAGTTGATTGAGTGCCAGTTGGTTGAGTGCCAGTAGAGACACTGTCAGTTTCTTCAGTGCCTGTAGGTTGAGTGCCAGGTATGGCGGTTTCTGTTTCTTGGGTGCCAAGAGTCGCTTTACTTTCAGTTTGTTGAGTGCCTGTTGATTGTGTGCCTGCTGGTTGAGTGCCAGTTGCTACATTTTCAGTTTGTTGAGTGCCAGTTGGTTGAGTACCAGTTGGTTGAGTACTAGTTGGTTGAGTGCCAGTTGGTTGAGTGTCAGTTGGTTGAGTTCCAGTTACTAGACTGTCAGTTTTTTTAGTTCCAGTTGGTTGAGTGCCAGTTGTGACACTTTCAGTTTGTTGAGTGTCAGTTGCTACACTTTCAGTTTGTTGAGTGCCAGTTGATATAATGCCAGTTGTGAGAGTTTGGTGAGATGTTGTCTCCTCGACGGTGGTTGCTCTAGATTTGTACATGGTGGTTGAAGTTTTTGCATCTGTATAATAGCTTGTTGCTTGGCTACTTGTTATGATGGTATCTGCCACACTAGTAGATTTTGTATCGTCTGAGGGATACAAGGAACAGTTTTAGAAAAATAGGTGAGGTTAACCAAGAAGCAAATGTATCAGTAAAAGTAAAACATATTTGTTAATTAGTAATTAGTAATAGTGTTACTTTCACTCGTTCAAAATAAAATGGAATGTCAACAAAATAAAAAACTGTGAGACAGAAAAAAATATATATAGTTTTGAGCACAAGAAGTAAGACATTGCCTTAAAAGTACACTTGCGCACACTGTGACGCCTGCTGAATTAATTGTAAGTAGTTAGCGTATATATTTTCAAACTAGCATGTGATTTTACACAAAACAATACTGCGTATATACACATGTACATTATTCATGGCAACTAAGTCAGAAATAAGTTTTAATGATGGTAATAATATAACAATCTGTCTGTATAATATTTTTCAAGACACTTTCGGCGTTAATATTAATTATATTGCAGCTACACTTGTTATCGTCATTCATGAATTAGTTAGATAAAATACTGTGTCAAATAGCAAACATTTGTATCACTAGGTAACCAAACAATACCTGTTTTTGGTGATTCAATTGAAGTTGTTTCTTCTCCCGTAGTCGACGTCACAGTTGTTTCTTCTCTGGCTGTAGTTGCTGACGTCACAGTTGTTTCTTCTCTGGCTGTAGTTGCTGGCGTCACAGTAGTATCTTTTCTGGGTGTAGTTTCTGGCGTCACAGTAGTTACTTCTCTGGATGTAGTTGGAGACGTCACAGTAGTTTCTTCTGCTGCAAAATAGAAAATCACTAACATCAAAATTATCCTATTGAACATGCAAACATACAATGAAAATATATGTTGATAATTATCATTAGAAAGGGTTATCTGGTTATGGTATATTGCAAGAAATAACGTCATACATATGTTGCACTTATGTTCTTATAAATCAACACGATAACCTTTGTTTTCGAATAACATGTATGATAAATTGCATAGTATAAATTGATCAATTGGATGACTGATCAATTTTTGTTTTCTTTATTGCACTTAGGGATCGGTATTCTTGAAGCACATGTCCTATATCTTAGGTCTATAGTTGAAGATATCTCGAACAATCACATTGTTCATTCTCTTGAAGAATTATCCAATGTCTGTGTCTAGTCATAGCAATCTTGCTTTTTTGTCTCCCGTAGTTTGCATGTATATTGTTGAGAGTTGTTGGGAATAATTATAATTGAGTTTGACAAATGATTCCAGTGCTAATATTATTGAGCTACTACTGATGTGAATTGTGTACTCGAGGCTAATTCTGGCACTAATTCCACACTGTCACTAAGCTCCACGCCACGGTCAGTTTTTGCATGGTTGTCAATTAACTTTTTTTTAATTTCTTCAGTGCCAGTAGGTTGAGTGCCTGGTATGATAGTTTCAGTTTCTTTAGTGCCAGTTAGTTGAATTGTAGTTAGTTGAGTACGAGTTGCTACAGTTCCAGTCTCTTCAATGACAGTTGGTTTAGTGCCAGTTGCGACACTTTCAGTTTCTTCAGTGACAGTAGGTTGAGAGTCAGATATGACAGTTTCAGTTTGTTGAGTGCCAATTGAATTTGTAGTTTGTTGAGTACCATTTAAATCAGTTTGTTGAATGCCAGTTGATTGAGTGCCAGTTGGTTGAGTGCCAGTAGAGACACTGTCAGTTTCTTCAGTGCCTGTAGGTTGAGTGCCAGGTATGGCGGTTTCTGTTTCTTGGGTGCCAAGAGTCGCTTTACTTTCAATTTGTTGAGTGCCTGTTGATTGTGTGCCAGCTGGTTGAGTGCCAGTTGCTACACTTTCAGTTTGTTGAGTGCCAGTTGGTTGAGTACCAGTTGGTTGAGTACTAGTTGGTTGAGTGCCAGTTGGTTGAGTGTCAGTTGGTTGAGTTCCAGTTACTAGACTGTCAGTTTTTTTTAGTTCCAGTTGGTTGAGTGCCAGTTGTGACACTTTCAGTTTGTTGAGTGTCAGTTGCTACATTTTCAGTTTGTTGAGTGCCAGTTGATATAATGCCAGTTGTGAGAGTTTGGTGAGATGTTGTCTCCTCGACGGTGGTTGCTCTAGATTTGTACATGGTGGTTGAAGTTTTTGCATCTGTATAATAGCTTGTTGCTTGGCTACTTGTTATGGTGGTATCTGCCACACTAGTAGATTTTGTATCGTCTGAGGGATACAAGGAACAGTTTTAGAAAAATAGGTGAGGTTAACCAAGAAGCATATGTATCAGTAAAAGTAAAACATATTTGTTAATTAGTAATTAGTAATAGTGTTACTTTCACTCGTTCAAAATAAAATGGAATGTCAACAAAATAAAAAACTGTGAGACAGAAAAAAATATACATAGTTTTGAGCACAAGAAGTAAGACATTGCCTTAAAAGTACACTTGCGCACACTGTGACGCCTGCTGAATTAATTGTAAGTAGTTAGCGTATATATTTTCAAACTAGCATGTGATTTTACACAAAACAATACTGCGTATATACACATGTACATTATTTATGGCAACTAAGTCAGAAATGAGTTTTAATGATGGTAATAATATAACAATCTGTCTGTATAATATTTTTTCGGCGTTAATATTAATTATATTGCAACTACACTTGTTATCGTCATTCATGAATTAGTTAGATAAAATACTGTGTCACATAGCAAACATTTGTATCACTAGGTAACCAAACAATACCTGTTTTTGGTGATTCAATTGAAGTTGTTTCTTCTCCCTTAGTCGACGTCACAGTTGTTTCTTCTCTGGCTGTAGTTGCTGACGTCACAGTTGTTTCTTCTCTGGCTGTAGTTGCTGGCGTCACAGTAGTATCTTTTCTGGGTGTAGTTTCTGGCGTCACAGTAGTTACTTCTCTGGATGTAGTTGGAGACGTCACAGTAGTTTCTTCTGCTGCAAAATAGAAAATCACTAACATCAAAATTATCCTATTGAACATGCAAACATACAATGAAAATATATGTTGATAATTATCATTAGAAATGGTTATCTGGTTATGGTATATTGCAAGAAATAACGTCATACATATGTTGCACTTATGTTCTTATAAATCAACACGATAACCTTTGTTTTCGAATAACATGTATGATAAATTGCATAGTATAAATTGATTAATTGGATGACTGATCAATTTTTGTTTTCTTTATTGCACTTAGGGATCGGTATTCTTGAAGCACATGTCCTATATCTTAGGTCTATAGTTGAAGATATCTCAAACAATCACATTGTTCATTCTCTTGAAGAATTATCCAATGTCTGTGTCTAGTCATAGCAATCTTGCTTTTTTGTCTCCCGTAGTTTGCATGTATATTGTTGAGAGTTGTTGGGAATAATTATAATTGAGTTTGACAAATGATTCCAGTGCTAATATTATTGAGCTACTACTGATGTGAATTGTGTACTCGAGGCTAATTCTGGCACTAATTCCACACTGTCACTAAGCTCCACGCCACGGTCAGTTTTTGCATGGTTGTCAATTAACTTTTTTTTAATTTCTTCAGTGCCAGTAGGTTGAGTGCCTGGTATGATAGTTTCAGTTTCTTTAGTGCCAGTTAGTTGAATTGTAGTTAGTTGAGTACGAGTTGCTACAGTTCCAGTCTCTTCAATGACAGTTGGTTTAGTGCCAGTTGCGACACTTTCAGTTTCTTCAGTGACAGTAGGTTGAGAGTCAGATATGACAGTTTCAGTTTGTTGAGTGCCAATTGAATTTGTAGTTTGTTGAGTACCATTTAAATCAGTTTGTTGAATGCCAGTTGATTGAGTGCCAGTTGGTTGAGTGCCAGTAGAGACACTGTCAGTTTCTTCAGTGCCTGTAGGTTGAGTGCCAGGTATGGCGGTTTCTGTTTCTTGGGTGCCAAGAGTCGCTTTACTTTCAATTTGTTGAGTGCCTGTTGATTGTGTGCCAGCTGGTTGAGTGCCAGTTGCTACACTTTCAGTTTGTTGAGTGCCAGTTGGTTGAGTACCAGTTGGTTGAGTACTAGTTGGTTGAGTGCCAGTTGGTTGAGTGTCAGTTGGTTGAGTTCCAGTTACTAGACTGTCAGTTTTTTTTAGTTCCAGTTGGTTGAGTGCCAGTTGTGACACTTTCAGTTTGTTGAGTGTCAGTTGCTACACTTTCAGTTTGTTGAGTGCCAGTTGATATAATGCCAGTTGTGAGAGTTTGGTGAGATGTTGTCTCCTCGACGGTGGTTGCTCTAGATTTGTACATGGTGGTTGAAGTTTTTGCATCTGTATAATAGCTTGTTGCTTGGCTACTTGTTATGGTGGTATCTGCCACACTAGTAGATTTTGTATCGTCTGAGGGATACAAGGAACAGTTTTAGAAAAATAGGTGAGGTTAACCAAGAAGCATATGTATCAGTAAAAGTAAAACATATTTGTTAATTAGTAATTAGTAATAGTGTTACTTTCACTCGTTCAAAATAAAATGGAATGTCAACAAAATAAAAAACTGTGAGACAGAAAAAAATATACATAGTTTTGAGCACAAGAAGTAAGACATTGCCTTAAAAGTACACTTGCGCACACTGTGACGCCTGCTGAATTAATTGTAAGTAGTTAGCGTATATATTTTCAAACTAGCATGTGATTTTACACAAAACAATACTGCGTATATACACATGTACATTATTTATGGCAACTAAGTCAGAAATGAGTTTTAATGATGGTAATAATATAACAATCTGTCTGTATAATATTTTTTCGGCGTTAATATTAATTATATTGCAACTACACTTGTTATCGTCATTCATGAATTAGTTAGATAAAATACTGTGTCACATAGCAAACATTTGTATCACTAGGTAACCAAACAATACCTGTTTTTGGTGATTCAATTGAAGTTGTTTCTTCTCCCTTAGTCGACGTCACAGTTGTTTCTTCTCTGGCTGTAGTTGCTGACGTCACAGTTGTTTCTTCTCTGGCTGTAGTTGCTGGCGTCACAGTAGTATCTTTTCTGGGTGTAGTTTCTGGCGTCACAGTAGTTACTTCTCTGGATGTAGTTGGAGACGTCACAGTAGTTTCTTCTGCTGCAAAATAGAAAATCACTAACATCAAAATTATCCTATTGAACATGCAAACATACAATGAAAATATATGTTGATAATTATCATTAGAAATGGTTATCTGGTTATGGTATATTGCAAGAAATAACGTCATACATATGTTGCACTTATGTTCTTATAAATCAACACGATAACCTTTGTTTTCGAATAACATGTATGATAAATTGCATAGTATAAATTGATTAATTGGATGACTGATCAATTTTTGTTTTCTTTATTGCACTTAGGGATCGGTATTCTTGAAGCACATGTCCTATATCTTAGGTCTATAGTTGAAGATATCTCAAACAATCACATTGTTCATTCTCTTGAAGAATTATCCAATGTCTGTGTCTAGTCATAGCAATCTTGCTTTTTTGTCTCCCGTATTTTGCATGTATATTGTTGAGAGTTGTTGGGAATAATTATAATTGAGTTTGACAAATGATTCCAGTGCTAATATTATTGAGCTACTACTGATGTGAATTGTGTACTCGAGGCTAATTCTGGCACTAATTCCACACTGTCACTAAGCTCCACGCCACGGTCAGTTTTTGCATGGTTGTCAATTAACTGTATGGTTATCGGAACCATTCAGTCTGCCTGTGATACGTAAACAAACCTACAGTCATAAATCCGTTTGTATTTTTCGCCAGGGCCAACCAGACCACCTAAGAGCTAAGTCAGAAAAGGCTGACCAAAACTACATGTTTTAAATTTCTTTCTACAATTAATTAATATATAATGTTTTCGCAGAACAACTTCCAATGCCAAACTTAACCATTTCAACTCGAGGATCGTCTTTAGATGTCAGATCTGACGCACTGGAATAATTTGAAAAAAATTGTAATGGTTGTAGACCCATAACATGCGTATTCACTAAGATATTTATTGTGATTTAAAATTGAAAAACCATTTGGTTTCCATATTTTTATTCATTTGAAGATGGAATTGCTAAGGCAAATTACATCTGCAAGTAAGGAGAAATGTGTCTATTTATGAAAAATAGACGCCTGCCAAGTTCAATTATTTAATGAACTAAGAATAGTCGAGACTCCTTTCTGGTAAACTGAAGTCCATGCGGACATCAAGAGTAGAATTAGGAGACAGCATCATTCTTATAGGAAATTTTGCGTAGATTCCAGAAATCACTGTCTCAAAGTTGAAATTTTGTCCGCTTATAGTCAAATTCACCATTTTCAAAATGGCCGCCAAGAGGTTATCATAACAAAACATGAACTTAATAAACGGCCTAAAATTCCATTGAAACCCTCTAATATTACTTATCTATTTTTATTTTGGGAGAATCGTTCTCATCGTGTTAGAAGCACCAAATTTGTTACAGACCTGAACTAGAGTAACTATACTGATCCATATTGGAAGCGGAACCACCTTGTAGCTGTACTGCATGAGCTTCGTTAGGGCATTTTCAACCCCCCCCCCCTTATTTTGTTCAATTAATCTAAGTTATTATTTTAAAAAATATATGTTTCACCAGAAATGTCCACAAAACTGTTTATTAATGTTTTAGCAGTTTATTTAGTCAAAACAGGAGCGGATACATAATGTGTGTGTGTGTGTGTGGGGGGGGGAATCACCCCTTTTTTGACAAATTAACAGAAATAAGTACCATAAATCGAGTAAAATAGCTCAAAATGTGATAAAAGCAATACATTTTGCACAAAGCTGCACAATGGTATGCTAATATAGAGGAATAACTTAGTAACTGTAGCGAAAAGACTGTGTCCAAGGCATTTTTCACTTATTTCAATTATTAATATAGGTACCCTAAATGAGGTGAAATGGTTTAAAATGTGATAAAAGCTGCACAAATAGAGAACAAAGTTGTAGCTGTAGTTTAAGGGGTTTTCTTTCTCTCAGGCCATTTTTTTTGCTCACACACCCCATTTTTGCCAAATTATTATAAAAAGTGCACTAACCTGGCTTGCATACACAAAAAAAATCTTTGGGGCGGCGAATCACCCACGTCAGCCACAAAATGTGGACTCGCTATTGCATTTAAACACTAAAAACGACCAAATTTTGACAAAATAATCTATTTTTATTTTGCTATTTTTTTTAAATGCGCTACAGATTTTTCCGGTATTTTACAAAAAAAAAGATGCAAAGAATTAAAACATTACCTAAAAACAGACTTTTAGCAATATCTAAAAAACTAACGATATTTTTTTTAAATATATGAAATGAGTGTCTGTACATATGTTTTCATTGTCGATTAATAATAAGAGCATGAATTAAACAGCTAAATATGATTGTGGAGCATTATACCGGTAGATATGGTAATATAACGTGACATTTACACACGTGTTAAAGTAGTGAAGTACAGCTAAGCGCTTCAAAACATCAGCAATTGTTGCTGTTGTGCAGTAGTCATGCATTAGAGGGTCAGATTCTTATTATAAAACTTCGATTCAACTATCTCATCTCAAAATGGAGTGCGCCCAGCTCATTATCTTGCTGTATTATTGACAAAACCAGAATCAAGATGTTGAAACTTATGTGCCTCAGATAAATTTAGGAGAATTAGCGAAGAACCAGAAGAACTGAGATACCATTTCACTGTCGTCATTCCATCCTACTTTATGTTTTTTATGACTTTAGTAAGTTTGACTGTACCCAGCATGTAGATTGGGGAATATTGTTACACACTATTACTTACAAGTTTAGTGATACGTAATGGCAAGCACATATCCCACCTGCAAAAAATATTAAAACGTGACGAAGAGTGACGTCTCAGTAAAAAGTGGAACAGCTGATGGGGTAAAGTGGGACAATTAATATATCTCCTTAGATACATCGATACTTTAAATAAAGGGTATCGTAAAGAGGTTAAATGATTAAAACAGTATATAAACACATTTATACAAAAATATCCAGTTGATGAAGAAGTACTGGAATCGTACGTGGAGAAGTGGGACACTAACGAAGAGAAAAGTTTACCCGATGCCTAACACTACTTATTGCCCCAGTTTTCCCTGTTCCTCCTAAATTTATAATACATTAACCTACTCAATAATCACTACTATATAATCATAGTGATCTGAACACAATAAATATGATATACTAGTCAATACAGTCATATTAAACTTGCTTTAAATCACTATCCTCTACTAGTGTCTGTAATTTGATTCTAGGAAGAGGATGCTACAAATGAATATGAACAGTTGCATCCCGCGTCTTATTCAAATATGAGACCAGACACAAACCTGGTCAAACTTTTCACTTAAATTTCCCTTATCACTTCAAATTACTTTGGGTAATGATCTAAAATCAGGGATACAAATTTGCACTAGCCCGGTAACACGAGGCTGGTGGAATATTGTAAAGGCTAGTGGATTTTCCTTACAAATACATAGTAAACGATGGTAAGGGCTAGTTGGATTTTGCTCTGGGCTTGTGAAACCTTTAGTTGAATTTGCACCCCTGAAAATAACCTCTGGGGACATCCCCATCGACACAGGACGTTGTTGCGACGCCAGTGACGTTGGTTCAACTTTGCAATAACGTCGTGAGCCCAGTGGGATATTATACTGCTACTGACACTTCAACACCCATTGCCCATACTCCGACATAGATAATTAAACACAGACCTGATCACACGTCACAGTTAAATCAATGTATCTCTTCAAATGACCTTGGTTAGTGACCTTCAATAACCTCTGGTTATCCAATCCCACGTGCCACTGCCAGCATCTCAGTGTCCATTGTCAGACTCCCACGGGCCAGATAGATAACCTTTCCAATGATACCAGGGACAAACTTGGTCAAAGTGTTTAGTTAAACCACCCTTATATTTTTTAATGCCTTGGATGATGACTTTAAATGACCTATGGTGACCTTTTCCACCACTACCATTTCATTTACCATACTCTCGGTTAGATAACTTTATTAAACACACATATGGTCAACTGGTTAATTTAAATCACCTTTGCCTGTTTGCATGATTTGAAAGTTATGATAAAAAACACGATTTGTCAGCAATTTTGGTGGTCATCTTGAATTTGGACGATTTATATGGGCAAAAAAATAAAAATTGTGCCGGCAATACATTCGGCACTAATATATTAGTAATGATATAGAGTTTGAACGTATTTTTAGGCCGGCTATTATATATATTTTTTTTGACAGCAACTTTTTGGCGGCCATTTTAAAAATGGCTGATTTGACATTAATCGGACTATATTCCAGCTTGGAGACAGTGATTTTCGCATTCTACGGGTAATCTCCTATAAGAATGAGGATGTCTCCATATTCTACTAATGATATGCACGACTAGAATGTACCACAAAATATTTTAATTATTTTATTGGCATTTTGTTCGTTTTGAAACTAGCTGTTTATATATGCACTTGATATTGGAACGCTGTACATGCGGGCTATGTATGCTACAAATACGCTACACATACGCAGATTATGCTTGTCATAGGCTGACCATACGCAGGCCATACGCTGGTCATAGGCTGATATTCTCTTGGTTATGTACATAGATTTGCGGAAGCAATTGACCAATGTTGCACATTATACATAATGTTAAATTTCTTGAGAATTCTGGTGAAGGTACCTGTTTCTATCGGTAAGGCCACTATGTTTTTTTCCCTGTTTTAGATGAGCGCGCGCATTAGATTTACGCTGCGCATTACCAAAAAAACATGTGTTTTTTTCTAATCAGCGCGCGCATTGCCGATTTCGGAAAAAAACCAAATCAATCTGGGGGATATAAAAAATCATTCCGAAAAAAAACAAGTTCATTTCGGGAGATAACAAATATTTTTCCAGCTATGCTTTTTTTGCTTGTTTTTTTTCGTCGCCCTCATTAACTTTTTTTAAAATAGGTCAAAAGTTTTTTTTATTTCGTCGCCCTCATTACTTTTTCCAGAAATATGTCCAATGTTTTTTTTATTTGGTCGCCCTCATTACCTTTTCCAAAAATAGGTTCAATGTTTTGTTTTCTTTAATGTTTTTTTTACCGCCCTCCCTCATTAGACTTTGGATTTTTCTGATCTAAAACAGCGAAATTAAACAAAGTGGCCTAATTAAAGACCCTATGAAGTGATTTCAGTTCATCAATATGATTAAAGTATATATCACAATGGACTATCTCATAACTTAGCAGATTATTTTAGTCCAGTAATTATCACTTATTTTCACAAATAAAAACCGCCCATTATTGAATCTGAATTAACATTGAAACTGCATCGGGTATATATTTCATATTTCTTGTACTTGTACATCAGCTGAACTGGATTTCTATTCATTTCAATGTGCCCGCATCGACAGGGTGGACAAGGGGCTGGTGAATGTTAGACGCTGGCCAGGAGCGGGCGCGCTGATGGCAATCAATTCTAGTGCTGCACCTGCATTCAGGCAGCGTTGGACCGGCGTTCCGTGTCGACTTCAGTTTTATAAAGTCATGCAATACATCACCAGGTACATGTACATGTATTATAACCAGCCAAGCATGTCTCCACATTTTAACGTCACGAATTAGCTCCGCCCCCTACTTTTGCCTTTGGGAAAATCGTTCCCAGTGGTTTAAAAATGGGAGCTGAGCACTCTAATATTTAATAAGTCATCTAAAATAGTATGAAATATGACATTGTGCAGAGTAGGTCTGGGGACTAAATGGGGCCTTTAATGATTAACGTTGTTAATTTTTAAATCCTCGCAGAGATGAGCATGATATATGTATGACTTACTTACACACTAAAAAACTGTCAGACTTGAACATAAGACGTACAAGCAGAAGGCCAATGGCAGACAAGTCCAGAGTTCATGCTGTCGATATTTTGATATTTTTGTCGGAAGAGGTGTAGGGCGAACTTGCTGTATATATAACACTTGTCACACATGTCAAGTGAATATGTGGTGATATCGAGCACCTGACAGTGGTCTCACGTTCTTTTGATATGTCATGTACTTTAGGCAGATGTGAGTGTATGTGTATGTGAGTGTATGTGTGTCTATGCCTATCCGTTTAAAAGACGCTAGGTACAAAAAAAGCTAAATAATTTCTTCGAATGAATGGCTATCAAGACATGAATCACACTCACTAGTTTCACAGTGTTCTCCAGTGAATCCAGATTGACATAAACAATCATAACTGTCGATGTCATCAATACACGTCCCTCCATTTCCACATGGATCACTCTCACACTCATCGACATCTAGAAAAACATTCCAAATGATAATATTACTATGATCAAGTAATCAGTGGTAAATTGTTATTAAATTTAAGTGTTTATATTCATTTTAATTAATTATAAATTACTTAGAAACAAAAGCTAATACACATCAACGTGGAGCCATAGCTGTCATACTTCATCAAAATGAAAATGAAAACTATGATCAGTGCGTTGTTGTGTTTCATTAAATCTGTCAGTGCGGGGATTGACTTTGTACATAAGAATCTGACGTCTATTTAAGAACAATAGGAACCTCCGAATTTTATTTATTTAACGAACTGAGCATATATTCATTTTAATTCTTAAGCTAATTCTAGATTCTGACGTCTAAAGTCGATCCCTGTACTGAATAGGTAATATATTTATAATGGCTGTCGATGTCATCATTACACGTCCTTCTATTTTCAGAGGGACAGCTCGCACACTCATCGAAAGACAAACGTTACAAAATTAACAGTTCTGATCATCTGGCTTGCACATACATCATCTGACAATGCACATGTGTTTATTACCACTTTAATAAATTACAATAGCAATTGTTTTAATACATAGAGTCTGCTGTAATAGCCCTTCAAATATTATTACTTGCTCTTTAATTTTTTTTTCATTTATTCATTCAAATATGAAATTGCTGATGCAAATTCCAGCCGAAAGTGATAACATATGTCTATTTAAGAAAAATAGACACCTCACAAGATTATTTATTTAATGAACTGAGCATAATTTTAAATTACTTAGAAACAGAAACCTTTATACATGGTCACAGAGTCATAGCTGGTATAGCTGACATACTCCACAGATCAGTGATTTGCACATAAATCACACTCACCAGTTCCACAATGTTCTCCAATGAATCCAGGTTGACATGAGCAATTATAACTGTTGATATCATCATCACACGTCCCTCCATTTCGACACGGATCACTCTCACATTCATCGATATCTAGACAAATATTACAAATGATTGATTTTAAATTTTATATTATCCTTCTTATGTGATATAGTATTAAGTTTGATTGTTTGAGAAAATTAGAACCAGGCAGTGGTTTAACGTTCTTTTGATATATCATGTACATTCATGCACCAAGCAATGAGTATATTTATGAACATGTACAAGATAATGCGTGGAGCTTGATCCACGTAATAAGATTATGGAATCGTGCCAGCAACAGTGGCGAAATATGAAGCCAATGAACGACAGTACAACCAGCAAAATTGTTTACGTTTCAGTTCATTTGGGCTAATGTGAGTGCATGTGTGACTAGGCTTATCCATTTAAAATATACAAAAAAGGTTAAATTATTTCTTCGAATCAAGGTATAAATAATACTCACCAGTTTCACAATGTTCTCCGGTGAATCCAGGTTGACATGAACAATTAAAACTGTTGATGTCATCTTTACACGACCCTCCATTTTGACAAGGCTCATTCGCACACTCATCGATATCTAGACAAATATTACAAATGATTATAGTACCGTTATCATGTAATCAGTAGTAATTTAATATTGAGCTTGTTTCTTTATCTAAGTTATACAGGTGTACGCCACAGGTTACGCCACAGGTTACAACACAGGTTACAACACAGATCTACGACGCATGTCTACCCAGCAAACACAAAACATGTGTATGACATTTGTACAATGTTGGACCAACGTCGAAGACGTTGGGCCGACGTTGTACAAATGTCATACAACTGTTTTGTGTCAGCTGGGTATGACACAGGTTACAACACCGGCGGGCGACACAGTTTATGACACAGGTTACGACACAGATGTAAGACACAGGTTACTACACAGGTATACGAGACAGGTTACGACTCAGGTCACGACACAAGTGTACGACAGAGGTGTATGACACAGGCGTACGACAGGGTTAAGACACAGGTTACGACACAGGTTCACGACACAGGTTCATGACACAGGCGTAGGACACAGGTATAAGACACTTTTCTACGACACATATGTATGACGCAAATTTACGACACATGGCTCCGCCACAGGTCTACGACAAAAGTCTACGACAGAGGTGTACGACGTCGGTCAAAGAGTGAATCAGCATCGGGTGAACGTATCGACTGTTTGCTGGTTATAGCACTTACTCGTTTCGCAGTTGACACCAGTATATCCCGTGACACATGTACATGAATACATATTGAACCCATCCTCACATGTTGCACCATTCAAACAAGGAGAACTTTCACACTCATCTATTTCTGTCAATTAAAAAAAATATATGCATAATATTATATCCTTATCTCTATCAAAACAAAGTAATACCATGTAAATAAATTGTACTATGTATTATAAATATTTAATGCTGGCCTAGATTCTATAACGTTGACCTGAAATTAAATTAACATTGATTGTTTGGTCTGATAATTAGCCCTTTGAGTGCGGGGATAGACTTGAGACGTCAGAATCCGAAATCTAAAGTCTATCCCTGCACCGAAAGAATTAAAAATGTATAATGATCACAGACCCGTAGCATAGGTGGGCCTATTCAATTGAAGCGGAAAGAGCTAACTAAGTCATTTATGACGTGATTAAATTGAGAAAACCCTTCGGTCTCTATGGTTTATACAAATATATATCAGCGTTGAAAGGGTTAACCCTTTCGGGCCTGAATTTACCATTGTCATCTTCATTCACTACAAGCCGCGAATTGCTACTGCAATTCTCGACTTGTAGTGAATGAAGATGATTTGTTGTGGTTAAAAATTAACATGTATTGGTAAACAAGTTTCATGGAAATTTTCGTTCCAAAACCCATAGTTTTTGGAAAATTAGGTTTGTTTTCAGGGATGTAAAATGATGCTTTAATGCATCGTGAGGGCTTAAAGGGTTAATGTAATGCTTATTATACTCACGAGTTGTGTCCCCAGAAATGATGTACACCTCCCCATCATCATCCATATCATCATCACCATTACCATCTGATACAATGGCACCTTCGAGAACATTCCCGAAAAATTCCTCTAGATTTACTTCTAGCGTTTTTCCTACATCATTCAGGATTTCGAAAACCAAAAGAATAAGTTCAAAGAGAACTTTAAGGCTGCCTTCTCTGAAAATAAAAATAACCAGGATTTTTTTTATTACTGTGGCTAACATTGTTTAATACATCATTTTTTCGTGAACTGAGTGATCTGATATTATTCATCATATATTCATCATATAGTCATCAACTATACAATAAAGTTAAAAAATGCAGAGACAAAAATAATGGATTACTGTCAACTCGCCCCAAAACCAGCTCGCCCACCCTATCAGCTCGCCCCATTACCATCTTGCCCCCACCAACTCGCCCCACTTATTTCACCAACTCGCCCCACTTCTACTACCAACTCGCTCCAGCTCTCTTACCAGCTTGCCCCAACGTTAACCAACTCGCCCCACTTCTCTTACCAACTCGCCCCACTTCTTTTACCAACTCGCCCCACATTTTTGCCAACTCACCACACTTCTCGGACCAAGTAGGCTGGGCCTATGACTGCTCTTACCACACTAATCAAAATAAATTATAGGACTACTTCATAATAGCTCACAAACAACACTATATTTTAACGTTGTTTTATAATCATTACATACATGTATTCTTAAAGTTGGCATATATCTCATGACACTGATATATTTATCGCTGCTAAAATCGGAAACAACATATTATTATGTATCATCTATTGATAGCTCTACCTTATATTCCCTTTTTAATTCATGTTTGGTAGGAACATTATTATAAAATAACTTTATTTTCTGTTTTCCTTTAATTCATTTTAGGAAGCCGTCATTCAGTTGTTACCATTTAAATTAGGGGGTAGAAAACTAGACTGGGGCAGAATAGTATGTCATGCGCCTAATCATGGTAACGTGAGTCAATAGGATTTAATTAGTGAGCTATTATAACAATATAATAATATAATCGTAGACCTTCGAGCTAATGATAATGAGGGGTGCAGACCATTGCAGCCCAAAAGTACATAAGGGTCATATGAAATGTTTCACAACACTTGAAAGGCTCCATGCAATAACCTGTTAAGCGCCATTAACAGGCTGTTGCTGATAACGACGGACTTGAGGTGCTGAGGTAGAGAAGATTATTGTGTAAAAAAATCTTAGCTCTACGACCATTATGGGCGGGGGCCCTAGGGTAGTGGTTAGCACCGCTGCCTTTCACGCCAGAGCTCGGGGTTCGGTTCCCGGGCTCGGCGGTTTGAAAGAAACAAAAAATGTTTCTTCCCCATCCACGTGAAAAAGTCAGTATTGCGGGGAGCCTCCGTGACCGAGAGGTAGCGTGCTCGGCCTCAGACCGCCAGGGCTCGAATTTCGAATCCTGTGTCTGGAGGACAGCAGCGAAGTTGTGCATAATCAACTGATTAGCGGCATGCAAATTATGGTGTTCGACAGTGAAATGAAATCTACATAAATATGGATGAACAGGCTATGTTAACTATAAAAAAGTGGTCAAAAAGGTGATGAAAAAATTGCTATTTAAATATTCCTACATCATATATGAAGTACGATACAAATGTTACTACAGTAGAAATAATCTATAGTACTATGTAGTAATACAAAGTGTGTAATAAAAGTGTGTAATGATATCTTCAAATTATAATAATGAAGTTGTTCATAATCAACTGGATAACAACATATCGGCATGCAAATTATATGATACCGATGTTTAGCAGTAGAATAAAATAAAGTAAAATAAGAATTGGTAAGCTCCATTACCATGATTTTACAAATATCAACAATGTTAATTTTAAATTTGCAAAAGTATTCAGATAAATGGTTGTGAAGTCACTGTTTCACAGATATCTAATCGATATCCATGATTTGCATAAAATTTGCATAAAGCAATAAAATGGTAATGTTATTTACCATAAATTATCGTGATATTGAACTTGAAGACTATTGGCAAATACCAATTAACAAACCTTTTAAATGTGCGCAAGGCATGCTGGGAGTCTTAGATATGATTACTAAACTCACTTTACCAATATTATTGATAAACAAGCTCTTGAGGGAAAAAATATTGAACTTAAACTTTGAAGTCGTTTTTCTCAAAACTTTAAAACATGCACTTAACAGGTTCTTGCACAGAGCCATTCAATTCATAATTAACGTAATCTACGAAGACTTATTTACTCAAATTTCATATAAAACATGCATACACATCAGGGATGGGGTAATATTAATAAATGATAGTAATATAGTAATAGGTAACGGGGGAAATCTCACTGTAATAGTAATAGTAATAGATCGCAAAAAAAATGAAAGTATTAGTAACAGTAATAGATGGTCAAGTAATATATATTAGTCTATCACTTTTATATTACACTATTCTATTTTCGCTTAATGATTCACATCAATTTAACCTATGCCACTAATGTCAGAAAATATATTTAATTATTAAATTGATATTTTGTCAATAATTTATCAGTTCAAATGCCTAATTATATATAACATGACAATTTGTATTACATGTAGTTCTCTTGACGCCCACAGTGTATAAGCACATTCTAAACACAGGATGTGTTTGTACTGGACCGGCATTAAAACAACATCTCATGCTTGCTGGGAGGCGTGTCTGTTGCCGGCATTCTATTTGTTTATACGGCTTAATGTGTGAAGAACAACGCACTTTAATTAACGTTATAGAATGGCCAATGGAGCGCGACTTCAAATCTTATTGCCTAAACAGTATCAAAACAAGTCATTGCGAGGCCCTCTTGGTGAATCACCTTTGATCTTTTGGCTGATGGCCAGGGCAAATGAATGGTGTTATGACGACGATAATCACAGTTTGACCAAACATAATTAACCCTAACGGTCTTAGAAACCACATTTGAAGCAAATTTAAACATGTTATTAAATACAAACATATCATTTCTAGAAAGAACCATTAAATGTTTTTTTCGCACAATGCTTAGCCATCATAAAATAAACATTTTATTATCTAACTAATATGTTGGTTATCTGGTTCTGTAGAAATGCCTTCTACTAATATTTACGCACAGTGTTATCATGGCTATCAGATCACATTGCAATTCTGTGAAACGCAGTGACGTCACTCGGTGAAAACAAGGTTATATAAGACCCCCTCCCCCATACTTCGTTCTGTGAAACGCAGTAACGTCACTCGGTGAAGCAAGGTTATATAATAACCCTCCCCATACTTCATTGTATTAGCCGGCTCGGTGAAAACAAAGGAGGTCATGGTCATTGAGTTTCACAGAATAACGTTGTGTGGCAAAGCCAATTACGTAGTGTCTATATGTAGATAGCAGGATATCTAAGGAAATGCCAATTATACATTAAATTAATAACAATTTTTTAAATTTTTAATAATAAATAGTCTCCAAATTGATTGATTTGATGTTTGTTATTATAAAATGTATATGGAAGATATAGGATAGCAGTATAGCTTGTTATCTCTTTGGAAATGATGACGAAAAGTTATTGTAATAGTAATAGTAATAGTAATTAAATGCATCAGGAAATTTCGATAACAATAATTTCATACACATAATTTAATAATGTTGAACATCGTCAAAATAGTAGGACTTGGGTGGGGCGAGTTGGTATAAATGTGGGGCGAGTTGGTATAAATGTGGGGCGAGTTGGTATAGATGTGAGGCGAGTTGGTAAAATGTGGGGCGAGCTGGTTGGGGCGAGTTGGTATATATGTGGGGCGAGTTGGTATAAATGTGGAGCGAGTTGGTTGGGGCGAGTTGGCACAAATATGGGGCGAGTTAGTTGGGGCGAGTTGGTTTCGGGGCGAATCGACTGGCACCCAAAATAATGATTGCTACGTAATACGTATTTTGATTTACATTTGGTTATTTAGATTCGTTGATTAAATTGTTTGTTTTATAATTACAAATACAGATTTCAAACAGCATAAAATATACAAAATCAGTGTGGATTATTCTCATGATAGAATATCAAAGGTCCCGAGGGGCACTGGTTGTGTCCACAACTGAATAGGATAGGGTCCGCATGATCTTTGATTCGGTAGAAATGTAAAACAATATATATGTAATTTTCAATTCCCCGTGCTCCACACTAGCACGATACGAGTATATTTCTTTAGACGTCAGAATCTGACCTCTACAGATTCTGATGTCTAATGTTGATCCCCGCGCTGTAAAGGTTAAAGATGACAATGAAAGCATATTCCAGATGACCACATGGAGACAGGGTGGGAAGGGATAGAGCACAATTGGGGAGATTTACCTCTTTAACCCTCAAAGCGCTGAATATTTTTTTAAAAATCATGGAGATCAAAGGGTTTTTTTTCATTTTGAAATCATCAGAACTGTCTTATTCAGCTCTTTCCGATTCATTTGAATCCAAGGCCCAATGTTTCGCACCAAAGGCGGATTATTCTACTTTTACATCTGTACATTTACCCCATACAGCGCTAAAATATTTTTGTATAAACCATGAAGATCACAGGTTTTTTTCAATTTGAAATCATCATAACTGTCTTATTCAGCTCTTTCCGATTCATTTGAATACCTATGTTATGGGTCTGCAACAAGTATTAATATGTTTATTCTTACAGTGCGAGGATCGACTTTAGACGTCAGAATCTGACGTCTACAGACGTCAGATTCGGACGACTGAAGTCGATCCACGCACTGTAAGAGTTAATAATATAATTACTATTATCTTTCATATGATAACAAAATTATAATTTTGACATATTCGTATTATTTAAGAATTCTTTATTCAATAATATATGTATATCTATCTATCTAGCTATTAATAAAATAATAGGACCGGAGCCCCGGTGTAATTCTTAAAGATGTCTGTCTCTAAAGACGGAGTTTGCGGATTCGCCCCCCCCCCTCTCCCATTCAGGTCTGAAAAACAACAAATGTTTCTTCTCCGCTCACTCATAATGATTTAATATTGTGGGAACTTAGCCTCAGAATACTAGGGCTCGAATCTCGAGTCATGTGTCTGAAGAGCAGTGTCATCTGCAATCCGCTTTATCGCACCATCCTCATGAGGTTCTCCAGGCCCAGTTTAGCCTGTATTTGCACAAATATGGCATTCATTCATTCATTCATTCATTCATTCATTCATTCATTCATTCATTCATTCATTCATTCATTCATTCATTCATTCATTCATTCATGCATTCATTCATGCATTCATTCATCAATTCATTCATTCATTCATTCATTCATTCATTCATTCATTCATTCATTCATTCATTCATTCATTCATTCATTCATTCATTCATTCATTCATTCATTTATTCATTCACTCACCTGAACCCAATTACTCTACATTCTCTATATTGACCCTGTAATGGTGTCTCTAGTAACGATTCTATCTGAAACATAAAAATGAATACACAATCATATTATTGAATATAACGATTGAATAAGTAGGATGGAATTATAAAACTGAACAAATAGGGACAAATATGATAGGATAATTAGGATGGAAACATGAAACTGAACAAATTAAGACAAATATGATTGAATAAGTAGGATGGAAACATGAGACTGAACAAATTAAGACAGATATGATAGGATAATTAGGATGGAAACATGAAACTGAACAAATTAAGACAGATATGATTGAATAAGTAGGATGGAAACATGAGACTGAACAAATTAAGACAAATATGATAGGATAATTAGGATGGAAACATGAGACTGAACAAATTAAGACAGATATGATCGAATAAGTAGGATGGAAACATGAAACTGAACAAATTAAGACAGATATGATTGAATAAGTAGGATGGAAACATGAAACTGAACAAATTAAGACAAATATGATAGGATAAGTAGGATGGAAACATGAAACTGAACAAATTAAGACAGATATGATAGGATATGTAGGATGGAAACATGAAACTGAACAAATTAAGACAAATATGATAGGATAAGTAGGATGGAAACATGAAACTGAACAAATCAAGACAAATATGATAGGATAAGTAGGATGGAAACATGAAACTGAACAAATTAAGACAGATATGATAGGATAAGTAGGATGGAAACATGAAACTGAACAAATTAAGACAAATATGATTGAATAAGTAGGATGGAAACATGAGACTGAACAAATCAAGACAAATATGATAGGATATGTAGGATGGAAACATGAAACTGAACAAATTAAGACAGATATGATAGGATAAGTAGGATGGAAACATGAAACTGAACAAATTAAGACAGATATGATAGGATATGTAGGATGGAAACATGAGACTGAACAAATCAAGACAAATATGATAGGATAAGTAGGATGGAAACATGAAACTGAACAAATTAAGACAGATATGATAGGATATGTAGGATGGAAACATGAGACTGAACAAATCAAGACAAATATGATAGGATAAGTAGGATGGAAACATGAAACTGAACAAATTAAGACAAATATGATTGAATAAGTAGGATGGAAACATGAGACTGAACAAATCAAGACAAATATGATAGGATAATTAGGATGGAAACATGAAACTGAACAAATTAAGACAGATATGATAGGATAAGTAGGATGGAAACATGAAACTGAACAAATTAAGACAGATATGATTGAATAAGTAGGATGGAAACATGAGACAGAACAAATCAAGACAAATATGATAGGATAAGTAGGATGGAAACATGAAACTGAACAAATTAAGACAAATATGATTGAATAAGTAGGATGGAAACATGAGACTGAACAAATCAAGACAAATATGATAGGATAAGTAGGATGGAAACATGAAACTGAACAAATTAAGACAGATATGATAGGATAAGTAGGATGGAAACATGAAACTGAACAAATTAAGACAAATATGATTGAATAAGTAGGATGGAAACATGAGACTGAACAAATTAAGACAAATATGATAGGATAAGTAGGATGGAAACATGAGACTGAACAAATCAAGACAAATATGATAGGATAAGTAGGATGGAAACATGAGACTGAACAAATTAAGACAGATATGATTGAATAAGTAGGATGGAAACATGAGACTGAACAAATTAAGACAGATATGATAGGATATGTAGGATGGAAACATGAAACTGAACAAATTAAGACAGATATGATAGGATATGTAGGATGGAAACATGAAACTGAACAAATCAAGACAAATATGATAGGATAAGTAGGATGGAAACATGAAACTGAACAAATTAAGACAGATATGATAGGATAAGTAGGATGGAAACATGAGACTGAACAAATTAAGACAAATATGATTGAATAAGTAGGATGGAAACATGAGACTGAACAAATCAAGACAAATATGATAGGATAAGTAGGATGGAAACATGAAACTGAACAAATCAAGACAGATATGATAGGATAAGTAGGATGGAAACATGAGACTGAACAAATTAAGACAAATATGATTGAATAAGTAGGATGGAAACATGAGACTGAACAAATCAAGACAAATATGATAGGATAAGTAGGATGGAAACATGAAACTGAACAAATCAAGACAAATATGATAGGATATGTAGGATGGAAACATGAAACTGAACAAATTAAGACAGATATGATTGAATAAGTAGGATGGAAACATGAAACTGAACAAATCAAGACAAATATGATAGGATAAGTAGGATGGAAACATGAAACTGAACAAATCAAGACAGATATGATAGGATAAGTAGGATGGAAACATGAAACTGAACAAATTAAGACAGATATGATTGAATAAGTAGGATGGAAACATGAAACTGAACAAATTAAGACAGATATGATAGGATAAGTAGGATGGAAACATGAAACTGAACAAATCAAGACAGATATGATAGGATAAGTAGGATGGAAACATGAGACTGAACAAATTAAGACAGATATGATTGAATAAGTAGGATGGAAACATGAGACTGAACAAATTAAGACAAATATGATGGAATAAGTAGGATTGATACAACCATTGAACAAATCAAGGCAAATGTGATGGAATAAGTATACCAAACACTATATATTGACCCAATTCTAGCATAATGCCGGGTTAGCGTCGCAGACGATGTGACAACATTAGCCTAAATTGGGTCCATATGTCTCATATCAGGCTCATATAATCATTAACGACATGAGTTCGTAAAATATTTTAAATAAATTATTCTGATCCTCACTGCCGTGTCATGGTGTACCTATGGACCTTTGTGACAGACGTTTAGGCGTGTTGGCTATCATGTGAACCTCTGAGAGGGTCACATGATGGACAATCACCCCATATAAGGAAACACTTGTGCCCCATCTTGTGGCAACTTTGATATATTTGTCACAAAATTATTCATACTATATAAGAGGTGATGGA
>OZ024916.1:66857712-66965405 GCA_964017125.1 Flabesymbios commensalis
ATCAGCTTTAAACCTACAATCTGACCTCTGACACTAACCATTTCGTAAGAATTTTTCGGACTCTGTTGTTTTCATCAATAAATACTGTTGATAGATCGCTCGGGCAATTAGCAATGCTGCAGAAACTTGCATGCAAAATTAAATAGCAATGCAGTGCAGTACTAATGCATCGCTGTGATTTTGTGATGATTTTGTACTTTTTGTACTCTAATTTTTCTACGCAATGCAGTTCTTAGAGCCCTCGGGCAGCTAGAAATGCTGTCCATTTTTTTATCACTAAGTTCACAATGGGGGTACCGCACCCCACTGAACTGCTATGCAATGCACTGCAATGCAGTGGCGGCACTACTGTGCAATGCAGTGGCCGCAGTGCAGTCGCACTGCATCTATATTCAGAAAAAAACAATAATTATTATAATCAAAGACAGACAGACAGACAGACAGACAGTACAGTACAGTACAGTACAGTACAGTACAGTACAGTACAGTACAGTACAGTACAGTACAGTTCAGCTTCAGATGTAAGATTTAAGCATTTAAGTTATAAGTTATTAGTTAGTTAGTTAGTTGTGTACGTTACCTACACGACCAAGGCCAATGTAATGAGCTTTGACACGGCATGCATTCTGACACTGACATTAATTGTTCCCGGATCAGCTTTAAACCTACAATCTGACTCTGACACTAACCATTTCGTAAGAATTTTTCGGACTCTGTTGTTTTCATCAATAAATACTGTTGATAGATCGCTCGGGCAATTAGCAATGCTGCAGAAACTTGCATGCAAAATTAAATAGCAATGCAGTGCAGTACTAATGCATCGCTGTGATTTTGTGATGATTTTGTACTTTTTGTACTCTAATTTTTCTACGCAATGCAGTTCTTAGAGCCCTCGGGCAGCTAGAAATGCTGTCCATTTTTTTATCACTAAGTTCACAATGGGGGTACCGCACCCCACTGAACTGCTATGCAATGCACTGCAATGCAGTGGCGGCACTACTGTGCAATGCAGTGGCCGCAGTGCAGTCGCACTGCATCTATATTCAGAAAAAAACAATAATTATTATAATCAAAGACAGACAGACAGACAGACAGACAGTACAGTACAGTACAGTACAGTACAGTACAGTACAGTACAGTACAGTACAGTACAGTACAGTACAGTACAGTACAGTTCAGCTTCAGATGTAAGATTTAAGCATTTAAGTTATAAGTTATTAGTTAGTTAGTTAGTTGTGTACGTTACCTACACGACCAAGGCCAATGTAATGAGCTTTGACACGGCATGCATTCTGACACTGACATTAATTGTTCCCGGATCAGCTTTAAACCTACAATCTGACTCTGACACTAACCATTTCGTAAGAATTTTTCGGACTCTGTTGTTTTCATCAATAAATACTGTTGATAGATCGCTCGGGCAATTAGCAATGCTGCAGAAACTTGCATGCAAAATTAAATAGCAATGCAGTGCAGTACTAATGCATCGCTGTGATTTTGTGATGATTTTGTACTTTTTGTACTCTAATTTTTCTACGCAATGCAGTTCTTAGAGCCCTCGGGCAGCTAGAAATGCTGTCCATTTTTTTATCACTAAGTTCACAATGGGGGTACCGCACCCCACTGAACTGCTATGCAATGCACTGCAATGCAGTGGCGGCACTACTGTGCAATGCAGTGGCCGCAGTGCAGTCGCACTGCATCTATATTCAGAAAAAAACAATAATTATTATAATCAAAGACAGACAGACAGACAGACAGACAGTACAGTACAGTACAGTACAGTACAGTACAGTACAGTACAGTACAGTACAGTACAGTACAGTTCAGCTTCAGATGTAAGATTTAAGCATTTAAGTTATAAGTTATTAGTTAGTTAGTTAGTTGTGTACGTTACCTACACGACCAAGGCCAATGTAATGAGCTTTGACACGGCATGCATTCTGACACTGACATTAATTGTTCCCGGATCAGCTTTAAACCTACAATCTGACTCTGACACTAACCATTTCGTAAGAATTTTTCGGACTCTGTTGTTTTCATCAATAAATACTGTTGATAGATCGCTCGGGCAATTAGCAATGCTGCAGAAACTTGCATGCAAAATTAAATAGCAATGCAGTGCAGTACTAATGCATCGCTGTGATTTTGTGATGATTTTGTACTTTTTGTACTCTAATTTTTCTACGCAATGCAGTTCTTAGAGCCCTCGGGCAGCTAGAAATGCTGTCCATTTTTTTATCACTAAGTTCACAATGGGGGTACCGCACCCCACTGAACTGCTATGCAATGCACTGCAATGCAGTGGCGGCACTACTGTGCAATGCAGTGGCCGCAGTGCAGTCGCACTGCATCTATATTCAGAAAAAAACAATAATTATTATAATCAAAGACAGACAGACAGACAGACAGACAGTACAGTACAGTACAGTACAGTACAGTACAGTACAGTACAGTACAGTACAGTACAGTACAGTTCAGCTTCAGATGTAAGATTTAAGCATTTAAGTTATAAGTTATTAGTTAGTTAGTTAGTTGTGTACGTTACCTACACGACCAAGGCCAATGTAATGAGCTTTGACACGGCATGCATTCTGACACTGACATTAATTGTTCCCGGATCAGCTTTAAACCTACAATCTGACTCTGACACTAACCATTTCGTAAGAATTTTTCGGACTCTGTTGTTTTCATCAATAAATACTGTTGATAGATCGCTCGGGCAATTAGCAATGCTGCAGAAACTTGCATGCAAAATTAAATAGCAATGCAGTGCAGTACTAATGCATCGCTGTGATTTTGTGATGATTTTGTACTTTTTGTACTCTAATTTTTCTACGCAATGCAGTTCTTAGAGCCCTCGGGCAGCTAGAAATGCTGTCCATTTTTTTATCACTAAGTTCACAATGGGGGTACCGCACCCCACTGAACTGCTATGCAATGCACTGCAATGCAGTGGCGGCACTACTGTGCAATGCAGTGGCCGCAGTGCAGTCGCACTGCATCTATATTCAGAAAAAAACAATAATTATTATAATCAAAGACAGACAGACAGACAGACAGACAGTACAGTACAGTACAGTACAGTACAGTACAGTACAGTACAGTACAGTACAGTACAGTACAGTACAGTTCAGCTTCAGATGTAAGATTTAAGCATTTAAGTTATAAGTTATTAGTTAGTTAGTTAGTTGTGTACGTTACCTACACGACCAAGGCCAATGTAATGAGCTTTGACACGGCATGCATTCTGACACTGACATTAATTGTTCCCGGATCAGCTTTAAACCTACAATCTGACTCTGACACTAACCATTTCGTAAGAATTTTTCGGACTCTGTTGTTTTCATCAATAAATACTGTTGATAGATCGCTCGGGCAATTAGCAATGCTGCAGAAACTTGCATGCAAAATTAAATAGCAATGCAGTGCAGTACTAATGCATCGCTGTGATTTTGTGATGATTTTGTACTTTTTGTACTCTAATTTTTCTACGCAATGCAGTTCTTAGAGCCCTCGGGCAGCTAGAAATGCTGTCCATTTTTTTATCACTAAGTTCACAATGGGGGTACCGCACCCCACTGAACTGCTATGCAATGCACTGCAATGCAGTGGCGGCACTACTGTGCAATGCAGTGGCCGCAGTGCAGTCGCACTGCATCTATATTCAGAAAAAAACAATAATTATTATAATCAAAGACAGACAGACAGACAGACAGACAGTACAGTACAGTACAGTACAGTACAGTACAGTACAGTACAGTACAGTACAGTACAGTACAGTTCAGCTTCAGATGTAAGATTTAAGCATTTAAGTTATAAGTTATTAGTTAGTTAGTTAGTTGTGTACGTTACCTACACGACCAAGGCCAATGTAATGAGCTTTGACACGGCATGCATTCTGACACTGACATTAATTGTTCCCGGATCAGCTTTAAACCTACAATCTGACTCTGACACTAACCATTTCGTAAGAATTTTTCGGACTCTGTTGTTTTCATCAATAAATACTGTTGATAGATCGCTCGGGCAATTAGCAATGCTGCAGAAACTTGCATGCAAAATTAAATAGCAATGCAGTGCAGTACTAATGCATCGCTGTGATTTTGTGATGATTTTGTACTTTTTGTACTCTAATTTTTCTACGCAATGCAGTTCTTAGAGCCCTCGGGCAGCTAGAAATGCTGTCCATTTTTTTATCACTAAGTTCACAATGGGGGTACCGCACCCCACTGAACTGCTATGCAATGCACTGCAATGCAGTGGCGGCACTACTGTGCAATGCAGTGGCCGCAGTGCAGTCGCACTGCATCTATATTCAGAAAAAAACAATAATTATTATAATCAAAGACAGACAGACAGACAGACAGACAGTACAGTACAGTACAGTACAGTACAGTACAGTACAGTACAGTACAGTACAGTACAGTACAGTTCAGCTTCAGATGTAAGATTTAAGCATTTAAGTTATAAGTTATTAGTTAGTTAGTTAGTTGTGTACGTTACCTACACGACCAAGGCCAATGTAATGAGCTTTGACACGGCATGCATTCTGACACTGACATTAATTGTTCCCGGATCAGCTTTAAACCTACAATCTGACTCTGACACTAACCATTTCGTAAGAATTTTTCGGACTCTGTTGTTTTCATCAATAAATACTGTTGATAGATCGCTCGGGCAATTAGCAATGCTGCAGAAACTTGCATGCAAAATTAAATAGCAATGCAGTGCAGTACTAATGCATCGCTGTGATTTTGTGATGATTTTGTACTTTTTGTACTCTAATTTTTCTACGCAATGCAGTTCTTAGAGCCCTCGGGCAGCTAGAAATGCTGTCCATTTTTTTATCACTAAGTTCACAATGGGGGTACCGCACCCCACTGAACTGCTATGCAATGCACTGCAATGCAGTGGCGGCACTACTGTGCAATGCAGTGGCCGCAGTGCAGTCGCACTGCATCTATATTCAGAAAAAAACAATAATTATTATAATCAAAGACAGACAGACAGACAGACAGACAGTACAGTACAGTACAGTACAGTACAGTACAGTACAGTACAGTACAGTACAGTACAGTACAGTACAGTACAGTTCAGCTTCAGATGTAAGATTTAAGCATTTAAGTTATAAGTTATTAGTTAGTTAGTTAGTTGTGTACGTTACCTACACGACCAAGGCCAATGTAATGAGCTTTGACACGGCATGCATTCTGACACTGACATTAATTGTTCCCGGATCAGCTTTAAACCTACAATCTGACTCTGACACTAACCATTTCGTAAGAATTTTTCGGACTCTGTTGTTTTCATCAATAAATACTGTTGATAGATCGCTCGGGCAATTAGCAATGCTGCAGAAACTTGCATGCAAAATTAAATAGCAATGCAGTGCAGTACTAATGCATCGCTGTGATTTTGTGATGATTTTGTACTTTTTGTACTCTAATTTTTCTACGCAATGCAGTTCTTAGAGCCCTCGGGCAGCTAGAAATGCTGTCCATTTTTTTATCACTAAGTTCACAATGGGGGTACCGCACCCCACTGAACTGCTATGCAATGCACTGCAATGCAGTGGCGGCACTACTGTGCAATGCAGTGGCCGCAGTGCAGTCGCACTGCATCTATATTCAGAAAAAAACAATAATTATTATAATCAAAGACAGACAGACAGACAGACAGACAGTACAGTACAGTACAGTACAGTACAGTACAGTACAGTACAGTACAGTACAGTACAGTACAGTACAGTACAGTTCAGCTTCAGATGTAAGATTTAAGCATTTAAGTTATAAGTTATTAGTTAGTTAGTTAGTTGTGTACGTTACCTACACGACCAAGGCCAATGTAATGAGCTTTGACACGGCATGCATTCTGACACTGACATTAATTGTTCCCGGATCAGCTTTAAACCTACAATCTGACTCTGACACTAACCATTTCGTAAGAATTTTTCGGACTCTGTTGTTTTCATCAATAAATACTGTTGATAGATCGCTCGGGCAATTAGCAATGCTGCAGAAACTTGCATGCAAAATTAAATAGCAATGCAGTGCAGTACTAATGCATCGCTGTGATTTTGTGATGATTTTGTACTTTTTGTACTCTAATTTTTCTACGCAATGCAGTTCTTAGAGCCCTCGGGCAGCTAGAAATGCTGTCCATTTTTTTATCACTAAGTTCACAATGGGGGTACCGCACCCCACTGAACTGCTATGCAATGCACTGCAATGCAGTGGCGGCACTACTGTGCAATGCAGTGGCCGCAGTGCAGTCGCACTGCATCTATATTCAGAAAAAAACAATAATTATTATAATCAAAGACAGACAGACAGACAGACAGACAGTACAGTACAGTACAGTACAGTACAGTACAGTACAGTACAGTACAGTACAGTACAGTTCAGCTTCAGATGTAAGATTTAAGCATTTAAGTTATAAGTTATTAGTTAGTTAGTTAGTTGTGTACGTTACCTACACGACCAAGGCCAATGTAATGAGCTTTGACACGGCATGCATTCTGACACTGACATTAATTGTTCCCGGATCAGCTTTAAACCTACAATCTGACTCTGACACTAACCATTTCGTAAGAATTTTTCGGACTCTGTTGTTTTCATCAATAAATACTGTTGATAGATCGCTCGGGCAATTAGCAATGCTGCAGAAACTTGCATGCAAAATTAAATAGCAATGCAGTGCAGTACTAATGCATCGCTGTGATTTTGTGATGATTTTGTACTTTTTGTACTCTAATTTTTCTACGCAATGCAGTTCTTAGAGCCCTCGGGCAGCTAGAAATGCTGTCCATTTTTTTATCACTAAGTTCACAATGGGGGTACCGCACCCCACTGAACTGCTATGCAATGCACTGCAATGCAGTGGCGGCACTACTGTGCAATGCAGTGGCCGCAGTGCAGTCGCACTGCATCTATATTCAGAAAAAAACAATAATTATTATAATCAAAGACAGACAGACAGACAGACAGACAGTACAGTACAGTACAGTACAGTACAGTACAGTACAGTACAGTACAGTACAGTACAGTACAGTACAGTACAGTTCAGCTTCAGATGTAAGATTTAAGCATTTAAGTTATAAGTTATTAGTTAGTTAGTTAGTTGTGTACGTTACCTACACGACCAAGGCCAATGTAATGAGCTTTGACACGGCATGCATTCTGACACTGACATTAATTGTTCCCGGATCAGCTTTAAACCTACAATCTGACTCTGACACTAACCATTTCGTAAGAATTTTTCGGACTCTGTTGTTTTCATCAATAAATACTGTTGATAGATCGCTCGGGCAATTAGCAATGCTGCAGAAACTTGCATGCAAAATTAAATAGCAATGCAGTGCAGTACTAATGCATCGCTGTGATTTTGTGATGATTTTGTACTTTTTGTACTCTAATTTTTCTACGCAATGCAGTTCTTAGAGCCCTCGGGCAGCTAGAAATGCTGTCCATTTTTTTATCACTAAGTTCACAATGGGGGTACCGCACCCCACTGAACTGCTATGCAATGCACTGCAATGCAGTGGCGGCACTACTGTGCAATGCAGTGGCCGCAGTGCAGTCGCACTGCATCTATATTCAGAAAAAAACAATAATTATTATAATCAAAGACAGACAGACAGACAGACAGACAGTACAGTACAGTACAGTACAGTACAGTACAGTACAGTACAGTACAGTACAGTACAGTACAGTACAGTTCAGCTTCAGATGTAAGATTTAAGCATTTAAGTTATAAGTTATTAGTTAGTTAGTTAGTTGTGTACGTTACCTACACGACCAAGGCCAATGTAATGAGCTTTGACACGGCATGCATTCTGACACTGACATTAATTGTTCCCGGATCAGCTTTAAACCTACAATCTGACTCTGACACTAACCATTTCGTAAGAATTTTTCGGACTCTGTTGTTTTCATCAATAAATACTGTTGATAGATCGCTCGGGCAATTAGCAATGCTGCAGAAACTTGCATGCAAAATTAAATAGCAATGCAGTGCAGTACTAATGCATCGCTGTGATTTTGTGATGATTTTGTACTTTTTGTACTCTAATTTTTCTACGCAATGCAGTTCTTAGAGCCCTCGGACAGCTAGAAATGCTGTCCATTTTTTTATCACTAAGTTCACAATGGGGGTACCGCACCCCACTGAACTGCTATGCAATGCACTGCAATGCAGTGGCGGCACTACTGTGCAATGCAGTGGCCGCAGTGCAGTCGCACTGCATCTATATTCAGAAAAAAACAATAATTATTATAATCAAAGACAGACAGACAGACAGACAGACAGTACAGTACAGTACAGTACAGTACAGTACAGTACAGTACAGTACAGTACAGTACAGTTCAGCTTCAGATGTAAGATTTAAGCATTTAAGTTATAAGTTATTAGTTAGTTAGTTAGTTGTGTACGTTACCTACACGACCAAGGCCAATGTAATGAGCTTTGACACGGCATGCATTCTGACACTGACATTAATTGTTCCCGGATCAGCTTTAAACCTACAATCTGACTCTGACACTAACCATTTCGTAAGAATTTTTCGGACTCTGTTGTTTTCATCAATAAATACTGTTGATAGATCGCTCGGGCAATTAGCAATGCTGCAGAAACTTGCATGCAAAATTAAATAGCAATGCAGTGCAGTACTAATGCATCGCTGTGATTTTGTGATGATTTTGTACTTTTTGTACTCTAATTTTTCTACGCAATGCAGTTCTTAGAGCCCTCGGGCAGCTAGAAATGCTGTCCATTTTTTTATCACTAAGTTCACAATGGGGGTACCGCACCCCACTGAACTGCTATGCAATGCACTGCAATGCAGTGGCGGCACTACTGTGCAATGCAGTGGCCGCAGTGCAGTCGCACTGCATCTATATTCAGAAAAAAACAATAATTATTATAATCAAAGACAGACAGACAGACAGACAGACAGTACAGTACAGTACAGTACAGTACAGTACAGTACAGTACAGTACAGTACAGTACAGTACAGTACAGTACAGTTCAGCTTCAGATGTAAGATTTAAGCATTTAAGTTATAAGTTATTAGTTAGTTAGTTAGTTGTGTACGTTACCTACACGACCAAGGCCAATGTAATGAGCTTTGACACGGCATGCATTCTGACACTGACATTAATTGTTCCCGGATCAGCTTTAAACCTACAATCTGACTCTGACACTAACCATTTCGTAAGAATTTTTCGGACTCTGTTGTTTTCATCAATAAATACTGTTGATAGATCGCTCGGGCAATTAGCAATGCTGCAGAAACTTGCATGCAAAATTAAATAGCAATGCAGTGCAGTACTAATGCATCGCTGTGATTTTGTGATGATTTTGTACTTTTTGTACTCTAATTTTTCTACGCAATGCAGTTCTTAGAGCCCTCGGGCAGCTAGAAATGCTGTCCATTTTTTTATCACTAAGTTCACAATGGGGGTACCGCACCCCACTGAACTGCTATGCAATGCACTGCAATGCAGTGGCGGCACTACTGTGCAATGCAGTGGCCGCAGTGCAGTCGCACTGCATCTATATTCAGAAAAAAACAATAATTATTATAATCAAAGACAGACAGACAGACAGACAGACAGTACAGTACAGTACAGTACAGTACAGTACAGTACAGTACAGTACAGTACAGTACAGTACAGTACAGTACAGTACAGTACAGTACAGTACAGTACAGTTCAGCTTCAGATGTAAGATTTAAGCATTTAAGTTATAAGTTATTAGTTAGTTAGTTAGTTGTGTACGTTACCTACACGACCAAGGCCAATGTAATGAGCTTTGACACGGCATGCATTCTGACACTGACATTAATTGTTCCCGGATCAGCTTTAAACCTACAATCTGACTCTGACACTAACCATTTCGTAAGAATTTTTCGGACTCTGTTGTTTTCATCAATAAATACTGTTGATAGATCGCTCGGGCAATTAGCAATGCTGCAGAAACTTGCATGCAAAATTAAATAGCAATGCAGTGCAGTACTAATGCATCGCTGTGATTTTGTGATGATTTTGTACTTTTTGTACTCTAATTTTTCTACGCAATGCAGTTCTTAGAGCCCTCGGGCAGCTAGAAATGCTGTCCATTTTTTTATCACTAAGTTCACAATGGGGGTACCGCACCCCACTGAACTGCTATGCAATGCACTGCAATGCAGTGGCGGCACTACTGTGCAATGCAGTGGCCGCAGTGCAGTCGCACTGCATCTATATTCAGAAAAAAACAATAATTATTATAATCAAAGACAGACAGACAGACAGACAGACAGTACAGTACAGTACAGTACAGTACAGTACAGTACAGTACAGTACAGTACAGTACAGTTCAGCTTCAGATGTAAGATTTAAGCATTTAAGTTATAAGTTATTAGTTAGTTAGTTAGTTGTGTACGTTACCTACACGACCAAGGCCAATGTAATGAGCTTTGACACGGCATGCATTCTGACACTGACATTAATTGTTCCCGGATCAGCTTTAAACCTACAATCTGACTCTGACACTAACCATTTCGTAAGAATTTTTCGGACTCTGTTGTTTTCATCAATAAATACTGTTGATAGATCGCTCGGGCAATTAGCAATGCTGCAGAAACTTGCATGCAAAATTAAATAGCAATGCAGTGCAGTACTAATGCATCGCTGTGATTTTGTGATGATTTTGTACTTTTTGTACTCTAATTTTTCTACGCAATGCAGTTCTTAGAGCCCTCGGGCAGCTAGAAATGCTGTCCATTTTTTTATCACTAAGTTCACAATGGGGGTACCGCACCCCACTGAACTGCTATGCAATGCACTGCAATGCAGTGGCGGCACTACTGTGCAATGCAGTGGCCGCAGTGCAGTCGCACTGCATCTATATTCAGAAAAAAACAATAATTATTATAATCAAAGACAGACAGACAGACAGACAGACAGTACAGTACAGTACAGTACAGTACAGTACAGTACAGTACAGTACAGTACAGTACAGTACAGTTCAGCTTCAGATGTAAGATTTAAGCATTTAAGTTATAAGTTATTAGTTAGTTAGTTAGTTGTGTACGTTACCTACACGACCAAGGCCAATGTAATGAGCTTTGACACGGCATGCATTCTGACACTGACATTAATTGTTCCCGGATCAGCTTTAAACCTACAATCTGACTCTGACACTAACCATTTCGTAAGAATTTTTCGGACTCTGTTGTTTTCATCAATAAATACTGTTGATAGATCGCTCGGGCAATTAGCAATGCTGCAGAAACTTGCATGCAAAATTAAATAGCAATGCAGTGCAGTACTAATGCATCGCTGTGATTTTGTGATGATTTTGTACTTTTTGTACTCTAATTTTTCTACGCAATGCAGTTCTTAGAGCCCTCGGGCAGCTAGAAATGCTGTCCATTTTTTTATCACTAAGTTCACAATGGGGGTACCGCACCCCACTGAACTGCTATGCAATGCACTGCAATGCAGTGGCGGCACTACTGTGCAATGCAGTGGCCGCAGTGCAGTCGCACTGCATCTATATTCAGAAAAAAACAATAATTATTATAATCAAAGACAGACAGACAGACAGACAGACAGTACAGTACAGTACAGTACAGTACAGTACAGTACAGTACAGTACAGTACAGTACAGTACAGTTCAGCTTCAGATGTAAGATTTAAGCATTTAAGTTATAAGTTATTAGTTAGTTAGTTAGTTGTGTACGTTACCTACACGACCAAGGCCAATGTAATGAGCTTTGACACGGCATGCATTCTGACACTGACATTAATTGTTCCCGGATCAGCTTTAAACCTACAATCTGACTCTGACACTAACCATTTCGTAAGAATTTTTCGGACTCTGTTGTTTTCATCAATAAATACTGTTGATAGATCGCTCGGGCAATTAGCAATGCTGCAGAAACTTGCATGCAAAATTAAATAGCAATGCAGTGCAGTACTAATGCATCGCTGTGATTTTGTGATGATTTTGTACTTTTTGTACTCTAATTTTTCTACGCAATGCAGTTCTTAGAGCCCTCGGGCAGCTAGAAATGCTGTCCATTTTTTTATCACTAAGTTCACAATGGGGGTACCGCACCCCACTGAACTGCTATGCAATGCACTGCAATGCAGTGGCGGCACTACTGTGCAATGCAGTGGCCGCAGTGCAGTCGCACTGCATCTATATTCAGAAAAAAACAATAATTATTATAATCAAAGACAGACAGACAGACAGACAGACAGTACAGTACAGTACAGTACAGTACAGTACAGTACAGTACAGTACAGTACAGTACAGTTCAGCTTCAGATGTAAGATTTAAGCATTTAAGTTATAAGTTATTAGTTAGTTAGTTAGTTGTGTACGTTACCTACACGACCAAGGCCAATGTAATGAGCTTTGACACGGCATGCATTCTGACACTGACATTAATTGTTCCCGGATCAGCTTTAAACCTACAATCTGACTCTGACACTAACCATTTCGTAAGAATTTTTCGGACTCTGTTGTTTTCATCAATAAATACTGTTGATAGATCGCTCGGGCAATTAGCAATGCTGCAGAAACTTGCATGCAAAATTAAATAGCAATGCAGTGCAGTACTAATGCATCGCTGTGATTTTGTGATGATTTTGTACTTTTTGTACTCTAATTTTTCTACGCAATGCAGTTCTTAGAGCCCTCGGGCAGCTAGAAATGCTGTCCATTTTTTTATCACTAAGTTCACAATGGGGGTACCGCACCCCACTGAACTGCTATGCAATGCACTGCAATGCAGTGGCGGCACTACTGTGCAATGCAGTGGCCGCAGTGCAGTCGCACTGCATCTATATTCAGAAAAAAACAATAATTATTATAATCAAAGACAGACAGACAGACAGACAGACAGTACAGTACAGTACAGTACAGTACAGTACAGTACAGTACAGTACAGTACAGTACAGTACAGTACAGTTCAGCTTCAGATGTAAGATTTAAGCATTTAAGTTATAAGTTATTAGTTAGTTAGTTAGTTGTGTACGTTACCTACACGACCAAGGCCAATGTAATGAGCTTTGACACGGCATGCATTCTGACACTGACATTAATTGTTCCCGGATCAGCTTTAAACCTACAATCTGACTCTGACACTAACCATTTCGTAAGAATTTTTCGGACTCTGTTGTTTTCATCAATAAATACTGTTGATAGATCGCTCGGGCAATTAGCAATGCTGCAGAAACTTGCATGCAAAATTAAATAGCAATGCAGTGCAGTACTAATGCATCGCTGTGATTTTGTGATGATTTTGTACTTTTTGTACTCTAATTTTTCTACGCAATGCAGTTCTTAGAGCCCTCGGGCAGCTAGAAATGCTGTCCATTTTTTTATCACTAAGTTCACAATGGGGGTACCGCACCCCACTGAACTGCTATGCAATGCACTGCAATGCAGTGGCGGCACTACTGTGCAATGCAGTGGCCGCAGTGCAGTCGCACTGCATCTATATTCAGAAAAAAACAATAATTATTATAATCAAAGACAGACAGACAGACAGACAGACAGTACAGTACAGTACAGTACAGTACAGTACAGTACAGTACAGTACAGTACAGTACAGTTCAGCTTCAGATGTAAGATTTAAGCATTTAAGTTATAAGTTATTAGTTAGTTAGTTAGTTGTGTACGTTACCTACACGACCAAGGCCAATGTAATGAGCTTTGACACGGCATGCATTCTGACACTGACATTAATTGTTCCCGGATCAGCTTTAAACCTACAATCTGACTCTGACACTAACCATTTCGTAAGAATTTTTCGGACTCTGTTGTTTTCATCAATAAATACTGTTGATAGATCGCTCGGGCAATTAGCAATGCTGCAGAAACTTGCATGCAAAATTAAATAGCAATGCAGTGCAGTACTAATGCATCGCTGTGATTTTGTGATGATTTTGTACTTTTTGTACTCTAATTTTTCTACGCAATGCAGTTCTTAGAGCCCTCGGGCAGCTAGAAATGCTGTCCATTTTTTTATCACTAAGTTCACAATGGGGGTACCGCACCCCACTGAACTGCTATGCAATGCACTGCAATGCAGTGGCGGCACTACTGTGCAATGCAGTGGCCGCAGTGCAGTCGCACTGCATCTATATTCAGAAAAAAACAATAATTATTATAATCAAAGACAGACAGACAGACAGACAGACAGTACAGTACAGTACAGTACAGTACAGTACAGTACAGTACAGTACAGTACAGTACAGTACAGTTCAGCTTCAGATGTAAGATTTAAGCATTTAAGTTATAAGTTATTAGTTAGTTAGTTAGTTGTGTACGTTACCTACACGACCAAGGCCAATGTAATGAGCTTTGACACGGCATGCATTCTGACACTGACATTAATTGTTCCCGGATCAGCTTTAAACCTACAATCTGACTCTGACACTAACCATTTCGTAAGAATTTTTCGGACTCTGTTGTTTTCATCAATAAATACTGTTGATAGATCGCTCGGGCAATTAGCAATGCTGCAGAAACTTGCATGCAAAATTAAATAGCAATGCAGTGCAGTACTAATGCATCGCTGTGATTTTGTGATGATTTTGTACTTTTTGTACTCTAATTTTTCTACGCAATGCAGTTCTTAGAGCCCTCGGGCAGCTAGAAATGCTGTCCATTTTTTTATCACTAAGTTCACAATGGGGGTACCGCACCCCACTGAACTGCTATGCAATGCACTGCAATGCAGTGGCGGCACTACTGTGCAATGCAGTGGCCGCAGTGCAGTCGCACTGCATCTATATTCAGAAAAAAACAATAATTATTATAATCAAAGACAGACAGACAGACAGACAGACAGTACAGTACAGTACAGTACAGTACAGTACAGTACAGTACAGTACAGTACAGTACAGTACAGTACAGTACAGTTCAGCTTCAGATGTAAGATTTAAGCATTTAAGTTATAAGTTATTAGTTAGTTAGTTAGTTGTGTACGTTACCTACACGACCAAGGCCAATGTAATGAGCTTTGACACGGCATGCATTCTGACACTGACATTAATTGTTCCCGGATCAGCTTTAAACCTACAATCTGACTCTGACACTAACCATTTCGTAAGAATTTTTCGGACTCTGTTGTTTTCATCAATAAATACTGTTGATAGATCGCTCGGGCAATTAGCAATGCTGCAGAAACTTGCATGCAAAATTAAATAGCAATGCAGTGCAGTACTAATGCATCGCTGTGATTTTGTGATGATTTTGTACTTTTTGTACTCTAATTTTTCTACGCAATGCAGTTCTTAGAGCCCTCGGGCAGCTAGAAATGCTGTCCATTTTTTTATCACTAAGTTCACAATGGGGGTACCGCACCCCACTGAACTGCTATGCAATGCACTGCAATGCAGTGGCGGCACTACTGTGCAATGCAGTGGCCGCAGTGCAGTCGCACTGCATCTATATTCAGAAAAAAACAATAATTATTATAATCAAAGACAGACAGACAGACAGACAGACAGTACAGTACAGTACAGTACAGTACAGTACAGTACAGTACAGTACAGTACAGTACAGTACAGTACAGTTCAGCTTCAGATGTAAGATTTAAGCATTTAAGTTATAAGTTATTAGTTAGTTAGTTAGTTGTGTACGTTACCTACACGACCAAGGCCAATGTAATGAGCTTTGACACGGCATGCATTCTGACACTGACATTAATTGTTCCCGGATCAGCTTTAAACCTACAATCTGACTCTGACACTAACCATTTCGTAAGAATTTTTCGGACTCTGTTGTTTTCATCAATAAATACTGTTGATAGATCGCTCGGGCAATTAGCAATGCTGCAGAAACTTGCATGCAAAATTAAATAGCAATGCAGTGCAGTACTAATGCATCGCTGTGATTTTGTGATGATTTTGTACTTTTTGTACTCTAATTTTTCTACGCAATGCAGTTCTTAGAGCCCTCGGGCAGCTAGAAATGCTGTCCATTTTTTTATCACTAAGTTCACAATGGGGGTACCGCACCCCACTGAACTGCTATGCAATGCACTGCAATGCAGTGGCGGCACTACTGTGCAATGCAGTGGCCGCAGTGCAGTCGCACTGCATCTATATTCAGAAAAAAACAATAATTATTATAATCAAAGACAGACAGACAGACAGACAGACAGTACAGTACAGTACAGTACAGTACAGTACAGTACAGTACAGTACAGTACAGTACAGTACAGTACAGTACAGTACAGTTCAGCTTCAGATGTAAGATTTAAGCATTTAAGTTATAAGTTATTAGTTAGTTAGTTAGTTGTGTACGTTACCTACACGACCAAGGCCAATGTAATGAGCTTTGACACGGCATGCATTCTGACACTGACATTAATTGTTCCCGGATCAGCTTTAAACCTACAATCTGACTCTGACACTAACCATTTCGTAAGAATTTTTCGGACTCTGTTGTTTTCATCAATAAATACTGTTGATAGATCGCTCGGGCAATTAGCAATGCTGCAGAAACTTGCATGCAAAATTAAATAGCAATGCAGTGCAGTACTAATGCATCGCTGTGATTTTGTGATGATTTTGTACTTTTTGTACTCTAATTTTTCTACGCAATGCAGTTCTTAGAGCCCTCGGGCAGCTAGAAATGCTGTCCATTTTTTTATCACTAAGTTCACAATGGGGGTACCGCACCCCACTGAACTGCTATGCAATGCACTGCAATGCAGTGGCGGCACTACTGTGCAATGCAGTGGCCGCAGTGCAGTCGCACTGCATCTATATTCAGAAAAAAACAATAATTATTATAATCAAAGACAGACAGACAGACAGACAGACAGTACAGTACAGTACAGTACAGTACAGTACAGTACAGTACAGTACAGTACAGTACAGTACAGTTCAGCTTCAGATGTAAGATTTAAGCATTTAAGTTATAAGTTATTAGTTAGTTAGTTAGTTGTGTACGTTACCTACACGACCAAGGCCAATGTAATGAGCTTTGACACGGCATGCATTCTGACACTGACATTAATTGTTCCCGGATCAGCTTTAAACCTACAATCTGACTCTGACACTAACCATTTCGTAAGAATTTTTCGGACTCTGTTGTTTTCATCAATAAATACTGTTGATAGATCGCTCGGGCAATTAGCAATGCTGCAGAAACTTGCATGCAAAATTAAATAGCAATGCAGTGCAGTACTAATGCATCGCTGTGATTTTGTGATGATTTTGTACTTTTTGTACTCTAATTTTTCTACGCAATGCAGTTCTTAGAGCCCTCGGGCAGCTAGAAATGCTGTCCATTTTTTTATCACTAAGTTCACAATGGGGGTACCGCACCCCACTGAACTGCTATGCAATGCACTGCAATGCAGTGGCGGCACTACTGTGCAATGCAGTGGCCGCAGTGCAGTCGCACTGCATCTATATTCAGAAAAAAACAATAATTATTATAATCAAAGACAGACAGACAGACAGACAGACAGTACAGTACAGTACAGTACAGTACAGTACAGTACAGTACAGTACAGTACAGTACAGTACAGTACAGTTCAGCTTCAGATGTAAGATTTAAGCATTTAAGTTATAAGTTATTAGTTAGTTAGTTAGTTGTGTACGTTACCTACACGACCAAGGCCAATGTAATGAGCTTTGACACGGCATGCATTCTGACACTGACATTAATTGTTCCCGGATCAGCTTTAAACCTACAATCTGACTCTGACACTAACCATTTCGTAAGAATTTTTCGGACTCTGTTGTTTTCATCAATAAATACTGTTGATAGATCGCTCGGGCAATTAGCAATGCTGCAGAAACTTGCATGCAAAATTAAATAGCAATGCAGTGCAGTACTAATGCATCGCTGTGATTTTGTGATGATTTTGTACTTTTTGTACTCTAATTTTTCTACGCAATGCAGTTCTTAGAGCCCTCGGGCAGCTAGAAATGCTGTCCATTTTTTTATCACTAAGTTCACAATGGGGGTACCGCACCCCACTGAACTGCTATGCAATGCACTGCAATGCAGTGGCGGCACTACTGTGCAATGCAGTGGCCGCAGTGCAGTCGCACTGCATCTATATTCAGAAAAAAACAATAATTATTATAATCAAAGACAGACAGACAGACAGACAGACAGTACAGTACAGTACAGTACAGTACAGTACAGTACAGTACAGTACAGTACAGTACAGTACAGTACAGTTCAGCTTCAGATGTAAGATTTAAGCATTTAAGTTATAAGTTATTAGTTAGTTAGTTAGTTGTGTACGTTACCTACACGACCAAGGCCAATGTAATGAGCTTTGACACGGCATGCATTCTGACACTGACATTAATTGTTCCCGGATCAGCTTTAAACCTACAATCTGACTCTGACACTAACCATTTCGTAAGAATTTTTCGGACTCTGTTGTTTTCATCAATAAATACTGTTGATAGATCGCTCGGGCAATTAGCAATGCTGCAGAAACTTGCATGCAAAATTAAATAGCAATGCAGTGCAGTACTAATGCATCGCTGTGATTTTGTGATGATTTTGTACTTTTTGTACTCTAATTTTTCTACGCAATGCAGTTCTTAGAGCCCTCGGGCAGCTAGAAATGCTGTCCATTTTTTTATCACTAAGTTCACAATGGGGGTACCGCACCCCACTGAACTGCTATGCAATGCACTGCAATGCAGTGGCGGCACTACTGTGCAATGCAGTGGCCGCAGTGCAGTCGCACTGCATCTATATTCAGAAAAAAACAATAATTATTATAATCAAAGACAGACAGACAGACAGACAGACAGTACAGTACAGTACAGTACAGTACAGTACAGTACAGTACAGTACAGTACAGTACAGTACAGTTCAGCTTCAGATGTAAGATTTAAGCATTTAAGTTATAAGTTATTAGTTAGTTAGTTAGTTGTGTACGTTACCTACACGACCAAGGCCAATGTAATGAGCTTTGACACGGCATGCATTCTGACACTGACATTAATTGTTCCCGGATCAGCTTTAAACCTACAATCTGACTCTGACACTAACCATTTCGTAAGAATTTTTCGGACTCTGTTGTTTTCATCAATAAATACTGTTGATAGATCGCTCGGGCAATTAGCAATGCTGCAGAAACTTGCATGCAAAATTAAATAGCAATGCAGTGCAGTACTAATGCATCGCTGTGATTTTGTGATGATTTTGTACTTTTTGTACTCTAATTTTTCTACGCAATGCAGTTCTTAGAGCCCTCGGGCAGCTAGAAATGCTGTCCATTTTTTTATCACTAAGTTCACAATGGGGGTACCGCACCCCACTGAACTGCTATGCAATGCACTGCAATGCAGTGGCGGCACTACTGTGCAATGCAGTGGCCGCAGTGCAGTCGCACTGCATCTATATTCAGAAAAAAACAATAATTATTATAATCAAAGACAGACAGACAGACAGACAGACAGTACAGTACAGTACAGTACAGTACAGTACAGTACAATACAGTACAGTACAGTACAGTACAGTTCAGCTTCAGATGTAAGATTTAAGCATTTAAGTTATAAGTTATTAGTTAGTTAGTTAGTTGTGTACGTTACCTACACGACCAAGGCCAATGTAATGAGCTTTGACACGGCATGCATTCTGACACTGACATTAATTGTTCCCGGATCAGCTTTAAACCTACAATCTGACTCTGACACTAACCATTTCGTAAGAATTTTTCGGACTCTGTTGTTTTCATCAATAAATACTGTTGATAGATCGCTCGGGCAATTAGCAATGCTGCAGAAACTTGCATGCAAAATTAAATAGCAATGCAGTGCAGTACTAATGCATCGCTGTGATTTTGTGATGATTTTGTACTTTTTGTACTCTAATTTTTCTACGCAATGCAGTTCTTAGAGCCCTCGGGCAGCTAGAAATGCTGTCCATTTTTTTATCACTAAGTTCACAATGGGGGTACCGCACCCCACTGAACTGCTATGCAATGCACTGCAATGCAGTGGCGGCACTACTGTGCAATGCAGTGGCCGCAGTGCAGTCGCACTGCATCTATATTCAGAAAAAAACAATAATTATTATAATCAAAGACAGACAGACAGACAGACAGACAGTACAGTACAGTACAGTACAGTACAGTACAGTACAGTACAGTACAGTACAGTACAGTACAGTACAGTACAGTTCAGCTTCAGATGTAAGATTTAAGCATTTAAGTTATAAGTTATTAGTTAGTTAGTTAGTTGTGTACGTTACCTACACGACCAAGGCCAATGTAATGAGCTTTGACACGGCATGCATTCTGACACTGACATTAATTGTTCCCGGATCAGCTTTAAACCTACAATCTGACTCTGACACTAACCATTTCGTAAGAATTTTTCGGACTCTGTTGTTTTCATCAATAAATACTGTTGATAGATCGCTCGGGCAATTAGCAATGCTGCAGAAACTTGCATGCAAAATTAAATAGCAATGCAGTGCAGTACTAATGCATCGCTGTGATTTTGTGATGATTTTGTACTTTTTGTACTCTAATTTTTCTACGCAATGCAGTTCTTAGAGCCCTCGGGCAGCTAGAAATGCTGTCCATTTTTTTATCACTAAGTTCACAATGGGGGTACCGCACCCCACTGAACTGCTATGCAATGCACTGCAATGCAGTGGCGGCACTACTGTGCAATGCAGTGGCCGCAGTGCAGTCGCACTGCATCTATATTCAGAAAAAAACAATAATTATTATAATCAAAGACAGACAGACAGACAGACAGACAGTACAGTACAGTACAGTACAGTACAGTACAGTACAGTACAGTACAGTACAGTACAGTACAGTTCAGCTTCAGATGTAAGATTTAAGCATTTAAGTTATAAGTTATTAGTTAGTTAGTTAGTTGTGTACGTTACCTACACGACCAAGGCCAATGTAATGAGCTTTGACACGGCATGCATTCTGACACTGACATTAATTGTTCCCGGATCAGCTTTAAACCTACAATCTGACTCTGACACTAACCATTTCGTAAGAATTTTTCGGACTCTGTTGTTTTCATCAATAAATACTGTTGATAGATCGCTCGGGCAATTAGCAATGCTGCAGAAACTTGCATGCAAAATTAAATAGCAATGCAGTGCAGTACTAATGCATCGCTGTGATTTTGTGATGATTTTGTACTTTTTGTACTCTAATTTTTCTACGCAATGCAGTTCTTAGAGCCCTCGGGCAGCTAGAAATGCTGTCCATTTTTTTATCACTAAGTTCACAATGGGGGTACCGCACCCCACTGAACTGCTATGCAATGCACTGCAATGCAGTGGCGGCACTACTGTGCAATGCAGTGGCCGCAGTGCAGTCGCACTGCATCTATATTCAGAAAAAAACAATAATTATTATAATCAAAGACAGACAGACAGACAGACAGACAGTACAGTACAGTACAGTACAGTACAGTACAGTACAGTACAGTACAGTACAGTACAGTACAGTACAGTACAGTACAGTTCAGCTTCAGATGTAAGATTTAAGCATTTAAGTTATAAGTTATTAGTTAGTTAGTTAGTTGTGTACGTTACCTACACGACCAAGGCCAATGTAATGAGCTTTGACACGGCATGCATTCTGACACTGACATTAATTGTTCCCGGATCAGCTTTAAACCTACAATCTGACTCTGACACTAACCATTTCGTAAGAATTTTTCGGACTCTGTTGTTTTCATCAATAAATACTGTTGATAGATCGCTCGGGCAATTAGCAATGCTGCAGAAACTTGCATGCAAAATTAAATAGCAATGCAGTGCAGTACTAATGCATCGCTGTGATTTTGTGATGATTTTGTACTTTTTGTACTCTAATTTTTCTACGCAATGCAGTTCTTAGAGCCCTCGGGCAGCTAGAAATGCTGTCCATTTTTTTATCACTAAGTTCACAATGGGGGTACCGCACCCCACTGAACTGCTATGCAATGCACTGCAATGCAGTGGCGGCACTACTGTGCAATGCAGTGGCCGCAGTGCAGTCGCACTGCATCTATATTCAGAAAAAAACAATAATTATTATAATCAAAGACAGACAGACAGACAGACAGACAGTACAGTACAGTACAGTACAGTACAGTACAGTACAGTACAGTACAGTACAGTACAGTACAGTACAGTTCAGCTTCAGATGTAAGATTTAAGCATTTAAGTTATATGTTATTAGTTAGTTAGTTAGTTGTGTACGTTACCTACACGACCAAGGCCAATGTAATGAGCTTTGACACGGCATGCATTCTGACACTGACATTAATTGTTCCCGGATCAGCTTTAAACCTACAATCTGACTCTGACACTAACCATTTCGTAAGAATTTTTCGGACTCTGTTGTTTTCATCAATAAATACTGTTGATAGATCGCTCGGGCAATTAGCAATGCTGCAGAAACTTGCATGCAAAATTAAATAGCAATGCAGTGCAGTACTAATGCATCGCTGTGATTTTGTGATGATTTTGTACTTTTTGTACTCTAATTTTTCTACGCAATGCAGTTCTTAGAGCCCTCGGGCAGCTAGAAATGCTGTCCATTTTTTTATCACTAAGTTCACAATGGGGGTACCGCACCCCACTGAACTGCTATGCAATGCACTGCAATGCAGTGGCGGCACTACTGTGCAATGCAGTGGCCGCAGTGCAGTCGCACTGCATCTATATTCAGAAAAAAACAATAATTATTATAATCAAAGACAGACAGACAGACAGACAGACAGTACAGTACAGTACAGTACAGTACAGTACAGTACAGTACAGTACAGTACAGTACAGTACAGTACAGTACAGTACAGTACAGTTCAGCTTCAGATGTAAGATTTAAGCATTTAAGTTATAAGTTATTAGTTAGTTAGTTAGTTGTGTACGTTACCTACACGACCAAGGCCAATGTAATGAGCTTTGACACGGCATGCATTCTGACACTGACATTAATTGTTCCCGGATCAGCTTTAAACCTACAATCTGACTCTGACACTAACCATTTCGTAAGAATTTTTCGGACTCTGTTGTTTTCATCAATAAATACTGTTGATAGATCGCTCGGGCAATTAGCAATGCTGCAGAAACTTGCATGCAAAATTAAATAGCAATGCAGTGCAGTACTAATGCATCGCTGTGATTTTGTGATGATTTTGTACTTTTTGTACTCTAATTTTTCTACGCAATGCAGTTCTTAGAGCCCTCGGGCAGCTAGAAATGCTGTCCATTTTTTTATCACTAAGTTCACAATGGGGGTACCGCACCCCACTGAACTGCTATGCAATGCACTGCAATGCAGTGGCGGCACTACTGTGCAATGCAGTGGCCGCAGTGCAGTCGCACTGCATCTATATTCAGAAAAAAACAATAATTATTATAATCAAAGACAGACAGACAGACAGACAGACAGTACAGTACAGTACAGTACAGTACAGTACAGTACAGTACAGTACAGTACAGTACAGTACAGTACAGTACAGTTCAGCTTCAGATGTAAGATTTAAGCATTTAAGTTATAAGTTATTAGTTAGTTAGTTAGTTGTGTACGTTACCTACACGACCAAGGCCAATGTAATGAGCTTTGACACGGCATGCATTCTGACACTGACATTAATTGTTCCCGGATCAGCTTTAAACCTACAATCTGACTCTGACACTAACCATTTCGTAAGAATTTTTCGGACTCTGTTGTTTTCATCAATAAATACTGTTGATAGATCGCTCGGGCAATTAGCAATGCTGCAGAAACTTGCATGCAAAATTAAATAGCAATGCAGTGCAGTACTAATGCATCGCTGTGATTTTGTGATGATTTTGTACTTTTTGTACTCTAATTTTTCTACGCAATGCAGTTCTTAGAGCCCTCGGGCAGCTAGAAATGCTGTCCATTTTTTTATCACTAAGTTCACAATGGGGGTACCGCACCCCACTGAACTGCTATGCAATGCACTGCAATGCAGTGGCGGCACTACTGTGCAATGCAGTGGCCGCAGTGCAGTCGCACTGCATCTATATTCAGAAAAAAACAATAATTATTATAATCAAAGACAGACAGACAGACAGACAGACAGTACAGTACAGTACAGTACAGTACAGTACAGTACAGTACAGTACAGTACAGTACAGTACAGTACAGTACAGTACAGTACAGTTCAGCTTCAGATGTAAGATTTAAGCATTTAAGTTATAAGTTATTAGTTAGTTAGTTAGTTGTGTACGTTACCTACACGACCAAGGCCAATGTAATGAGCTTTGACACGGCATGCATTCTGACACTGACATTAATTGTTCCCGGATCAGCTTTAAACCTACAATCTGACTCTGACACTAACCATTTCGTAAGAATTTTTCGGACTCTGTTGTTTTCATCAATAAATACTGTTGATAGATCGCTCGGGCAATTAGCAATGCTGCAGAAACTTGCATGCAAAATTAAATAGCAATGCAGTGCAGTACTAATGCATCGCTGTGATTTTGTGATGATTTTGTACTTTTTGTACTCTAATTTTTCTACGCAATGCAGTTCTTAGAGCCCTCGGGCAGCTAGAAATGCTGTCCATTTTTTTATCACTAAGTTCACAATGGGGGTACCGCACCCCACTGAACTGCTATGCAATGCACTGCAATGCAGTGGCGGCACTACTGTGCAATGCAGTGGCCGCAGTGCAGTCGCACTGCATCTATATTCAGAAAAAAACAATAATTATTATAATCAAAGACAGACAGACAGACAGACAGACAGTACAGTACAGTACAGTACAGTACAGTACAGTACAGTACAGTACAGTACAGTACAGTACAGTACAGTACAGTTCAGCTTCAGATGTAAGATTTAAGCATTTAAGTTATAAGTTATTAGTTAGTTAGTTAGTTGTGTACGTTACCTACACGACCAAGGCCAATGTAATGAGCTTTGACACGGCATGCATTCTGACACTGACATTAATTGTTCCCGGATCAGCTTTAAACCTACAATCTGACTCTGACACTAACCATTTCGTAAGAATTTTTCGGACTCTGTTGTTTTCATCAATAAATACTGTTGATAGATCGCTCGGGCAATTAGCAATGCTGCAGAAACTTGCATGCAAAATTAAATAGCAATGCAGTGCAGTACTAATGCATCGCTGTGATTTTGTGATGATTTTGTACTTTTTGTACTCTAATTTTTCTACGCAATGCAGTTCTTAGAGCCCTCGGGCAGCTAGAAATGCTGTCCATTTTTTTATCACTAAGTTCACAATGGGGGTACCGCACCCCACTGAACTGCTATGCAATGCACTGCAATGCAGTGGCGGCACTACTGTGCAATGCAGTGGCCGCAGTGCAGTCGCACTGCATCTATATTCAGAAAAAAACAATAATTATTATAATCAAAGACAGACAGACAGACAGACAGACAGTACAGTACAGTACAGTACAGTACAGTACAGTACAGTACAGTACAGTACAGTACAGTACAGTACAGTACAGTACAGTACAGTTCAGCTTCAGATGTAAGATTTAAGCATTTAAGTTATAAGTTATTAGTTAGTTAGTTAGTTGTGTACGTTACCTACACGACCAAGGCCAATGTAATGGGCTTTGACACGGCATGCATTCTGACACTGACATTAATTGTTCCCGGATCAGCTTTAAACCTACAATCTGACTCTGACACTAACCATTTCGTAAGAATTTTTCGGACTCTGTTGTTTTCATCAATAAATACTGTTGATAGATCGCTCGGGCAATTAGCAATGCTGCAGAAACTTGCATGCAAAATTAAATAGCAATGCAGTGCAGTACTAATGCATCGCTGTGATTTTGTGATGATTTTGTACTTTTTGTACTCTAATTTTTCTACGCAATGCAGTTCTTAGAGCCCTCGGGCAGCTAGAAATGCTGTCCATTTTTTTATCACTAAGTTCACAATGGGGGTACCGCACCCCACTGAACTGCTATGCAATGCACTGCAATGCAGTGGCGGCACTACTGTGCAATGCAGTGGCCGCAGTGCAGTCGCACTGCATCTATATTCAGAAAAAAACAATAATTATTATAATCAAAGACAGACAGACAGACAGACAGACAGTACAGTACAGTACAGTACAGTACAGTACAGTACAGTACAGTACAGTACAGTACAGTACAGTACAGTACAGTTCAGCTTCAGATGTAAGATTTAAGCATTTAAGTTATAAGTTATTAGTTAGTTAGTTAGTTGTGTACGTTACCTACACGACCAAGGCCAATGTAATGAGCTTTGACACGGCATGCATTCTGACACTGACATTAATTGTTCCCGGATCAGCTTTAAACCTACAATCTGACTCTGACACTAACCATTTCGTAAGAATTTTTCGGACTCTGTTGTTTTCATCAATAAATACTGTTGATAGATCGCTCGGGCAATTAGCAATGCTGCAGAAACTTGCATGCAAAATTAAATAGCAATGCAGTGCAGTACTAATGCATCGCTGTGATTTTGTGATGATTTTGTACTTTTTGTACTCTAATTTTTCTACGCAATGCAGTTCTTAGAGCCCTCGGGCAGCTAGAAATGCTGTCCATTTTTTTATCACTAAGTTCACAATGGGGGTACCGCACCCCACTGAACTGCTATGCAATGCACTGCAATGCAGTGGCGGCACTACTGTGCAATGCAGTGGCCGCAGTGCAGTCGCACTGCATCTATATTCAGAAAAAAACAATAATTATTATAATCAAAGACAGACAGACAGACAGACAGACAGTACAGTACAGTACAGTACAGTACAGTACAGTACAGTACAGTACAGTACAGTACAGTACAGTACAGTTCAGCTTCAGATGTAAGATTTAAGCATTTAAGTTATAAGTTATTAGTTAGTTAGTTAGTTGTGTACGTTACCTACACGACCAAGGCCAATGTAATGAGCTTTGACACGGCATGCATTCTGACACAGACATTAATTGTTCCCGGATCAGCTTTAAACCTACAATCTGACTCTGACACTAACCATTTCGTAAGAATTTTTCGGACTCTGTTGTTTTCATCAATAAATACTGTTGATAGATCGCTCGGGCAATTAGCAATGCTGCAGAAACTTGCATGCAAAATTAAATAGCAATGCAGTGCAGTACTAATGCATCGCTGTGATTTTGTGATGATTTTGTACTTTTTGTACTCTAATTTTTCTACGCAATGCAGTTCTTAGAGCCCTCGGGCAGCTAGAAATGCTGTCCATTTTTTTATCACTAAGTTCACAATGGGGGTACCGCACCCCACTGAACTGCTATGCAATGCACTGCAATGCAGTGGCGGCACTACTGTGCAATGCAGTGGCCGCAGTGCAGTCGCACTGCATCTATATTCAGAAAAAAACAATAATTATTATAATCAAAGACAGACAGACAGACAGACAGACAGTACAGTACAGTACAGTACAGTACAGTACAGTACAGTACAGTACAGTACAGTACAGTACAGTACAGTACAGTACAGTTCAGCTTCAGATGTAAGATTTAAGCATTTAAGTTATAAGTTATTAGTTAGTTAGTTAGTTGTGTACGTTACCTACACGACCAAGGCCAATGTAATGAGCTTTGACACGGCATGCATTCTGACACTGACATTAATTGTTCCCGGATCAGCTTTAAACCTACAATCTGACTCTGACACTAACCATTTCGTAAGAATTTTTCGGACTCTGTTGTTTTCATCAATAAATACTGTTGATAGATCGCTCGGGCAATTAGCAATGCTGCAGAAACTTGCATGCAAAATTAAATAGCAATGCAGTGCAGTACTAATGCATCGCTGTGATTTTGTGATGATTTTGTACTTTTTGTACTCTAATTTTTCTACGCAATGCAGTTCTTAGAGCCCTCGGGCAGCTAGAAATGCTGTCCATTTTTTTATCACTAAGTTCACAATGGGGGTACCGCACCCCACTGAACTGCTATGCAATGCACTGCAATGCAGTGGCGGCACTACTGTGCAATGCAGTGGCCGCAGTGCAGTCGCACTGCATCTATATTCAGAAAAAAACAATAATTATTATAATCAAAGACAGACAGACAGACAGACAGACAGTACAGTACAGTACAGTACAGTACAGTACAGTACAGTACAGTACAGTACAGTACAGTACAGTACAGTACAGTTCAGCTTCAGATGTAAGATTTAAGCATTTAAGTTATAAGTTATTAGTTAGTTAGTTAGTTGTGTACGTTACCTACACGACCAAGGCCAATGTAATGAGCTTTGACACGGCATGCATTCTGACACTGACATTAATTGTTCCCGGATCAGCTTTAAACCTACAATCTGACTCTGACACTAACCATTTCGTAAGAATTTTTCGGACTCTGTTGTTTTCATCAATAAATACTGTTGATAGATCGCTCGGGCAATTAGCAATGCTGCAGAAACTTGCATGCAAAATTAAATAGCAATGCAGTGCAGTACTAATGCATCGCTGTGATTTTGTGATGATTTTGTACTTTTTGTACTCTAATTTTTCTACGCAATGCAGTTCTTAGAGCCCTCGGGCAGCTAGAAATGCTGTCCATTTTTTTATCACTAAGTTCACAATGGGGGTACCGCACCCCACTGAACTGCTATGCAATGCACTGCAATGCAGTGGCGGCACTACTGTGCAATGCAGTGGCCGCAGTGCAGTCGCACTGCATCTATATTCAGAAAAAAACAATAATTATTATAATCAAAGACAGACAGACAGACAGACAGACAGTACAGTACAGTACAGTACAGTACAGTACAGTACAGTACAGTACAGTACAGTACAGTACAGTACAGTTCAGCTTCAGATGTAAGATTTAAGCATTTAAGTTATAAGTTATTAGTTAGTTAGTTAGTTGTGTACGTTACCTACACGACCAAGGCCAATGTAATGAGCTTTGACACGGCATGCATTCTGACACAGACATTAATTGTTCCCGGATCAGCTTTAAACCTACAATCTGACTCTGACACTAACCATTTCGTAAGAATTTTTCGGACTCTGTTGTTTTCATCAATAAATACTGTTGATAGATCGCTCGGGCAATTAGCAATGCTGCAGAAACTTGCATGCAAAATTAAATAGCAATGCAGTGCAGTACTAATGCATCGCTGTGATTTTGTGATGATTTTGTACTTTTTGTACTCTAATTTGTCTACGCAATGCAGTTCTTAGAGCCCTCGGGCAGCTAGAAATGCTGTCCATTTTTTTATCACTAAGTTCACAATGGGGGTACCGCACCCCACTGAACTGCTATGCAATGCACTGCAATGCAGTGGCGGCACTACTGTGCAATGCAGTGGCCGCAGTGCAGTCGCACTGCATCTATATTCAGAAAAAAACAATAATTATTATAATCAAAGACAGACAGACAGACAGACAGACAGTACAGTACAGTACAGTACAGTACAGTACAGTACAGTACAGTACAGTACAGTACAGTACAGTACAGTACAGTACAGTTCAGCTTCAGATGTAAGATTTAAGCATTTAAGTTATAAGTTATTAGTTAGTTAGTTAGTTGTGTACGTTACCTACACGACCAAGGCCAATGTAATGAGCTTTGACACGGCATGCATTCTGACACTGACATTAATTGTTCCCGGATCAGCTTTAAACCTACAATCTGACTCTGACACTAACCATTTCGTAAGAATTTTTCGGACTCTGTTGTTTTCATCAATAAATACTGTTGATAGATCGCTCGGGCAATTAGCAATGCTGCAGAAACTTGCATGCAAAATTAAATAGCAATGCAGTGCAGTACTAATGCATCGCTGTGATTTTGTGATGATTTTGTACTTTTTGTACTCTAATTTTTCTACGCAATGCAGTTCTTAGAGCCCTCGGGCAGCTAGAAATGCTGTCCATTTTTTTATCACTAAGTTCACAATGGGGGTACCGCACCCCACTGAACTGCTATGCAATGCACTGCAATGCAGTGGCGGCACTACTGTGCAATGCAGTGGCCGCAGTGCAGTCGCACTGCATCTATATTCAGAAAAAAACAATAATTATTATAATCAAAGACAGACAGACAGACAGACAGACAGTACAGTACAGTACAGTACAGTACAGTACAGTACAGTACAGTACAGTACAGTACAGTACAGTACAGTTCAGCTTCAGATGTAAGATTTAAGCATTTAAGTTATAAGTTATTAGTTAGTTAGTTAGTTGTGTACGTTACCTACACGACCAAGGCCAATGTAATGAGCTTTGACACGGCATGCATTCTGACACAGACATTAATTGTTCCCGGATCAGCTTTAAACCTACAATCTGACTCTGACACTAACCATTTCGTAAGAATTTTTCGGACTCTGTTGTTTTCATCAATAAATACTGTTGATAGATCGCTCGGGCAATTAGCAATGCTGCAGAAACTTGCATGCAAAATTAAATAGCAATGCAGTGCAGTACTAATGCATCGCTGTGATTTTGTGATGATTTTGTACTTTTTGTACTCTAATTTTTCTACGCAATGCAGTTCTTAGAGCCCTCGGGCAGCTAGAAATGCTGTCCATTTTTTTATCACTAAGTTCACAATGGGGGTACCGCACCCCACTGAACTGCTATGCAATGCACTGCAATGCAGTGGCGGCACTACTGTGCAATGCAGTGGCCGCAGTGCAGTCGCACTGCATCTATATTCAGAAAAAAACAATAATTATTATAATCAAAGACAGACAGACAGACAGACAGACAGTACAGTACAGTACAGTACAGTACAGTACAGTACAGTACAGTACAGTACAGTACAGTACAGTACAGTACAGTACAGTACAGTTCAGCTTCAGATGTAAGATTTAAGCATTTAAGTTATAAGTTATTAGTTAGTTAGTTAGTTGTGTACGTTACCTACACGACCAAGGCCAATGTAATGAGCTTTGACACGGCATGCATTCTGACACTGACATTAATTGTTCCCGGATCAGCTTTAAACCTACAATCTGACTCTGACACTAACCATTTCGTAAGAATTTTTCGGACTCTGTTGTTTTCATCAATAAATACTGTTGATAGATCGCTCGGGCAATTAGCAATGCTGCAGAAACTTGCATGCAAAATTAAATAGCAATGCAGTGCAGTACTAATGCATCGCTGTGATTTTGTGATGATTTTGTACTTTTTGTACTCTAATTTTTCTACGCAATGCAGTTCTTAGAGCCCTCGGGCAGCTAGAAATGCTGTCCATTTTTTTATCACTAAGTTCACAATGGGGGTACCGCACCCCACTGAACTGCTATGCAATGCACTGCAATGCAGTGGCGGCACTACTGTGCAATGCAGTGGCCGCAGTGCAGTCGCACTGCATCTATATTCAGAAAAAAACAATAATTATTATAATCAAAGACAGACAGACAGACAGACAGACAGTACAGTACAGTACAGTACAGTACAGTACAGTACAGTACAGTACAGTACAGTACAGTACAGTTCAGCTTCAGATGTAAGATTTAAGCATTTAAGTTATAAGTTATTAGTTAGTTAGTTAGTTGTGTACGTTACCTACACGACCAAGGCCAATGTAATGAGCTTTGACACGGCATGCATTCTGACACTGACATTAATTGTTCCCGGATCAGCTTTAAACCTACAATCTGACTCTGACACTAACCATTTCGTAAGAATTTTTCGGACTCTGTTGTTTTCATCAATAAATACTGTTGATAGATCGCTCGGGCAATTAGCAATGCTGCAGAAACTTGCATGCAAAATTAAATAGCAATGCAGTGCAGTACTAATGCATCGCTGTGATTTTGTGATGATTTTGTACTTTTTGTACTCTAATTTTTCTACGCAATGCAGTTCTTAGAGCCCTCGGGCAGCTAGAAATGCTGTCCATTTTTTTATCACTAAGTTCACAATGGGGGTACCGCACCCCACTGAACTGCTATGCAATGCACTGCAATGCAGTGGCGGCACTACTGTGCAATGCAGTGGCCGCAGTGCAGTCGCACTGCATCTATATTCAGAAAAAAACAATAATTATTATAATCAAAGACAGACAGACAGACAGACAGACAGTACAGTACAGTACAGTACAGTACAGTACAGTACAGTACAGTACAGTACAGTACAGTACAGTACAGTACAGTTCAGCTTCAGATGTAAGATTTAAGCATTTAAGTTATAAGTTATTAGTTAGTTAGTTAGTTGTGTACGTTACCTACACGACCAAGGCCAATGTAATGAGCTTTGACACGGCATGCATTCTGACACTGACATTAATTGTTCCCGGATCAGCTTTAAACCTACAATCTGACTCTGACACTAACCATTTCGTAAGAATTTTTCGGACTCTGTTGTTTTCATCAATAAATACTGTTGATAGATCGCTCGGGCAATTAGCAATGCTGCAGAAACTTGCATGCAAAATTAAATAGCAATGCAGTGCAGTACTAATGCATCGCTGTGATTTTGTGATGATTTTGTACTTTTTGTACTCTAATTTTTCTACGCAATGCAGTTCTTAGAGCCCTCGGGCAGCTAGAAATGCTGTCCATTTTTTTATCACTAAGTTCACAATGGGGGTACCGCACCCCACTGAACTGCTATGCAATGCACTGCAATGCAGTGGCGGCACTACTGTGCAATGCAGTGGCCGCAGTGCAGTCGCACTGCATCTATATTCAGAAAAAAACAATAATTATTATAATCAAAGACAGACAGACAGACAGACAGACAGTACAGTACAGTACAGTACAGTACAGTACAGTACAGTACAGTACAGTACAGTACAGTACAGTACAGTACAGTTCAGCTTCAGATGTAAGATTTAAGCATTTAAGTTATAAGTTATTAGTTAGTTAGTTAGTTGTGTACGTTACCTACACGACCAAGGCCAATGTAATGAGCTTTGACACGGCATGCATTCTGACACTGACATTAATTGTTCCCGGATCAGCTTTAAACCTACAATCTGACTCTGACACTAACCATTTCGTAAGAATTTTTCGGACTCTGTTGTTTTCATCAATAAATACTGTTGATAGATCGCTCGGGCAATTAGCAATGCTGCAGAAACTTGCATGCAAAATTAAATAGCAATGCAGTGCAGTACTAATGCATCGCTGTGATTTTGTGATGATTTTGTACTTTTTGTACTCTAATTTTTCTACGCAATGCAGTTCTTAGAGCCCTCGGGCAGCTAGAAATGCTGTCCATTTTTTTATCACTAAGTTCACAATGGGGGTACCGCACCCCACTGAACTGCTATGCAATGCACTGCAATGCAGTGGCGGCACTACTGTGCAATGCAGTGGCCGCAGTGCAGTCGCACTGCATCTATATTCAGAAAAAAACAATAATTATTATAATCAAAGACAGACAGACAGACAGACAGACAGTACAGTACAGTACAGTACAGTACAGTACAGTACAGTACAGTACAGTACAGTACAGTACAGTACAGTACAGTTCAGCTTCAGATGTAAGATTTAAGCATTTAAGTTATAAGTTATTAGTTAGTTAGTTAGTTGTGTACGTTACCTACACGACCAAGGCCAATGTAATGAGCTTTGACACGGCATGCATTCTGACACTGACATTAATTGTTCCCGGATCAGCTTTAAACCTACAATCTGACTCTGACACTAACCATTTCGTAAGAATTTTTCGGACTCTGTTGTTTTCATCAATAAATACTGTTGATAGATCGCTCGGGCAATTAGCAATGCTGCAGAAACTTGCATGCAAAATTAAATAGCAATGCAGTGCAGTACTAATGCATCGCTGTGATTTTGTGATGATTTTGTACTTTTTGTACTCTAATTTTTCTACGCAATGCAGTTCTTAGAGCCCTCGGGCAGCTAGAAATGCTGTCCATTTTTTTATCACTAAGTTCACAATGGGGGTACCGCACCCCACTGAACTGCTATGCAATGCACTGCAATGCAGTGGCGGCACTACTGTGCAATGCAGTGGCCGCAGTGCAGTCGCACTGCATCTATATTCAGAAAAAAACAATAATTATTATAATCAAAGACAGACAGACAGACAGACAGACAGTACAGTACAGTACAGTACAGTACAGTACAGTACAGTACAGTACAGTACAGTACAGTACAGTACAGTTCAGCTTCAGATGTAAGATTTAAGCATTTAAGTTATAAGTTATTAGTTAGTTAGTTAGTTGTGTACGTTACCTACACGACCAAGGCCAATGTAATGAGCTTTGACACGGCATGCATTCTGACACTGACATTAATTGTTCCCGGATCAGCTTTAAACCTACAATCTGACTCTGACACTAACCATTTCGTAAGAATTTTTCGGACTCTGTTGTTTTCATCAATAAATACTGTTGATAGATCGCTCGGGCAATTAGCAATGCTGCAGAAACTTGCATGCAAAATTAAATAGCAATGCAGTGCAGTACTAATGCATCGCTGTGATTTTGTGATGATTTTGTACTTTTTGTACTCTAATTTTTCTACGCAATGCAGTTCTTAGAGCCCTCGGGCAGCTAGAAATGCTGTCCATTTTTTTATCACTAAGTTCACAATGGGGGTACCGCACCCCACTGAACTGCTATGCAATGCACTGCAATGCAGTGGCGGCACTACTGTGCAATGCAGTGGCCGCAGTGCAGTCGCACTGCATCTATATTCAGAAAAAAACAATAATTATTATAATCAAAGACAGACAGACAGACAGACAGACAGTACAGTACAGTACAGTACAGTACAGTACAGTACAGTACAGTACAGTACAGTACAGTACAGTACAGTACAGTACAGTACAGTACAGTTCAGCTTCAGATGTAAGATTTAAGCATTTAAGTTATAAGTTATTAGTTAGTTAGTTAGTTGTGTACGTTACCTACACGACCAAGGCCAATGTAATGAGCTTTGACACGGCATGCATTCTGACACTGACATTAATTGTTCCCGGATCAGCTTTAAACCTACAATCTGACTCTGACACTAACCATTTCGTAAGAATTTTTCGGACTCTGTTGTTTTCATCAATAAATACTGTTGATAGATCGCTCGGGCAATTAGCAATGCTGCAGAAACTTGCATGCAAAATTAAATAGCAATGCAGTGCAGTACTAATGCATCGCTGTGATTTTGTGATGATTTTGTACTTTTTGTACTCTAATTTTTCTACGCAATGCAGTTCTTAGAGCCCTCGGGCAGCTAGAAATGCTGTCCATTTTTTTATCACTAAGTTCACAATGGGGGTACCGCACCCCACTGAACTGCTATGCAATGCACTGCAATGCAGTGGCGGCACTACTGTGCAATGCAGTGGCCGCAGTGCAGTCGCACTGCATCTATATTCAGAAAAAAACAATAATTATTATAATCAAAGACAGACAGACAGACAGACAGACAGTACAGTACAGTACAGTACAGTACAGTACAGTACAGTACAGTACAGTACAGTACAGTACAGTACAGTACAGCTTCAGATGTAAGATTTAAGCATTTAAGTTATAAGTTATTAGTTAGTTAGTTAGTTGTGTACGTTACCTACACGACCAAGGCCAATGTAATGAGCTTTGACACGGCATGCATTCTGACACTGACATTAATTGTTCCCGGATCAGCTTTAAACCTACAATCTGACTCTGACACTAACCATTTCGTAAGAATTTTTCGGACTCTGTTGTTTTCATCAATAAATACTGTTGATAGATCGCTCGGGCAATTAGCAATGCTGCAGAAACTTGCATGCAAAATTAAATAGCAATGCAGTGCAGTACTAATGCATCGCTGTGATTTTGTGATGATTTTGTACTTTTTGTACTCTAATTTTTCTACGCAATGCAGTTCTTAGAGCCCTCGGGCAGCTAGAAATGCTGTCCATTTTTTTATCACTAAGTTCACAATGGGGGTACCGCACCCCACTGAACTGCTATGCAATGCACTGCAATGCAGTGGCGGCACTACTGTGCAATGCAGTGGCCGCAGTGCAGTCGCACTGCATCTATATTCAGAAAAAAACAATAATTATTATAATCAAAGACAGACAGACAGACAGTACAGTACAGTACAGTACAGTACAGTACAGTACAGTACAGTACAGTACAGTACAGTACAGTACAGTACAGTACAGTACAGTACAGTACAGTACAGTTCAGCTTCAGATGTAAGATTTAAGCATTTAAGTTATAAGTTATTAGTTAGTTAGTTAGTTGTGTACGTTACCTACACGACCAAGGCCAATGTAATGAGCTTTGACACGGCATGCATTCTGACACTGACATTAATTGTTCCCGGATCAGCTTTAAACCTACAATCTGACTCTGACACTAACCATTTCGTAAGAATTTTTCGGACTCTGTTGTTTTCATCAATAAATACTGTTGATAGATCGCTCGGGCAATTAGCAATGCTGCAGAAACTTGCATGCAAAATTAAATAGCAATGCAGTGCAGTACTAATGCATCGCTGTGATTTTGTGATGATTTTGTACTTTTTGTACTCTAATTTTTCTACGCAATGCAGTTCTTAGAGCCCTCGGGCAGCTAGAAATGCTGTCCATTTTTTTATCACTAAGTTCACAATGGGGGTACCGCACCCCACTGAACTGCTATGCAATGCACTGCAATGCAGTGGCGGCACTACTGTGCAATGCAGTGGCCGCAGTGCAGTCGCACTGCATCTATATTCAGAAAAAAACAATAATTATTATAATCAAAGACAGACAGACAGACAGACAGTACAGTACAGTACAGTACAGTACAGTACAGTACAGTACAGTACAGTACAGTACAGTACAGTACAGTACAGTACAGTACAGTTCAGCTTCAGATGTAAGATTTAAGCATTTAAGTTATAAGTTATTAGTTAGTTAGTTAGTTGTGTACGTTACCTACACGACCAAGGCCAATGTAATGAGCTTTGACACGGCATGCATTCTGACACTGACATTAATTGTTCCCGGATCAGCTTTAAACCTACAATCTGACTCTGACACTAACCATTTCGTAAGAATTTTTCGGACTCTGTTGTTTTCATCAATAAATACTGTTGATAGATCGCTCGGGCAATTAGCAATGCTGCAGAAACTTGCATGCAAAATTAAATAGCAATGCAGTGCAGTACTAATGCATCGCTGTGATTTTGTGATGATTTTGTACTTTTTGTACTCTAATTTTTCTACGCAATGCAGTTCTTAGAGCCCTCGGGCAGCTAGAAATGCTGTCCATTTTTTTATCACTAAGTTCACAATGGGGGTACCGCACCCCACTGAACTGCTATGCAATGCACTGCAATGCAGTGGCGGCACTACTGTGCAATGCAGTGGCCGCAGTGCAGTCGCACTGCATCTATATTCAAAAAAAACAATAATTATTATAATCAAAGACAGACAGACAGACAGACAGACAGTACAGTACAGTACAGTACAGTACAGTACAGTACAGTACAGTACAGTACAGTACAGTACAGTACAGTACAGTACAGTACAGTTCAGCTTCAGATGTAAGATTTAAGCATTTAAGTTATAAGTTATTAGTTAGTTAGTTAGTTGTGTACGTTACCTACACGACCAAGGCCAATGTAATGAGCTTTGACACGGCATGCATTCTGACACTGACATTAATTGTTCCCGGATCAGCTTTAAACCTACAATCTGACTCTGACACTAACCATTTCGTAAGAATTTTTCGGACTCTGTTGTTTTCATCAATAAATACTGTTGATAGATCGCTCGGGCAATTAGCAATGCTGCAGAAACTTGCATGCAAAATTAAATAGCAATGTAGTGCAGTACTAATGCATCGCTGTGATTTTGTGATGATTTTGTACTTTTTGTACTCTAATTTTTCTACGCAATGCAGTTCTTAGAGCCCTCGGGCAGCTAGAAATGCTGTCCATTTTTTTATCACTAAGTTCACAATGGGGGTACCGCACCCCACTGAACTGCTATGCAATGCACTGCAATGCAGTGGCGGCACTACTGTGCAATGCAGTGGCCGCAGTGCAGTCGCACTGCATCTATATTCAGAAAAAAACAATAATTATTATAATCAAAGACAGACAGACAGACAGACAGACAGTACAGTACAGTACAGTACAGTACAGTACAGTACAGTACAGTACAGTACAGTACAGTACAGTACAGTTCAGCTTCAGATGTAAGATTTAAGCATTTAAGTTATAAGTTATTAGTTAGTTAGTTAGTTGTGTACGTTACCTACACGACCAAGGCCAATGTAATGAGCTTTGACACGGCATGCATTCTGACACTGACATTAATTGTTCCCGGATCAGCTTTAAACCTACAATCTGACTCTGACACTAACCATTTCGTAAGAATTTTTCGGACTCTGTTGTTTTCATCAATAAATACTGTTGATAGATCGCTCGGGCAATTAGCAATGCTGCAGAAACTTGCATGCAAAATTAAATAGCAATGCAGTGCAGTACTAATGCATCGCTGTGATTTTGTGATGATTTTGTACTTTTTGTACTCTAATTTTTCTACGCAATGCAGTTCTTAGAGCCCTCGGGCAGCTAGAAATGCTGTCCATTTTTTTATCACTAAGTTCACAATGGGGGTACCGCACCCCACTGAACTGCTATGCAATGCACTGCAATGCAGTGGCGGCACTACTGTGCAATGCAGTGGCCGCAGTGCAGTCGCACTGCATCTATATTCAGAAAAAAACAATAATTATTATAATCAAAGACAGACAGACAGACAGACAGACAGTACAGTACAGTACAGTACAGTACAGTACAGTACAGTACAGTACAGTACAGTACAGTACAGTACAGTACAGTACAGTACAGTTCAGCTTCAGATGTAAGATTTAAGCATTTAAGTTATAAGTTATTAGTTAGTTAGTTAGTTGTGTACGTTACCTACACGACCAAGGCCAATGTAATGAGCTTTGACACGGCATGCATTCTGACACTGACATTAATTGTTCCCGGATCAGCTTTAAACCTACAATCTGACTCTGACACTAACCATTTCGTAAGAATTTTTCGGACTCTGTTGTTTTCATCAATAAATACTGTTGATAGATCGCTCGGGCAATTAGCAATGCTGCAGAAACTTGCATGCAAAATTAAATAGCAATGCAGTGCAGTACTAATGCATCGCTGTGATTTTGTGATGATTTTGTACTTTTTGTACTCTAATTTTTCTACGCAATGCAGTTCTTAGAGCCCTCGGGCAGCTAGAAATGCTGTCCATTTTTTTATCACTAAGTTCACAATGGGGGTACCGCACCCCACTGAACTGCTATGCAATGCACTGCAATGCAGTGGCGGCACTACTGTGCAATGCAGTGGCCGCAGTGCAGTCGCACTGCATCTATATTCAGAAAAAAACAATAATTATTATAATCAAAGACAGACAGACAGACAGACAGACAGTACAGTACAGTACAGTACAGTACAGTACAGTACAGTACAGTACAGTACAGTACAGTACAGTTCAGCTTCAGATGTAAGATTTAAGCATTTAAGTTATAAGTTATTAGTTAGTTAGTTAGTTGTGTACGTTACCTACACGACCAAGGCCAATGTAATGAGCTTTGACACGGCATGCATTCTGACACTGACATTAATTGTTCCCGGATCAGCTTTAAACCTACAATCTGACTCTGACACTAACCATTTCGTAAGAATTTTTCGGACTCTGTTGTTTTCATCAATAAATACTGTTGATAGATCGCTCGGGCAATTAGCAATGCTGCAGAAACTTGCATGCAAAATTAAATAGCAATGCAGTGCAGTACTAATGCATCGCTGTGATTTTGTGATGATTTTGTACTTTTTGTACTCTAATTTTTCTACGCAATGCAGTTCTTAGAGCCCTCGGGCAGCTAGAAATGCTGTCCATTTTTTTATCACTAAGTTCACAATGGGGGTACCGCACCCCACTGAACTGCTATGCAATGCACTGCAATGCAGTGGCGGCACTACTGTGCAATGCAGTGGCCGCAGTGCAGTCGCACTGCATCTATATTCAGAAAAAAACAATAATTATTATAATCAAAGACAGACAGACAGACAGTACAGTACAGTACAGTACAGTACAGTACAGTACAGTACAGTACAGTACAGTACAGTACAGTACAGTACAGTACAGTACAGTTCAGCTTCAGATGTAAGATTTAAGCATTTAAGTTATAAGTTATTAGTTAGTTAGTTAGTTGTGTACGTTACCTACACGACCAAGGCCAATGTAATGAGCTTTGACACGGCATGCATTCTGACACTGACATTAATTGTTCCCGGATCAGCTTTAAACCTACAATCTGACTCTGACACTAACCATTTCGTAAGAATTTTTCGGACTCTGTTGTTTTCATCAATAAATACTGTTGATAGATCGCTCGGGCAATTAGCAATGCTGCAGAAACTTGCATGCAAAATTAAATAGCAATGCAGTGCAGTACTAATGCATCGCTGTGATTTTGTGATGATTTTGTACTTTTTGTACTCTAATTTTTCTACGCAATGCAGTTCTTAGAGCCCTCGGGCAGCTAGAAATGCTGTCCATTTTTTTATCACTAAGTTCACAATGGGGGTACCGCACCCCACTGAACTGCTATGCAATGCACTGCAATGCAGTGGCGGCACTACTGTGCAATGCAGTGGCCGCAGTGCAGTCGCACTGCATCTATATTCAGAAAAAAACAATAATTATTATAATCAAAGACAGACAGACAGACAGACAGACAGTACAGTACAGTACAGTACAGTACAGTACAGTACAGTACAGTACAGTACAGTACAGTACAGTACAGTACAGTACAGTACAGTTCAGCTTCAGATGTAAGATTTAAGCATTTAAGTTATAAGTTATTAGTTAGTTAGTTAGTTGTGTACGTTACCTACACGACCAAGGCCAATGTAATGAGCTTTGACACGGCATGCATTCTGACACTGACATTAATTGTTCCCGGATCAGCTTTAAACCTACAATCTGACTCTGACACTAACCATTTCGTAAGAATTTTTCGGACTCTGTTGTTTTCATCAATAAATACTGTTGATAGATCGCTCGGGCAATTAGCAATGCTGCAGAAACTTGCATGCAAAATTAAATAGCAATGCAGTGCAGTACTAATGCATCGCCGTGATTTTGTGATGATTTTGTACTTTTTGTACTCTAATTTTTCTACGCAATGCAGTTCTTAGAGCCCTCGGGCAGCTAGAAATGCTGTCCATTTTTTTATCACTAAGTTCACAATGGGGGTACCGCACCCCACTGAACTGCTATGCAATGCACTGCAATGCAGTGGCGGCACTACTGTGCAATGCAGTGGCCGCAGTGCAGTCGCACTGCATCTATATTCAGAAAAAAACAATAATTATTATAATCAAAGACAGACAGACAGACAGTACAGTACAGTACAGTACAGTACAGTACAGTACAGTACAGTACAGTACAGTACAGTACAGTACAGTACAGTACAGTACAGTTCAGCTTCAGATGTAAGATTTAAGCATTTAAGTTATAAGTTATTAGTTAGTTAGTTAGTTGTGTACGTTACCTACACGACCAAGGCCAATGTAATGAGCTTTGACACGGCATGCATTCTGACACTGACATTAATTGTTCCCGGATCAGCTTTAAACCTACAATCTGACTCTGACACTAACCATTTCGTAAGAATTTTTCGGACTCTGTTGTTTTCATCAATAAATACTGTTGATAGATCGCTCGGGCAATTAGCAATGCTGCAGAAACTTGCATGCAAAATTAAATAGCAATGCAGTGCAGTACTAATGCATCGCTGTGATTTTGTGATGATTTTGTACTTTTTGTACTCTAATTTTTCTACGCAATGCAGTTCTTAGAGCCCTCGGGCAGCTAGAAATGCTGTCCATTTTTTTATCACTAAGTTCACAATGGGGGTACCGCACCCCACTGAACTGCTATGCAATGCACTGCAATGCAGTGGCGGCACTACTGTGCAATGCAGTGGCCGCAGTGCAGTCGCACTGCATCTATATTCAGAAAAAAACAATAATTATTATAATCAAAGACAGACAGACAGACAGACAGACAGTACAGTACAGTACAGTACAGTACAGTACAGTACAGTACAGTACAGTACAGTACAGTACAGTACAGTACAGTACAGTACAGTACAGTTCAGCTTCAGATGTAAGATTTAAGCATTTAAGTTATAAGTTATTAGTTAGTTAGTTAGTTGTGTACGTTACCTACACGACCAAGGCCAATGTAATGAGCTTTGACACGGCATGCATTCTGACACTGACATTAATTGTTCCCGGATCAGCTTTAAACCTACAATCTGACTCTGACACTAACCATTTCGTAAGAATTTTTCGGACTCTGTTGTTTTCATCAATAAATACTGTTGATAGATCGCTCGGGCAATTAGCAATGCTGCAGAAACTTGCATGCAAAATTAAATAGCAATGCAGTGCAGTACTAATGCATCGCCGTGATTTTGTGATGATTTTGTACTTTTTGTACTCTAATTTTTCTACGCAATGCAGTTCTTAGAGCCCTCGGGCAGCTAGAAATGCTGTCCATTTTTTTATCACTAAGTTCACAATGGGGGTACCGCACCCCACTGAACTGCTATGCAATGCACTGCAATGCAGTGGCGGCACTACTGTGCAATGCAGTGGCCGCAGTGCAGTCGCACTGCATCTATATTTAGAAAAAAACAATAATTATTATAATCAAAGACAGACAGACAGACAGACAGACAGTACAGTACAGTACAGTACAGTACAGTACAGTACAGTACAGTACAGTACAGTACAGTACAGTACAGTTCAGCTTCAGATGTAAGATTTAAGCATTTAAGTTATAAGTTATTAGTTAGTTAGTTAGTTGTGTACGTTACCTACACGACCAAGGCCAATGTAATGAGCTTTGACACGGCATGCATTCTGACACTGACATTAATTGTTCCCGGATCAGCTTTAAACCTACAATCTGACTCTGACACTAACCATTTCGTAAGAATTTTTCGGACTCTGTTGTTTTCATCAATAAATACTGTTGATAGATCGCTCGGGCAATTAGCAATGCTGCAGAAACTTGCATGCAAAATTAAATAGCAATGCAGTGCAGTACTAATGCATCGCTGTGATTTTGTGATGATTTTGTACTTTTTGTACTCTAATTTTTCTACGCAATGCAGTTCTTAGAGCCCTCGGGCAGCTAGAAATGCTGTCCATTTTTTTATCACTAAGTTCACAATGGGGGTACCGCACCCCACTGAACTGCTATGCAATGCACTGCAATGCAGTGGCGGCACTACTGTGCAATGCAGTGGCCGCAGTGCAGTCGCACTGCATCTATATTCAGAAAAAAACAATAATTATTATAATCAAAGACAGACAGACAGACAGACAGACAGTACAGTACAGTACAGTACAGTACAGTACAGTACAGTACAGTACAGTACAGTACAGTACAGTTCAGCTTCAGATGTAAGATTTAAGCATTTAAGTTATAAGTTATTAGTTAGTTAGTTAGTTGTGTACGTTACCTACACGACCAAGGCCAATGTAATGAGCTTTGACACGGCATGCATTCTGACACTGACATTAATTGTTCCCGGATCAGCTTTAAACCTACAATCTGACTCTGACACTAACCATTTCGTAAGAATTTTTCGGACTCTGTTGTTTTCATCAATAAATACTGTTGATAGATCGCTCGGGCAATTAGCAATGCTGCAGAAACTTGCATGCAAAATTAAATAGCAATGCAGTGCAGTACTAATGCATCGCTGTGATTTTGTGATGATTTTGTACTTTTTGTACTCTAATTTTTCTACGCAATGCAGTTCTTAGAGCCCTCGGGCAGCTAGAAATGCTGTCCATTTTTTTATCACTAAGTTCACAATGGGGGTACCGCACCCCACTGAACTGCTATGCAATGCACTGCAATGCAGTGGCGGCACTACTGTGCAATGCAGTGGCCGCAGTGCAGTCGCACTGCATCTATATTCAGAAAAAAACAATAATTATTATAATCAAAGACAGACAGACAGACAGACAGACAGTACAGTACAGTACAGTACAGTACAGTACAGTACAGTACAGTACAGTACAGTACAGTACAGTACAGTACAGTACAGTTCAGCTTCAGATGTAAGATTTAAGCATTTAAGTTATAAGTTATTAGTTAGTTAGTTAGTTGTGTACGTTACCTACACGACCAAGGCCAATGTAATGAGCTTTGACACGGCATGCATTCTGACACTGACATTAATTGTTCCCGGATCAGCTTTAAACCTACAATCTGACTCTGACACTAACCATTTCGTAAGAATTTTTCGGACTCTGTTGTTTTCATCAATAAATACTGTTGATAGATCGCTCGGGCAATTAGCAATGCTGCAGAAACTTGCATGCAAAATTAAATAGCAATGCAGTGCAGTACTAATGCATCGCCGTGATTTTGTGATGATTTTGTACTTTTTGTACTCTAATTTTTCTACGCAATGCAGTTCTTAGAGCCCTCGGGCAGCTAGAAATGCTGTCCATTTTTTTATCACTAAGTTCACAATGGGGGTACCGCACCCCACTGAACTGCTATGCAATGCACTGCAATGCAGTGGCGGCACTACTGTGCAATGCAGTGGCCGCAGTGCAGTCGCACTGCATCTATATTTAGAAAAAAACAATAATTATTATAATCAAAGACAGACAGACAGACAGACAGACAGTACAGTACAGTACAGTACAGTACAGTACAGTACAGTACAGTACAGTACAGTACAGTACAGTACAGTTCAGCTTCAGATGTAAGATTTAAGCATTTAAGTTATAAGTTATTAGTTAGTTAGTTAGTTGTGTACGTTACCTACACGACCAAGGCCAATGTAATGAGCTTTGACACGGCATGCATTCTGACACTGACATTAATTGTTCCCGGATCAGCTTTAAACCTACAATCTGACTCTGACACTAACCATTTCGTAAGAATTTTTCGGACTCTGTTGTTTTCATCAATAAATACTGTTGATAGATCGCTCGGGCAATTAGCAATGCTGCAGAAACTTGCATGCAAAATTAAATAGCAATGCAGTGCAGTACTAATGCATCGCTGTGATTTTGTGATGATTTTGTACTTTTTGTACTCTAATTTTTCTACGCAATGCAGTTCTTAGAGCCCTCGGGCAGCTAGAAATGCTGTCCATTTTTTTATCACTAAGTTCACAATGGGGGTACCGCACCCCACTGAACTGCTATGCAATGCACTGCAATGCAGTGGCGGCACTACTGTGCAATGCAGTGGCCGCAGTGCAGTCGCACTGCATCTATATTCAGAAAAAAACAATAATTATTATAATCAAAGACAGACAGACAGACAGACAGACAGTACAGTACAGTACAGTACAGTACAGTACAGTACAGTACAGTACAGTACAGTACAGTACAGTACAGTTCAGCTTCAGATGTAAGATTTAAGCATTTAAGTTATAAGTTATTAGTTAGTTAGTTAGTTGTGTACGTTACCTACACGACCAAGGCCAATGTAATGAGCTTTGACACGGCATGCATTCTGACACTGACATTAATTGTTCCCGGATCAGCTTTAAACCTACAATCTGACTCTGACACTAACCATTTCGTAAGAATTTTTCGGACTCTGTTGTTTTCATCAATAAATACTGTTGATAGATCGCTCGGGCAATTAGCAATGCTGCAGAAACTTGCATGCAAAATTAAATAGCAATGCAGTGCAGTACTAATGCATCGCTGTGATTTTGTGATGATTTTGTACTTTTTGTACTCTAATTTTTCTACGCAATGCAGTTCTTAGAGCCCTCGGGCAGCTAGAAATGCTGTCCATTTTTTTATCACTAAGTTCACAATGGGGGTACCGCACCCCACTGAACTGCTATGCAATGCACTGCAATGCAGTGGCGGCACTACTGTGCAATGCAGTGGCCGCAGTGCAGTCGCACTGCATCTATATTCAGAAAAAAACAATAATTATTATAATCAAAGACAGACAGACAGACAGACAGACAGTACAGTACAGTACAGTACAGTACAGTACAGTACAGTACAGTACAGTACAGTACAGTACAGTACAGTACAGTACAGTACAGTACAGTTCAGCTTCAGATGTAAGATTTAAGCATTTAAGTTATAAGTTATTAGTTAGTTAGTTAGTTGTGTACGTTACCTACACGACCAAGGCCAATGTAATGAGCTTTGACACGGCATGCATTCTGACACTGACATTAATTGTTCCCGGATCAGCTTTAAACCTACAATCTGACTCTGACACTAACCATTTCGTAAGAATTTTTCGGACTCTGTTGTTTTCATCAATAAATACTGTTGATAGATCGCTCGGGCAATTAGCAATGCTGCAGAAACTTGCATGCAAAATTAAATAGCAATGCAGTGCAGTACTAATGCATCGCTGTGATTTTGTGATGATTTTGTACTTTTTGTACTCTAATTTTTCTACGCAATGCAGTTCTTAGAGCCCTCGGGCAGCTAGAAATGCTGTCCATTTTTTTATCACTAAGTTCACAATGGGGGTACCGCACCCCACTGAACTGCTATGCAATGCACTGCAATGCAGTGGCGGCACTACTGTGCAATGCAGTGGCCGCAGTGCAGTCGCACTGCATCTATATTCAGAAAAAAACAATAATTATTATAATCAAAGACAGACAGACAGACAGACAGACAGTACAGTACAGTACAGTACAGTACAGTACAGTACAGTACAGTACAGTACAGTACAGTTCAGCTTCAGATGTAAGATTTAAGCATTTAAGTTATAAGTTATTAGTTAGTTAGTTAGTTGTGTACGTTACCTACACGACCAAGGCCAATGTAATGAGCTTTGACACGGCATGCATTCTGACACTGACATTAATTGTTCCCGGATCAGCTTTAAACCTACAATCTGACTCTGACACTAACCATTTCGTAAGAATTTTTCGGACTCTGTTGTTTTCATCAATAAATACTGTTGATAGATCGCTCGGGCAATTAGCAATGCTGCAGAAACTTGCATGCAAAATTAAATAGCAATGCAGTGCAGTACTAATGCATCGCTGTGATTTTGTGATGATTTTGTACTTTTTGTACTCTAATTTTTCTACGCAATGCAGTTCTTAGAGCCCTCGGGCAGCTAGAAATGCTGTCCATTTTTTTATCACTAAGTTCACAATGGGGGTACCGCACCCCACTGAACTGCTATGCAATGCACTGCAATGCAGTGGCGGCACTACTGTGCAATGCAGTGGCCGCAGTGCAGTCGCACTGCATCTATATTCAGAAAAAAACAATAATTATTATAATCAAAGACAGACAGACAGACAGTACAGTACAGTACAGTACAGTACAGTACAGTACAGTACAGTACAGTACAGTACAGTACAGTACAGTACAGTACAGTACAGTTCAGCTTCAGATGTAAGATTTAAGCATTTAAGTTATAAGTTATTAGTTAGTTAGTTAGTTGTGTACGTTACCTACACGACCAAGGCCAATGTAATGAGCTTTGACACGGCATGCATTCTGACACTGACATTAATTGTTCCCGGATCAGCTTTAAACCTACAATCTGACTCTGACACTAACCATTTCGTAAGAATTTTTCGGACTCTGTTGTTTTCATCAATAAATACTGTTGATAGATCGCTCGGGCAATTAGCAATGCTGCAGAAACTTGCATGCAAAATTAAATAGCAATGCAGTGCAGTACTAATGCATCGCTGTGATTTTGTGATGATTTTGTACTTTTTGTACTCTAATTTTTCTACGCAATGCAGTTCTTAGAGCCCTCGGGCAGCTAGAAATGCTGTCCATTTTTTTATCACTAAGTTCACAATGGGGGTACCGCACCCCACTGAACTGCTATGCAATGCACTGCAATGCAGTGGCGGCACTACTGTGCAATGCAGTGGCCGCAGTGCAGTCGCACTGCATCTATATTCAGAAAAAAACAATAATTATTATAATCAAAGACAGACAGACAGACAGACAGACAGTACAGTACAGTACAGTACAGTACAGTACAGTACAGTACAGTACAGTACAGTACAGTACAGTACAGTACAGTTCAGCTTCAGATGTAAGATTTAAGCATTTAAGTTATAAGTTATTAGTTAGTTAGTTAGTTGTGTACGTTACCTACACGACCAAGGCCAATGTAATGAGCTTTGACACGGCATGCATTCTGACACTGACATTAATTGTTCCCGGATCAGCTTTAAACCTACAATCTGACTCTGACACTAACCATTTCGTAAGAATTTTTCGGACTCTGTTGTTTTCATCAATAAATACTGTTGATAGATCGCTCGGGCAATTAGCAATGCTGCAGAAACTTGCATGCAAAATTAAATAGCAATGCAGTGCAGTACTAATGCATCGCCGTGATTTTGTGATGATTTTGTACTTTTTGTACTCTAATTTTTCTACGCAATGCAGTTCTTAGAGCCCTCGGGCAGCTAGAAATGCTGTCCATTTTTTTATCACTAAGTTCACAATGGGGGTACCGCACCCCACTGAACTGCTATGCAATGCACTGCAATGCAGTGGCGGCACTACTGTGCAATGCAGTGGCCGCAGTGCAGTCGCACTGCATCTATATTTAGAAAAAAACAATAATTATTATAATCAAAGACAGACAGACAGACAGACAGACAGTACAGTACAGTACAGTACAGTACAGTACAGTACAGTACAGTACAGTACAGTACAGTACAGTACAGTTCAGCTTCAGATGTAAGATTTAAGCATTTAAGTTATAAGTTATTAGTTAGTTAGTTAGTTGTGTACGTTACCTACACGACCAAGGCCAATGTAATGAGCTTTGACACGGCATGCATTCTGACACTGACATTAATTGTTCCCGGATCAGCTTTAAACCTACAATCTGACTCTGACACTAACCATTTCGTAAGAATTTTTCGGACTCTGTTGTTTTCATCAATAAATACTGTTGATAGATCGCTCGGGCAATTAGCAATGCTGCAGAAACTTGCATGCAAAATTAAATAGCAATGCAGTGCAGTACTAATGCATCGCTGTGATTTTGTGATGATTTTGTACTTTTTGTACTCTAATTTTTCTACGCAATGCAGTTCTTAGAGCCCTCGGGCAGCTAGAAATGCTGTCCATTTTTTTATCACTAAGTTCACAATGGGGGTACCGCACCCCACTGAACTGCTATGCAATGCACTGCAATGCAGTGGCGGCACTACTGTGCAATGCAGTGGCCGCAGTGCAGTCGCACTGCATCTATATTCAGAAAAAAACAATAATTATTATAATCAAAGACAGACAGACAGACAGACAGACAGTACAGTACAGTACAGTACAGTACAGTACAGTACAGTACAGTACAGTACAGTACAGTACAGTTCAGCTTCAGATGTAAGATTTAAGCATTTAAGTTATAAGTTATTAGTTAGTTAGTTAGTTGTGTACGTTACCTACACGACCAAGGCCAATGTAATGAGCTTTGACACGGCATGCATTCTGACACTGACATTAATTGTTCCCGGATCAGCTTTAAACCTACAATCTGACTCTGACACTAACCATTTCGTAAGAATTTTTCGGACTCTGTTGTTTTCATCAATAAATACTGTTGATAGATCGCTCGGGCAATTAGCAATGCTGCAGAAACTTGCATGCAAAATTAAATAGCAATGCAGTGCAGTACTAATGCATCGCTGTGATTTTGTGATGATTTTGTACTTTTTGTACTCTAATTTTTCTACGCAATGCAGTTCTTAGAGCCCTCGGGCAGCTAGAAATGCTGTCCATTTTTTTATCACTAAGTTCACAATGGGGGTACCGCACCCCACTGAACTGCTATGCAATGCACTGCAATGCAGTGGCGGCACTACTGTGCAATGCAGTGGCCGCAGTGCAGTCGCACTGCATCTATATTCAGAAAAAAACAATAATTATTATAATCAAAGACAGACAGACAGACAGACAGACAGTACAGTACAGTACAGTACAGTACAGTACAGTACAGTACAGTACAGTACAGTACAGTACAGTTCAGCTTCAGATGTAAGATTTAAGCATTTAAGTTATAAGTTATTAGTTAGTTAGTTAGTTGTGTACGTTACCTACACGACCAAGGCCAATGTAATGAGCTTTGACACGGCATGCATTCTGACACTGACATTAATTGTTCCCGGATCAGCTTTAAACCTACAATCTGACTCTGACACTAACCATTTCGTAAGAATTTTTCGGACTCTGTTGTTTTCATCAATAAATACTGTTGATAGATCGCTCGGGCAATTAGCAATGCTGCAGAAACTTGCATGCAAAATTAAATAGCAATGCAGTGCAGTACTAATGCATCGCTGTGATTTTGTGATGATTTTGTACTTTTTGTACTCTAATTTTTCTACGCAATGCAGTTCTTAGAGCCCTCGGGCAGCTAGAAATGCTGTCCATTTTTTTATCACTAAGTTCACAATGGGGGTACCGCACCCCACTGAACTGCTATGCAATGCACTGCAATGCAGTGGCGGCACTACTGTGAAATGCAGTGGCCGCAGTGCAGTCGCACTGCATCTATATTCAGAAAAAAACAATAATTATTATAATCAAAGACAGACAGACAGACAGACAGACAGTACAGTACAGTACAGTACAGTACAGTACAGTACAGTACAGTACAGTACAGTACAGTACAGTTCAGCTTCAGATGTAAGATTTAAGCATTTAAGTTATAAGTTATTAGTTAGTTAGTTAGTTGTGTACGTTACCTACACGACCAAGGCCAATGTAATGAGCTTTGACACGGCATGCATTCTGACACTGACATTAATTGTTCCCGGATCAGCTTTAAACCTACAATCTGACTCTGACACTAACCATTTCGTAAGAATTTTTCGGACTCTGTTGTTTTCATCAATAAATACTGTTGATAGATCGCTCGGGCAATTAGCAATGCTGCAGAAACTTGCATGCAAAATTAAATAGCAATGCAGTGCAGTACTAATGCATCGCTGTGATTTTGTGATGATTTTGTACTTTTTGTACTCTAATTTTTCTACGCAATGCAGTTCTTAGAGCCCTCGGGCAGCTAGAAATGCTGTCCATTTTTTTATCACTAAGTTCACAATGGGGGTACCGCACCCCACTGAACTGCTATGCAATGCACTGCAATGCAGTGGCGGCACTACTGTGCAATGCAGTGGCCGCAGTGCAGTCGCACTGCATCTATATTCAGAAAAAAACAATAATTATTATAATCAAAGACAGACAGACAGACAGACAGACAGTACAGTACAGTACAGTACAGTACAGTACAGTACAGTACAGTACAGTACAGTACAGTACAGTTCAGCTTCAGATGTAAGATTTAAGCATTTAAGTTATAAGTTATTAGTTAGTTAGTTAGTTGTGTACGTTACCTACACGACCAAGGCCAATGTAATGAGCTTTGACACGGCATGCATTCTGACACTGACATTAATTGTTCCCGGATCAGCTTTAAACCTACAATCTGACTCTGACACTAACCATTTCGTAAGAATTTTTCGGACTCTGTTGTTTTCATCAATAAATACTGTTGATAGATCGCTCGGGCAATTAGCAATGCTGCAGAAACTTGCATGCAAAATTAAATAGCAATGCAGTGCAGTACTAATGCATCGCTGTGATTTTGTGATGATTTTGTACTTTTTGTACTCTAATTTTTCTACGCAATGCAGTTCTTAGAGCCCTCGGGCAGCTAGAAATGCTGTCCATTTTTTTATCACTAAGTTCACAATGGGGGTACCGCACCCCACTGAACTGCTATGCAATGCACTGCAATGCAGTGGCGGCACTACTGTGCAATGCAGTGGCCGCAGTGCAGTCGCACTGCATCTATATTCAGAAAAAAACAATAATTATTATAATCAAAGACAGACAGACAGACAGACAGACAGTACAGTACAGTACAGTACAGTACAGTACAGTACAGTACAGTACAGTACAGTACAGTACAGTTCAGCTTCAGATGTAAGATTTAAGCATTTAAGTTATAAGTTATTAGTTAGTTAGTTAGTTGTGTACGTTACCTACACGACCAAGGCCAATGTAATGAGCTTTGACACGGCATGCATTCTGACACTGACATTAATTGTTCCCGGATCAGCTTTAAACCTACAATCTGACTCTGACACTAACCATTTCGTAAGAATTTTTCGGACTCTGTTGTTTTCATCAATAAATACTGTTGATAGATCGCTCGGGCAATTAGCAATGCTGCAGAAACTTGCATGCAAAATTAAATAGCAATGCAGTGCAGTACTAATGCATCGCTGTGATTTTGTGATGATTTTGTACTTTTTGTACTCTAATTTTTCTACGCAATGCAGTTCTTAGAGCCCTCGGGCAGCTAGAAATGCTGTCCGGAGGACAGTGTCATCTCAATCATCTCACCATCCTCAGGAGGTTCTCCTGGTCCGGTTTAGCCTATTTGCTCACAAAGGTGGCCTAAAGTCGATTCATTTTTTATCAGAGACCAGTTTTATTTTTTTTTCAGATATTTCTTGGACTTGTCAAAATCTCGCTAGCTTTACCAGAACGGCCATTTTGGATTTTAGTCCTCTTATGATAACCATTCCACCCATTCAAGCACGACTATAGTCGTTTTAACCTTTTAGCCGCCAAATTATTCAATTTGAATTTTCACCCACTTGAAGTTGTGTCTCGCTGACGCGATCCACAACTTCAAGTGAATGAAAATTATTCAGATTTGACAAAATGGAGGTCAACTCTTTTCAAATCTTGCTGGTTGATGTCACATTTTACCTTTAACATATTTAAAATGTGGTACTTAATGTGCTAATACAAAATGAAAACCCGAATATATGCGGCACCGGCGGTTAAAGGGTTAACATGTTCAAAAATTGAAATGTAATGAGCTGATAAAAATGTAAAAAACGAATATGGACGGCAAGGGGTATTGTATCGCCGCCGTCACTTGTTTTGGCCACTGCTTTGACAGATTGAATTCATAATTCATACAAAGAAGTGGATCTCACATGAGTCATGTATGAACCTGATTAGATTTTCAGCTTTTCACTGATAATATAAATGGTCACCAATTTTTTGCAACTTGATTTTTTTTGACTGCACAATAGTGCCTTGGGAAGAGGGATATATGGGTTTTGAGATCTGCAAGTTCATTGACATTTCCCATTATCATGTGCCACCGAAAACGAGGTCTATGGCGGTCGTCTTGATTTGATCTATTTTAATAAAGTAATCTTATGTACACTAAAATGTCTTGAAACCTCTTTTATGTAGGTTTCAGGGTCAATGTCATTGTTCGTTTTCACGTGCGACCAAGCAATAGATTGTGGCGGCCATAGCATCTTCATTCCATCGATTTTAATTAATCGATTTTATGTTAAGCTAAATGTCTTGAAACATCGTACATGTAGGTTTTTGGGGTCTGGTCGGTTATTGGTGACAAACAAACATGGAAATAACTAAAATATTACAGAAATAAACACTAGCCAGATGTATAAACAAAACAATTACATTTATCACAAAGTCAGATCGAGTAAATCAGAAAGACATTGGCACAAAGTGAGCTGCAAACTACAAATCAATGGCAGAGACCAGTGTGACCAAGCGTAACCACTGACGGCTAACGATGAAATATTCAGCAAGTTTGAAAGCAGGATATTCAGCACAACATGTCGCTTACAATTGTTGCTGTCGATACCACTGGTGGTGGACTTTGTCACTGTTTAACCCTTACGGCGCGGGGCCCGACTTTATACGTCAGAATCTGACGTCTATAGACGTCAGATTCTGACGTATAAAGTCGACTCCCGCATTTAAATAATAGTAAGCCTACATTTATAATAGCCGTACACCGATAACATAGGTATTCAAACGAAGCGGAAAAAGCTAACTAAGACAAATTGAAAAATCCCTTAGCGCTCTCGCTTTACATACATATATTTCAACTCAGTATCGGCCATTTTGAAAAACCAAGATGGTGGCCAAAATCTGGACGTGCCAGCTTGCTTCCATCAAAATTCCTGTAGAGAAATATCTTAACTATTTGTGTGCCAAAATCCACAATTTTATCCAGAAGTGCACACCCATTTAACTAAGAACCCCTACTATAGCTATTAGTGCCGAAAAGTGACGTAAAGCAATAATTTACTGCTAGCACTACCAATCCATACTGGAAGGGGAACCACATTGTAGCTGTATTTTAAGGGTTCCGATAATGACATTTTTAACCGCAACGTTTTTTACTCGAATAATTATTCAGCAAAAAATAGGTTTCACCAAAGATGTCTACAAAACGTACTATTAATGAAATTAATAGTTATTTTAATCAAAACAGAGGTGGATCCATGGGGCGAATGGGAGGGAACAGGGACTCACACACAACTTTTCGGTCAAATAATTATAAAATGTGCACTAATTCACTTAAAAATCTTTGGGGCGGCGAATCACATATATTTTTTTAAATGATTAGTAGATTTTTTTGAAAGAAATAAGGGGTTTAAAATGCCCTGAATGAAGCCTTTACGCTACAGTTACTAGGTGGTTTCTATTTCAATATGGATTAGTAAGCCATTGTGCCGCTTTGTACCGAATTTGGTGCTTTTATCACACATTGAACCATTTTACTCAATATAATTTGTCAAAAAAGCGGTGCGAGTCCGCCACGCACTATAGACAGCCCCTGCTATGATTAAATAAACTGCTAAAATGATTAACGAACAGTTTTGTTAAAATATTTGGTAATACATAATTTAAAAAAATACCAGAATTTATTGAAAAAAAGGGGGGGTGAAAATGCTCTGAATGAAACCCTTACAATATAGTTACAAGGTGGTACCCTTTTCTCTGTGGATCATGATACTCTAGTGCAGCTCTGTACCAAAGTTGGTGTTTTTATCACAATTTGAACGATTCTCCCAAAATATGACTAAAATCTACTTGATGGAGGGGGAATACTATTTTTAGTAATGGTGTTACTAATTTTCATTTTTTGCAAAATGCCCAATAGTGCCAAGAGAGCATCATCCAGTTTCTCAATCTAGGGTATATCAAGATTCATAAAATGCAATAAAACATTGTATATACCCCAAGGCAAGCTTATTTCATGTTTATAAAAACTAATTCTTGCTTAAAGGGGCCAGCTTGGCCTGATGTGCTAATTAGTGTGTAATATAAGTTATGTGTGAGTATAAATGATACAATAACGTAAGACATATTTTCTTGTGCTGTTTCAGATTTTGCCGACATGGCCGGCCTGACACCACTGTCCAATCACAGCGCACGATGTTGTCCTCCCATGTATTTCATGGCACTTATAACCTGTGTTGTAATAGTTGTTTTGGTGATGATTGTCACTGACCCATCTGATCACTACAGTGTGAGATATCCTACACCTGTGAAACAAAATAGCTCAGTAAACAGCATGTTGAATCGTTCTGGTATCAACATGAGAAACGCATCAATGGCACATACATTTTTACCAAAACGTACCAGAAATCCCTTATTACAGCGCGACAGGTTGTCGGGGAGTACACCAATCTTGAGCTTGAATTACTCTCACATGAACCACAATTTAGAGAAAAAGAAATTACTTGTGGTATTATGGAGCTCAAAGTTAAGGAGCGTATTTCAATTCTTGGAACAACCAGAAGTATGTGAGTACACATACAATCATACTATGGTGGAACAGGCTGATTTTGTGTTTTTTCATTCGCGGTCCTTAGGGAATCTTGCTAAATTACCTAATAGAACACAAAGTCAGCGATGGGTGATTCATACCAAAGAATCTGCACAATCCGGCTCTTCAAGCAACAGATTTCTAGCCAGTCTGGCGAATTTGTTCAATTTCAGTTCACATTATTCCATCGGGGCTGATATACACTTCCCGTATGGATGGTGTGAAGATAGTTCTGCCAACGACGAATCAAGATGGCCGTCTTTTCCAAATAAAACTGGGTCGGTATTATGGATCGTCAGTAATTGTCATCCAAAAAGCAACAGGGAAAAATACGTACATAAACTTAAAGAGTATATTAAGGTAGATACATACGGAAATTGTGGTGGAAAAGCCCTGCTTAGAAACAACAATGATCTACGTGTTAGGTTATATCAGAAGTATAAATTTTATCTGGCCTTTGAAAACTCTTTCTGTACGGAATATGTCACTGAAAAGCTGTACCAAGTAATATCGGATGACAGTTTATATGTAATACCCATTGTGCTGGGTCTTGACGACTATGACATGCTGCCCAAAGATGCTATCATTGATGTACGTGATTTTAGTAGTCCAGAACTGCTAGCTGAACACCTTGACCACCTTAGCAACGACAACGAAGCCTTCATGAAGTACTTTGAATGGAGAAATAAACGAAAATGCTTCCTGAATGTTAACGATAATATGGGTGGTGTGACACTTTGTGATTCCCTTTGGAAGCTCTACAATAAGCCTACACCCAATGGCACAAGCGTGCTGTCGAAGAATAAACTTGATGAAACTTTCGGTATTCAGAATTGTGTAGCAGCTAACGAATTTTACAAAGGTCTTTTATAGGATTATGTGTAATGCGGGATAGTTGTAGTAAAGTAAGTCCACTTAAAACGTGGGATACTCTGCTATCATAAATATGTATAGTTTTATATTTAAATATTCATTGACATCCTGTCATTTGTCATTTTGATTGCATCTCTCACACCACGTACCAATATATTTATAGGCGCATGGTCTTTGACGGGATTATTACATGTGCATTACACTTTTAAATTCTAAAATGATAAACTTAAATCGCAAATGGTTTGGCTACTCCCACTTTTTCTCATTATCCATCATTTTTGAACTAGTTATCTTTATTTAGTAGTTTTTTGCAGGTAAGTGCTATTTATTCTGTTTAGGAATGCATAATATGAGACATCTTAACTTGCATGTAATTCATTAATTTCCACTCGCCTCTGCACTAAACATGATTTCAAATCCTGCCAAAGACATAATAACATGACCGCGTGTAGCTTAAAATGAAATTTCTTAAAGTGTCTCTTAGATACGAGGATTTTCATTTTTTTGTTCAGCTCTTTGCATGGAGCAAATAAAATGTTGTTGAACAGTTTACATTTACTCCAATGCACCAAATTCTGGACGTTTCTTCTGGGTATATGTTTGCGATGTAATCTCACCATAAAAATACAGCATACGTTTAAGTAATGATGAGAATGTGTGCGATCCACACACATGTTTCCACTCGGTATCGTAGGGGACGCGTGTGGGTGTGTTTAATTTTCTATTATTATTAAGAAAACTAATTTATTATGACCGGACAAATAATTATTTAATATTCACATATGCAATGAGTATTTATAATTGTATAAACTACATTCTTAGCAACAGAAAATAACTCTTCGATACTTTCTTGCAAGAATTAATTATTAATGTTAGATAATTGGGAATAATGGTCACCTCAGCATTCTATATAGGCCATGGGCTACAACCACCCTAGGTGTACCCCTCCCCCCACAATTCACCCGCACTAACTCTTTGTAAAGCCTTGATATACCCAAAACATGAAGTGAGATCTTAACAGGAAAATATAGTAACGAATTTAAATATTTTTATTGCTTATATGGGGTGGGGCCTAAGATTGTCTAAAATTAGGGGGTGGAGTTACGCAAACATATGTCGTAGCTGTTTTAGTTTACCAATCTACACATGCAATATACTACATAAAAGTTCCTCAATTGTCCGTTCTATTAGTGTATTGCATGGTGCAGTGGATTAAAGAGTTATATCTACCCATATATTGAACAATGTGTTTCATTATAAAATAATCAAAACGAAACAAAACAAACTAGTCAACCTGGCCAATGGAAACGAATTAAAAAACATAACAATTGGCCATATCAATATTTGACCGCTGTTTTCTAAACCCAGATGTGTATATACTTAACACAGAGTAGTATTCAGATTTGTACATGGCATAAATATTTCCAAAAGTAAAAATATTGCAGCCTTTTTTGAAAATGTGTGTATTAGCCTGGGCTGAATTATGTCATTGAACTTTGATCGACAGTGGGGATTTTTTTTCAGCTTGTTTTTACCAAATTTGGTGTAAGAAATTCAAATTTGTCAGATAACATTCTATATTTGGTTTCCGTCACCGTTAAATAACTAAAAAAATGGCCACCAAAACCACATACTTTTCTTGCACATTAATGTACAATTTCTGGTTTCTGCATGATTTGGAGTTAGCAAATTTATGACTGATGTCTCAAAATGACTTATATTTGATCTTCAAATTCAAAATGGCTACCGCCAACAAAAAAATAAAGGCGTTTTTTATGCATCTGAACTAGGTCTGACTATGAAAAATAAACATCCGAAATGTGTGTTTCGGCCTTCCAAGTCATGCAAAAACCATCAATTGAGCCGAGCCACAAATAAAAAGGTTTAATTTACATATTGATAGCCATGCTGTTTCTTGTTAATATAATAGGGTTAACATCCTATTTTTTTATGAAATTGTTGATTGCAGCGTACACTATCTATGAGCATACAAAACCACAGAATTTGCTATGTTGTGCATGCTTGATGGTAATAAAATTAGAAGTATATAATAAAATATTCATTGTCTACTATAATTTCTGGTAGCCTATATTGAAATGCATTGGGAGCACTAAAGTAAGTATGAGCATAGTTCACCCTCTTGAAGTTGTGGATCGCGGTAGCGAGTCACAACTCCCAAGTGCGTGAAAGGTGAAGGTTATTTTCTATCTACTAACTTTAAGTAATACATGACCTGGTCGAAAAGTGATAATGAACATTGTACTCTCAAAGAAGTGAAGCTTTATATTTCAAGTGCTGAAGTACTTTTATACAAAACATGGAAACCAGAGGTTTTTTCAATTTAACCCTTTGACCGCCAGTGTCGCATATATTCGGGTTTTTATTTTTTATTAGCACATGCATTAAGTACCACATTTTAAATATGGTAAAAATAAACTGTGACATCAACCAGCAAGATTTGAAAAGAGTTGACCTTCATTTTGTCAAATCTGAATAATTTTCACTCACTTGAAGTTGTGGATCGCGTCAGCGAGACACAACTTCAAGTGTGTAAAAATTTAAATTGAATAATTTGGCGGTAAAAGGGTTAAAGTCATCATAAATGTCTTAGTTAGCTATTTCTGATTCATTTGAATACCTATATTAGGACAGTCTCCACGCTGAAAGGTGTAATCATCTAAATCATCTTCCATCTAACTCAACAAATGCACTTGCTCCCCCTGGGGCGGTCGCCCTGGTGCAGTGGTTAAAGCTGCCTGTATGGTCGGAGATCGCGGGTTAGAGGTCCACTCTGGCCTTCAAGTTTCAAAGAAACAAAATGTTTCTTTCCCGCTCACTAGTAAATATTTGACTGCCAGGGCTCGAATTTCAAATCCTGTGTCTGGAGGGCAGTGTCATCTAATTTATCTCCTCATCCTCAGGAGGTTCTCATGGTCCAGTTTAGCCAACGTGTGCAGAAAGGAGGCCTAAAACCCTATTCATTGCATGTACTCCCCTCCCCCTACATGGTTCGCGCATTTAAACTGAGATGGTACGTAGGCCTATATCATGGAGTAATGATTGGATGTTAAGAAGAATCAACTGTTGTTCAGTAAATATGTATATTCAGAGGCGTTTCCACGGTGGAAGGGTTGCTCAAGGCATTCAGGGGGGGGGGGGGGGGAGATTTCCCACGGTATTCCAGTACCCACCTAAGGGACACAAAGGGTAACACAAAGGGTAATCCTAGGACCCTCCTTTTCATTATTTCATAAATGACATTACCACTGTCAGCAATAACTTTAACCCTTTGAGCCCTCACGATGCATTAAAGCATCATTTTACATCCCAGAAAACAGACTTAATTTTCCTACAACAAAGGGTTTTAGAACGAAAATTTCCATGCAACTTGTTCACCAATACATGACAATTTTCTTCAATTTTTCACCCACATCAAATCATCTTCATTCACTACAAGTCGAGAATTGCGACAGAAATTCGCGGCTTGTAGTACATGAAGATGACAATGTAAAGTCAGGCTTGAAAACGAAAATTTCCATGCAACTTGTTTGCCAATACATGGCAATTTTCTTCAATTTTTCACCCACATCAAATCATCTTTATTCACTACAAGTCGAGAATTGCGACAGAAATTCGCGGCTTGTAGTAGATGAAGATGACAATGTAAAGTCAGGCTTGAAAACGAAAATTTCCATGCAACTTGTTTGCCAATACATGGCAATTTTCTTCAATTTTTCACCCACATCAAATCATCTTCATTCACTACAAGTCGAGAATTGCGACAACAATTCGCGGCTTGTAGTGGATGAAGATGACAATGTAAAGTCAGGCTTATAATTAACACTTATAATATAATTTTATGCAGATGACACGACTGAGTCAAAGAATATCACTCCTGATGAATTAAAAAATATATAGATATATTATGAGCTCATTAAGCATACACCGATCGGCTAAAATAAAAAAGCTGTCGCCGAATAAGAATAAATGAGAGTTTATGCTTTTCCATATGGGCGGACGTAAAGTGAATTATCTTGAAATATTAAATAAAGATAGATACTATACCCTTGAAAGAAGTTGACACTTTTGACTTTTGGGCGTACTAAAAAACCTACAGTGGGGAACCCACATCAATACAATAATTGCATGTAAACGTCCCAGAACATTCGGATTAATGCATAGATTAAAACACTATGTACCAACACATTTGTTGCTTATTATATATTCCAGCCTGATATCACTACATCTCAACTATGCCATTTAATAATACACATATGATATCGAAGCTACACAATTAGGCACTTGGGATAATCACAATAAATAGTTATATATCACATACCGAAACATAGATCAAAGCTTGAAACCTACTAAAACAGAAGACCTACACAAATTAATTCAATATACATTTATTTTTAGGTTACGTAACAACAAATTACCGACATATTTCAAGTCTATATATCCTTATCCCTTAATGCCATCCAGATTCATAAAACAATAAATAAACACCACCTTGTTATACCCAAGGTTAAACATGAATTTGCCAAAAAGTCAAAAGAAAAAAATTAAGAATAGTTTTACTACAATCTTCAGAAAAAGAAACGATATAAGTAACTAAACAGTCAAATATAATTAAATAGTGGATAATTTCTGAACCTATGACCGATGTGTCCAGTGGCCAACGTGCCAGCGATACAGACTGTATCTTAACGAGGGTGTCCTGATAAATTTAAAACTAAAGATAATATAAACATATTCGTTGTATGCTGGAAGTATGATTGCTTGATCAATTGACTGACTGACTGACTGACTGACTGACTGACTGACAGATTGACTGATTGATTGATTGATTGATTGATTGATTGATTGATTGATTGATTGATTGATTGATTGATTGATTGATTGATTGATTGATTAATTGATTAATTGATTAATTGATTGATTGATTGATTGATTGATTGATTGATTGATTGATTGATTGATTGATTGATTGATTGATTGATCACACATCATTTACCACACATCATTTTTATACTAGTTTAGTGAGTGCTGGTGATAAAACAATCACTCACTCAAATATAATTGACAATCGTGTATGTATTTATTTGAGTTACTTTTAATTTTCTAATATTTGGCATAAAAAAATAATCACTGATATAAAAATCATCCCTGTTTTAACATGGTGACATTTATTGTCCCTTTATGGAGAGAAATGGTATAAAAATGCTCCACTGATCACGACAGACACTGCCTCTTAAGGTCCTTAAGTTTCTGAGAATAATAATTTTTATTTATTCCAAAACATAACAAAAATTCACAATGATTGTCAAGAAAACTTCCTCAGTCAAAACACTTTATATAAATCATAACATCTGAAATTGCAATAAAACCACTCAGTTCTGAGAAATAAGACTACGGAGAGCTAATTATCCTTCTGAGGACTATATACAGCTGTCATTATATCAGCAACAGATACAAACATTATGACATTAATATTTATTAAAACATCCTCTAATAATCGACACAAAATAATATTGTCTAGTTGAAGTGAAGTGCAGTAATATTTGTTCAGAACGTAAGTATATAGACGTCAAATATTATGCATTTTATTCTAGAATAGGTACATGCAATGTATAGTATCCATAACATTCACCATATAGTGTAATAAATTAAATTTATAAAATAAACACCTATAACGCTGATAACAGTATTATTATTTCAATCCCAATGGCACGCTCATTACGCATCAATACATTTTCTTGGTATAATGAAATATTGTGTAACAGTTTATTGGTGGCATCTAAATCAATGTTACTCATGATGTTCAGTATAATACGTAGTTCAGTATAGTTTTGACGATGCTTTGTGGCTTCTGGAATAAACAATAAGAAAAAAGCTACAACTAACTCCGGTGTCAGATCTCCATGTAAACCAATGTACATTATGAGAGCTTTAGAACTCGGCATAAAGGCACAAGTAGCTAAAGCTGTGGTACCTTCCAACGGAACAGCGAATACATTATCATCCCCAAAAAAGACATGCTTGTTACAATTGTCTGGTGAAGGAATCAGTAGCTCTACACCAACCATGATACAATCATGAAGAAACAGGTTCCTTATTAAACGGTTATCTTTCATGATGTCAGTCACGTCTTCTGTAGATAGCCTGCGGACTCTGGGGTATTTTTGTCGCGCGCAATTTAGTTTTTGGTTACAGTAAATCTCTACTTCCTTAATGCTCACGCCATCTGCCATGTTGATTATCTCCTGAAAAATAAATAAAACACGCTGTAGATCTATAGCATTTTTACTGGAAATTGACATATTTTTATTCGCTCACTCTTTGGGCGAAAGATATAACATCTCTCAGTCGAGTTTGGTCAAAAGCCACGTGGAATTTAAGGTGTTTATCTCCTACCGAGGATTTAGGTGCTATAGAAAATTATTAATATTATAAATATTAATATTACTCCACAAGGTGTGGTTACACCATTTGAACACCGAGGTGACGAATCCCTTTGTAAGGTTAACCATGGTCCACACACAGTTTAACCAGTGTTAGTTCAGCCAATAGAAACATCCATGTTTGACTACAGGACCCCTGGTGTCGTTGGCTTTTGGTTGATATAATGATATAATTTTTCAAATCCGAATAATGTCAGTGATTTGAAGTTGTGAATCGCGATAGCGAGACACAACTTCAAGTGGGTGCAAATTTAAATGGAGTAGCTCAGAGCTGTAGGGGTAACCTACTGTGCAGTATTTTCACCCTTCTCTGGAGGTGAAATTTATTTTTGTATCTGTAACATTGGCACGTTTGATCTTCAACATAAAGTTATAATAGCATATTTATTCTGTTTTGTAATATATTATACTCCTCGTATTAATTTTACGTGTCTCATTGGAATATTGTTCTCCAATAGTTACTCTGGTTTGACTGTGTGCAGTGGCATCAGAAATATACCATGTACATGCCCATACATATACCTTGTTTGGTTTGGGCTTACATGTGTTTACATGTGTACATCAATACAATTCAAGTGACAATTGTGTCTCTAAGTTCTATTGCAAACACTGTTTTACACTATTCTATCACATTTTCGGTAATTTTATGTTTTAAATACTTGTACAAATTGTGCTGTGTTATCTTTTGAGTGTGTTTATGAGAGGGTGCATCAATGTAATTACTAGTGTACTTCTTAAGATTAAACAAATTTATTTCATGCAAGTAGTTGATCTAGAAAAAAAGTCCGTGTTTGTTACACTTATGCTAATGAACTAAGTATGTCATCCACTACACTAAATGAAAACTAGATTACCTTGCTCAGCATCAGCCAGTTATTTTGTACTGCCATATATATGCTATGGAGCTATTGTTTCAGGAGCTCATCTAGGATTGCTTCAAAAAGATCTGATACATTATCAATGTGGAAGCTTGTCGGTTTTTTTATTCTATGTGCTTTTCTGAACATTGTTTTGCAAAATGCACAAAAAATCTGTACCAAACACTTCACTGTACCAAAAATGGCGGTACCTGGTTGAGACAAAAGTCATTTTGCTTCTGCTGTGCACGTTTAAAAAGAATGAATAACAATCGGCCCTGTATCTTACTATTCAATCTGGCTGATATCTCGAATGCTGTGCATCTGCGTGGGTTTGCAGCAAAAAAAACGTTGGCTATTTGGTTTATATATATAGGTTTTTCTAAACATTTTTTCAAATAAAATGTTGGCTATTTGGTTCCTATTAAATTTTCTGAACATTTTATTTTCTGACGGCTATTTTGAAATAGAACAATTTTTTGAATTATTTTATTTCTAGACAATTTTCTGAACATTTCATTTTTTTGGTGGCCGTTTTGAATTTTTGTCAGCCATTTTGATTGATGCAAATTGTTCACGATTCTGCAATTGTACTGCATACTTCTATTACTACTAATATATCCCCAACTATGAATGTCACTCCTTTTTAGTCTCAGATATCAGCCATTTTGTTCGTTGTTGGCCATTTTGGATTTATGCGAATTTGATTTATGTTATTTTTTACGATCGTACAATGTTATGCTGTTATAAAATGTTACTACACTGCCAATGTACTAAATGTCTCTCCTTTTTTAGCCTCATTCGCACCGTTTTCGTGATATGACAATTTCAAGTACTCAAATGGATTGTCATTGAGACTTTTGTGACCTTTGACCGCATACCTCATCTTTATTGGTCTGATCGGTTAGAAAAGAGACTACAGGATACCTCATCACCCAAAGAGTATTGGAGTCAGATGTCAGGTTCATCGATTAAAATTTCGTAATGGACGTAGTGGAACATTCAAAATAAATAAAACTAAAACTGCATAATAATCTAAATTGTATGCATCAATTGATCAAATTGGAATTTAGTTTTATAAAGATATGTCACGTAACTGCAATCGAATTTATATTTGCCAATCTTTTTCCTCTTCGATTTGAGTCTGTAAAAACGTTGACGTTGTAAGTGCGCCCTCGTGTTCTCTGTAATTTGGGGTAAAGTTTGATAATTTCTAAGTTAGCAAACTCCAACAAAGCGGCAAGCACTCTGGTTGATCTCATGGCAGGGTCAGTTCTTCCACTTCCAATATTAGCGCATCGTCCTCCGTCATTGACAAAGACCTCCACATACGACACCTGAAATATTAAAGTCAAAATTATACCTTTCTGATTGTGATGAGTATGTTGATAATGCCAACCCGTTTTAAGTTGTGGATACTGACAGAGAAACTCAAATTTAAATGACTTGGCAACTTAAAGTCAAATGATATTTTTTTGCTTCTTATATTATAGGGACTGGTCCAGGCTAAAATCATAAAAAATCGGTGATTTTATAACGGTCTACTATTTTGTTATAACGGTTTATAACAAAATAGTAGATCGCTATAACAAAATATCAGACCGTTAAAAAAGGATAGTAGACCGTTATAACGGATTAGTAGACCGTTATAACGGATTGGTAGGCAGCTATAACGGATTAGTAGACCGTTGTAACGGATTAGTAGACCGTTATACCAGATTAGTAGACCGTTATGGCGGAACTCTAGACCGTTATAGCCAAATACTAGACCGATATAACGAAATAGTATACCGTTGTAACGAAATACTAGCCAGTTATAACGGAATAATAGACCGCTATAGCGCAAAATTGAACCGTTATAGCAGAATAGTAGACCGTTAAAACGGATTAGTAGACCGCTATGACAAAATACTATACCGTTATAACGAAATGCTAGACCGTTATAACGGGATAGTAGGATAGTTATGGTAGCATACCTTGCTAAGTTACTCCCGTGGCGCGATAGCACAATAGTGCGTAATATACATATACAGATACAAAAACGAATTAGTAAACAAATTAGTAAACCGTTTTAATGGATGAGTAGACCGTTATAGCGAAATAATGTACCGTTATTACGAAATACTAGACCATTATAGCGGAATAGTAGATTGTTATAACGGACTAGTGTGGTGTTATAAGGTCTCACCACCCCAAATGCCAGTCCTATTGAAACGCATGTATAATGCCGACATTCTAAGGGTCGAAATCACCACTTTCGTCCCTAGCTACCCCCCTATGTGACACACCATAATAAAGCATAAACTGACTTTTTCAAAAACAGGTATGAAAATGGTATGCTAACTTCCTGAGTTTTGAGCTACGCTCCCATGTTGGTAAAAAGGTCCGTTTTGCCCAGATCTCCCGAAATATTCATACACCCATTCCCAGAAAAGACACAAATCCTTCTTACCCCCTATATCCATCCGAAAATCTCACAACACAGTATAGCTCATGCCATGCATGAAGAAAACAATGTGGGCTTCCAAATTATCCACACAATTACAACATTCCTGTATTTTTTTAATTCACCAGAAGCGGAAACAATCATGTAAAGCAGTACTTTATAACGGCCTCTCTAGTCAGTGGCCACCCTCCTTTGATTTCGGCTCATTTAGGGTGGTGAGACCTCTTTTTTGTATTATTTTTTTCAAACAAGGATGGGACAGCAAGTTGTTCTGAGCAATATATTACTTAAATTTTTCGAATACATCGAATGCTTTTGCTTTGGGAGCTCTTTTATTAAGCACTGATATTGTGAAAATCAGCTCGTTTCCCGTAATTTTGCAGGAAACGTGGTTGAATGAAGTTACAGTTCTTACTCTTATTTAATCACAATAGGTAGTCATGGTGACCATTTATTATTTAGAATTATGAAGAAAAATAATATATCAATCGAGATAAATGGTAATGACATTACAAAAGATTAAAAGTTCCGTATTTTTCGTCTATTTATTTGTACCCATACAGCAAGTCAAAGTAGCAAAGAAAGCATGCTATCTGCGAATTACTAACCCAAACACGCCCTCCTGAGCATATCTTCCAGTTGTCACATCCATCCATCAAATATATGTATTTTATTCAAAATTTTACTTAATTTGTTGCATCGACTATCAGAATACAATTAAACACAGATTAAATATTTTTCTTTCTATTCAACAGCAGGAACATCAGAATATATAATCCTAACCCTGCTTCAATGCCCTGTACACACATGGTCTCACCAACCCTAATGCCAATCTTATTGAAACGCATGTATAATGCCGACATTCTAAGGGCCGAAATCACCACTTTCGTCTCTACTTACCCCCCCCCTATGTGACACACCATAATAAAGCATAAACTGACCTTTTTCAGAAACAGGTCCGAAAATGGTATGCTAACTTTCTGTGTTTTGAGCTACGCTCCCATGTTGGTAAAAAGGTCAGTTTTGCCCAGATCTCCCGAAATATTCATACGCCCATTCCCAGAAAAGACACAAATCTCACAACACAGTATACCTCATGTCACGGCTGAAGAAAACAATGTGGGCTTCCAAATTACCCGAACAATTACAACATTAATGTATTTTTTTTATTCACCAGAAGCGGAAACAATCAAGTAAAGCAGTACTTTATGACGGCCTCTCTAGTCAGTAGCCACCCTCCTTTGATTTCGGCTCATTTATGGTGGTGAGACCATAACAAAATACTAGACCGTTATAACGAAAAATTTATACTAGACCGTTATAGCGGAACGGTATGTCGTTATAACGGATTAGTAAACCGTTATAACGAAATACTATACCGTTGTAATGGAATACGAGGCCTTTATAACAGAATAAATGTGCTAAGTAGTTAATATTATATATCCTATTTGATGGTTGTGAAAGGTTTAGGCCTATAAATAATAATCAGATGTGGTCCCGAATTAGAAGACACTGTTTTATTGACCAAACTTATTGAAGGAGACATGGTTGCTACATGAAACTAGTAATTGTATAACCAATAGGCCTAAATCCAATTAAATTAATGGAAATCACGATAATAAAATTCTGATCTGTCTTTAAATTATCAGATATGGCCCACCTGCATAAAGTTAGGTTGGTGTAGATAAATGTGATTCTCGAAAAATTGAATAGATGCCACCAGACTGAAGCTCAGGCTCATTTAAGTGAAGAAACGTTTGAAAAAGAAATTGGAACAGCTCTGAAGAATATATGTGATCATGGTAACAGTTTTTGCCAGTTTGACCTTGAAATGACCTTGACATGACCTTCAAATTGCTTTCGGGTGGTACTCCAGTAAAACACAACCCCACCCCATGTCAAACTTCATAACTTCGTGCTATGGGAGCACAAGGAAATGTTTTACAATGCTGCATAATTTGGCCCGCTCAACCACATATTTAGGAAGGAGCGTAACAAGTGGAATACCTAGGTTGATAGGTTAATATTGCCCTTTATATCCTAAAATGTGTGTGGAAAATACATAGGACAAAGAATATGTCAAAACTAGTCCTCTGTAAAAAAATCTCTGCACAACAACAGCATGGAAATGGATACAAAGTGGACATTTTAACTATTTTCTGCAAGTTTGACCTTTCAATGACCTTGACATGGCATTGACATTTAAGTGACCTTAACATGGCCTCTGTGTTATGTTTATTAATTGAAAACAGTCTCTTCGAATATTTGACACACTTTTGGGACACAGAAACAAATCATAGATATTTTAATATACAGTTTTCACTACTGTTTGACTTTGCCAGTGAATATTTTGACCTTTCGAGGTCAATGACCTCTAGAGGTCATCAGAGGTCAAATCCAGTTTACCTCCACATCTTAAAATGACCCTTGGGATATGTTCCACAAGTGGTAGAAATTTCATGCTTTAATCATAAAAAGCACAATAGGTTACCTTATCTGCTAAACTAACTAACAAGAAGTCCCTGATGACCAAGCCACCTGAGGTATCAGGTTGATATATGGGCAAAGCCCGCGACTTCAAGACTTTTCCACAAGCTACATATCAAAAAATCAACTTCTCACTAGACCTCTTTTTGCAACTTTTTTTTAAATATCTGTTATTTTGTGGCGACATGAACATAAATTCAATTTTCCAAGGAACAATATACTACTTTTGGGAATTCTCTTTTTTAATAAAATCACTACTATATGTTCGTCAAATTCAAACAATTAATCTTCCACAAACTGCACCCACTCATGAACAGTGACCTGTCCAAGACGAAAATTTAAGCTGGCGACATGCAAAAAATGTCATTTTTATGGCATTCCAGTGGTCAAAACCACATTTTTTCTTTTCTAAGCTATGGATAACTATACATTTTCTGAAAGGTCTATGCATGAATTAAATGATAAAGCTATTTAAACAAAAGTGGAGGTCACTACAAACGAGAACACTGCAGGGGTCACATGATTCTTGAAGTGGCGGGTTTTGCCCATATACTGATATCACTAGATGATTACTCTGGATAGTCTGTAGTTGACAACCATGTCAAAAATAAGAAATACGGGAATTTCGTCTCTATATTTAGCCCAACTGGTAAGTGCGCAGCACAAAAAATAAAAAACGTTTGCAGTTCTAGTCTATGGACATGTTTACATCATATGGTAATATTAAGAAGCCAAAATAAAATCACCGATTTTTTAAATTATTTTAGACCTAGGCATGTCCCTTTAATATAAAAATGATAATAATGATAATGTTTGAACTTACAGCTTGTTTGTTTTTCTCAGCAACAAATAAATATTTTGATGGATGAGCCAAGCGTTCATGATATAAAAAAGGAAGATAATCTCTACCAACGGAGAGGATGTCTGTGCCATTTGGAACAGCTTTACTGAACTTAATGATATCGTCATAATCATCAGCTGAAGCTCTTCTTAGTGTTAATCCTTCCGGAATATCAGCCAGTTCATCTTGATAGATGCGTCTGTACAAAGCCTTGTCTTCAGCAGAATACATCATGTTGTCTTCTTTATCTAGAATATACAAGTACTCATACATTTTGATATTGGTTAGCGGTTCTATATTTCTGAATCGCGAGTCTAGTAGAAGATCTTGAAGGAGATAACAACCACTTGAATACATACAATCAGACTGATAATATGGGATGTTTAGACGAAGTACGAGTATAGACAATATCTTATTGAAATATCACACAACTCATAAGCAGTACACAAATTTTAGAAATTTGGCTGCAGAAATTCCGGCTGATTAATGTCAAGGTTGTAGGCTTGAGGCCTACATATAGGTGGCGAAATAGAGTGATACTCTCGACAAGTGATTGACACAGGTAAAAGTGGAAATGAGATTATCGCTGTAGCAGATAGAGTGTATATTAATGGCCTCGGCAGAATAATTTCCCGAATTGGTGACTATCGTTATTGTATATAGCATTGATTACAAATTACACAAATACGCCTATTATTGTGGTAATTTCGCAATAGTAATGTTTATAACAGCATTATTGACCTATCCACCTTGATAATCAACCTTTACAACGATGAAACCATGAAAACCAAAGGGTTTTTTCTATTTGAAATCGTCATAAATGTCTTAGTTTCCGCTTCATTTGAATGCCTGTGTTAAGGGCAAACGATCAGTAGCCTATAACTATTTCACTCTATAAGCCCGGCAGATCGACTTTCGACCTGAGATTATGACGTCTATATCGTCAGCATGTGAGCTAAAGAATGATCTGATGATACATGATAAAGAATGATACATAATACATATACTCGCCGTCAAATTAATGGGGTTAAAGAGGAACGTCGTAATTTCAATTCATTACATGTCAAATGGGCTAACTTTTGCAATACGCTATATAATTTTACGAAATTTTCAGGGCTGTTAGGATTTGAATAGAAAATGGCCTTTGCAAAATTTGAAGAAAATCGGTTTAGAATTAACGGACAAATCGCCGAAAATCATGCGATCCTGGTTAATTTGACGGCGAGTATAGTATGGTTTATGAATTGAATGAGGGAATTTATATTAGTATACTGTATGTGGTGAAGAAAATATAAATTTAGTGTTTGAGTTTTTGTAAAAAAGAGGTTCGGGAAACCGAGAGAAATTTTTGGTGAGATAATCGGAAGAGATAAATTTGTGACTTTAACCCTTTAATCGCCAAATTAAAAAAGCGTAATTGTGACGCGATCCACAACTTCAAGTGAGTGAAAATTATTCAAATTTGACAAAAAGGAGGTCAATTTTTTTCCAATATTGCTGATTGATGTCATATTTTTTTTCTTTAACATGTTAAAAAGGTGGTAGTTAATGTGCTAATAAAAGATGAAAACCCGAATATATGCGACACCGGCGGTTAAAGGGTTAAGAAGCTATGGGGCGGGGGCCCTGGTTAAGTGGTTAAGGCTGCCTGCATGTCTCAAAGAAACAAAATGTTTCCTCCCTGCTCACCTGTAAAGATTCAATATGAAACTAGGAATTTGTTATGAATGACATGTAAAAATCCCAGGTATTTCCCAGGTAACATCTCACTCCTGAGACCACTGGGGGAGTTATCTGGAAGGATCCACTGACCTTATCTGCTGGCTATTGAAAAATTGTGTATGTTGTAGCTTAACGGCGAGATCATGAGCGCAATGTGTACGGCCTATAGGCCTACATTTTGAGCAGACAATGGAGAAGACCCGATGACGTTTTGTGCCAGATTCAGTTACACAGAGCTCTGTGTAGCCTGTTCCAACCAGACACAGACGGCACGCGCGTCTCAAAAAGCCGACAGTTCTCCCTGCAAAGATGAGGACTTGACCCGATGTTTTTTTCAATGTTGGTCCAGCGCCGTTGGCGGTGGGCCAATATTGAAACAACGTTTGTCGGCGCCGGGACCGTCTTTATGCGTCAGAATCTCAACCAGTAGACGTCAGATTCTGACACATGAAGACGGTCCTCGCACTGAAAGAAGTAAAATATTTATAACAGTCATAGACCCATAGCATATGTATTCAAATAAATCGGAAAGAGCCATGGTCTGACGTTTAGCAGCTTAATAGTTTCTCAGTATTTTCAAGCGATTCTTGAAATGCAATAAATAAAGATTTGAGGGGTTGTCGGGAGATAGGACTTTATATTTCAGAATAATCACTTTAAATTTGAGACGTGATGTAATGAGTGGTCAATGCAGTGACTTGAGCAGAGGCCTAGACTCAGATGATACATGAAGGCCTTCATGTGGACTATTGTTACCCTTAGTTCAAACATAACAAAAAAACAGATTCCTGTAGAATTCTGAATTAATTTGCTATGTCGGTAATTTTGATTACTGGCTCCTAGCTACTAGTTCAGCATTCAAATGACTACGCCAGTCAGTTTACATATATAATCCATACATTTAATCTGTGAATTTATATTTATACATATATTATATTTGTAGCTGCTAAATAATGGTGTGTTTCTGTATAAAACAGTCTTACCGTCTCGTAAAATGCTGAATTTTAGCTGTTGTCTGTCGATTCCGGAAACAGTATCTGTCTTGACGATATATATAGCACTGTACCATGTTATGATCTATGTCCGATCGTTATCAGGTTTTATATATATCCCGGTAGGTCATCAATACAATATACTGGTAACATCAATATAAGTGGGTCGGCATCACCATCTTCCCTGCGCCCTGTTATTACCTACCGACACGATCAGGCTGCTCAACGCACTTGACAAACCTATCCACATGCATTGACAGCCGTTTGACGAAACAGCAAGCTTTGTAAAAACGACACTTCTACCGAAACACATGAGGTGTCACGAAACTGAGACGTAGGCCTATATTTCGTGTGCCTATTAAAACTATTCCATTTCCAGTTGGTGACACATATATTCGGGTTTTCATTTTATATTAGCATATTAAGTACCACATTTAAAATATGTTAAAGATAAACTGTGACATCAACCAGCAAGATTTGAAAAGAGTTGACCTCCATTTTGTCAAATCTGAATATTTTTCACTCACTTGAAGTTGTGGATCGCGTCAGCGAGACACAACTTCAAGTGGGTAGAAATTTAAATTGAATAATTTGGCGGTTAAAGGGTTAAAATGCTGAAATATGTTTGGAGAACAATGTCTTTGTTAGCTGTTTCCGCTGAATGCCTATGTTATGGGTTTACGGCCAATATAAATATTTCCTGTGCTTCAATCGTCTTTGGACGTCAGAATCTACTCTCTACAGACGTAAGATTCTAACCTATAAAGAATATCTCCGCGCTAAAAGGATTGAGACCAGTGGACTAACTAAGCACTACAAGCATTTCTGACTGTTGGTCATATAGTATCTTGCATTAGTGACCCTGTTGACATGTCTGCTTGACTAATTACGCAATACTGTACACAAGAAAACACGCATTCTTCTCGTCCCAAACAAATGTGGGCGGGGGCCTTAGGGTAGTGGTTAGCACCGCTGCCTTTCACGCCAGAGTTCGGGGTTCGGCTCCCGGTCCCGGCGGTTTGAAAGAAACAAAAAATGTTTCTTCCCCATCCACGTGTGAAAGTCAGTATTGTGGGGAGCCTCCGTGACCGAGAGGTAGCGTGCTCGGCCTCAGACCGCCAGGGCTCGAATTTCGAATCCTGTGTCTGGAGAACAGTGTCATCTCAATCATCTCACCATCCTCAGGAGGTTCTCCTGGCCCAGTTTAGCCTATATGTGCACAAAGGTGGCCTAAAGCCCGATTCATTTCATTTTTTCCAAACAAATGTGGTGATTTATGCTTTTATATGTGTCGTAGGAGGGTTTTTCCTCTGTCGTCGTAGGATGAGTCAACCCATCCCAAATGAAAACCTACAGATCAATATAAGAATACAATAATCTCATTCACTTTCTAAAGCATAATTCACAATGTTATTAATGTCACATATTTATCACATCGTTACCAAATATACTTTATTCTTATGAACTACATAAACACTGCTGAGCAACAATTACATGAGCTTCATGTAGGCCTACCCTAACTACACCATGTTGACACATGACCAGCATCAACGTTGCACTGACATTCATACAAGTAGTACGACCACTTGATCTTCATCAACGTCGTGGTAGACACCTACATGTAATTCACCTAAATAATAATCGACATCGTCAACACATTTCTTATTAAAGTGAATGAATAAAACTAACATCACCAAACGTATCTCAATTGAAAAGCGATATTCTTCACACGACGGCAAACAACGCCAACTTCTAATAATTAAATAAATTCTTTATTTAATTAATCGTTATATTATTTACTAATTAATATAACTACACGGCTAATCAATATAGCTACACGGCTAATCATTAACTATCGATACTTCAAATACAAAACTACTAGGTCTCTACTTGAAAACTCACCCTATAAGTGAGTCAAAGTAAACTGGACGACGGCTCCTGGCTGTGCCTCAAACGGTGGTCAGAATGGAAAGGATTCAAACTTGCCTAGCGAAATAGTCATGTGATGGTCCGAGAATGACGGACATATAATAAATTATAAGGTTACACCTCACCAGATGGCAACACACGATGAGCTGAATATGCTGAGTATGCGCATAATTTACGTTAGGTGTTTGAACGCATTACCATGGCCATAAAATTATATAAAGAACTATTTAACCTTCGGCAAAAGTCAGTCATCATTGCTTTTATTCAGAAATGCAATGTCGTTTCTGACCACACCATTAGATATGGCATATCTGACAACCCTATAGTAGACACTAAAATCATGCACCTGCTCCTATTCTGTGGAAAATTATATCACTTTAATGTTCGACCTTGGCCAAATGGCAGCCACTTTTTTATCCCACAATGCAATGTCCAAACTATTTTGTGGCCACATCACTAGGTCGGGCATACCTGAAAACCGTTTAGTAGACACCAAAATCAAGAATATGATCCTATTCTGTAAAACAATATATAAATTTAATGTTTCAACCCTTCTTTTTATTGAAAAAAGTAAATGGTCTCTACCTCCCCCCTTTTCTTCAACCTGGACCTAGCTATCAAATCTAATTATTTGTGTGCTTATTTGAAGAAAATATAGACCAAATTATTTTAGTTATCACAGAAAATGTAACATCGGTCAGATTCAAACTTACGCATTTTTTGTGTTAATCGGAGGGTACCTCACTTTAAACTGATTTTCTGAAACACATGCGAGTAGAATTTTTAGGAAAACGATTTTTTGATTCAGCACATGTTTTTACATTAGGAACAACTATAAAACATATTGGGACTTCTACGCAAATAAATTCGACTTATTTCCTGAACTATAACTGTAATTATGGGGCCTACTCCAGTCGGAATAGTCTGCACGACTATATTATGTTACCAATTATAAGAGATTGAAAAATAATTGATTTGGGTGGGTGGGTCAAATTATTATTATATAATTCACAATTTGCTATTTTATGTCACCGTAATATGATAGAATGGTAAATTATTAAGGAAAGGGGAGACGTTTCTCCTGATTAATGGATGATTGTATAAGACTAATAATTAATTGGGATCATCGTGGTTGACAGAAATGTCATACTCTATTTCGTTTTATCTATAAGTTTTCACTGATGCATCAGTGTAGGGTACGGCTGCAGAGGGAGGGGCAGGCTTACACACTTAAACACTGCTTGAGTTTGCAAATAATACTCACCAGGCGGGGATAATGGGAATTGACAAATCGCAGACTAGCAGATGGTTAGATATTTGAAACTCTATGTAGATTGATTGCCAGCTGAACTAGACGTGCGCATGTGGCCGACACTGTGCTGGGGAGTATACTATAAACCATTATAGTTTAGCATTCCGAGTCTTTATCCTCAACTATGATGTGGCAGAAGCTACTTATTATGGCTAGTATGGCCACAGCGCTAACAACCAATGAAATGACTGATAACATGGTTCAGCACATAACTGATTACAAAGAGTTGAATGCCACGTTGGAAAATAATGATTGCGTACTTTTTCTTGCAATTGATAACTGCAATGTATGTCAAGGTATTCATCTGCACTGGCTGGCTAGGTATATGTACAGAGCTGGTCGGTCTCTAGAGGTGGTTCATGTGACAACAAAAGCCAATTCAAATCTGACATATTATTTTGGATTAGAACCACCTTCGGTTCTGGCTTCAAAGAACGGCTTCCTGATGGCATATGCAGACGATATCACTTTGATCAACGTGGTGGAGTGGTTGGAATCTATATTCCCTGTTATCCACGAGATCCCCACTAAAGTGTGGTTCTCTGATGAGATCCTCCGTGAGCTACAAGACGATGACCTTGCAGGTAGCATGACGTTGACTGTTATTTTTTTCACGCATACTACAATTGCTAAAGCTAAATTATTTGTACATTATAGACAGACAGCAGATGTGTTCAAGGGGAAGCTAAGGTGTTATTTTGTGGATATTGGTTCTTCTAAAGGTATGCATATGGCTAAGCATATGGCAGGGCAAAACCGTATCCCACCGCAAGTATTGTATATTAGTTCTGAAGGCAGAGCCACCGGACCTATAGACAGACTTCCCGTTAACACATACATCATCACCAAATGGATCGATAACAATTATCAGCAAGATATTTATGTAAAATCACATTGGAGAAAGGGCATTCGTCTGATAAATAAGTTAAGTAACCTGGCTCAATTAAGAGTGAATGGAACCACTGTGATTTTGTTTGTTCGGAGACATACTAGAATCAGCGTTGAAGCCTATAATATTCTGTTTGAAGTAGCAAAGCATCTGAAAAGTGAAGTGATTCACTTTTGGTTGTTGGATTTATCAGTTCCCCGTAACTCGTTGACAAGACAGCTAGATGTAAGTCAGTACTCTGTAGGCCTGCCATTCTACATGAGCATAGATTCTGATGGGGACAAGAAAGTGTTACCTCACTCTCCACCAGCAATCCTCATCCGATGGCTGATAAACATTACAACATACGCTGAGAAGAATGAAAGTCAGCCATCAGCAGAAGAATACCAACCAGGTGTGGTGAATATATACAATGAGAAGACCTCTCTGAATCTAATAGAGCATGGTCGTGGTTTTGGTCTACTTCTATACACAGATGATTGTGCTTGGTGCAACGATATTCATCAAATATGGAAATATCTTGCTAATCAGTGTCAGCAGGTGATCTTCACCAAAGCCAAGCCAAGTGGTATTATGTATGGCTCCTTATCCGATCTACTCTTACATGGAAATGGCATATACTATGTCAAGATAAAAAAACAAACAGATCTCATGATATCAATATTTACCTTTGACAAAACAGTCACCATGATCAAGGAGTTTATCACACACAGCGGGGATCAGAAATACATGGAGACGTTTGTGGCTAGCAATGCAAATATATATGTGGACCAGAAGCCTTGGCCTGAAGATTCACATTGCCACACCACCACACGAAACGAAATTACCACAGCAGAGGTTGACAGTGACATGTTGACAACCATATCGCCATTACTCAATCAGCCAATGTCCCAGATGACACCGAATGCGAACAATACCTCTCTTGGCAACCAGCATTTAGCGGGATGGTTGGCGACAATATATGATTGTTCAATATTTTTCCGTTTTCCACTGAAATTTATCAATTTCCAGATATGGATGTACAATAAAATATGTACAATAAAATAAAACGATTGTCTAATTGTTGTAAATTTATTGAGGTTTATTTAATAAATCAATATGTATATTGATATATTTGCCGGATAAAAAGCCTAAAATTCTGGTGAAAACTAAGGAGACGTACAATTAAAAGCTTAAACTAGTGGTCAGCTCTCAAACGCGCATGCGTGGCCATTGTCAAGGCTGTCAGGTGTCTATACATCAGTTGTAGCCTACATTGTATCATGTGTAGGCCTATGATACCGGTACACTAGGCTACATGTTGATTCACACTGGGTCTAAAAATATATATTCAAATTCACCTGCAATCGGCAGGGTACAGGCCCCAAAATTATGGGCATGGGCAGCTGGTGGTATCGGTTGCCATGTCAACACGACAGGTGTACAACATAGATATTGGGACCTAATGTCGGCAAAGAGCATAACTAAGAGAAATATCATCTGATAGTAGCTGACTATTTTTTTGAATTATTACCCATAGATGTCGCTTAAGTATATAGTCTTACTGTGATTTAAGAGCTCGATATGATCTTGTTTCATGACTGTTGGCCAGGACTGGGTCACTTTGAATTGTGGGAGTGTAGTTGTCCCGCAAATAATCATCAGTTGACCATGGCTTTAACCATGTTTAAATTTGGATGACTATGGTCAACCATGGTCAACCATGATGGAGACTGATAGAGACCATGGTCAACCATGGTCAACTATGATAAAATTCAGGTTACCACCATGGTCAAATTTGTAATACTTGCTTGACCATGGTAAACCGTGATAAAATTGGCTAAAACCATAGTCGGATTTGGCAGACCATGGTCAACCATGATAAATTTGCTGTGACAGTGTTTACGTTTAGATGACCATGGTCAACCATGGTCAGATTCTGGAGACATGGAATAACATTATCACCTTTATAAATTGGTTGAATAGCATGGTCAGATTTGGCAGACTAAATCTAGTCTGCAGTCTAGGTTAATATTTACAATAATAATATGAAAGATTATTTATAAAAGCCAAAAATCTCGTTTCTAGACATCCAGGATTCATATAGTACCATGTAAGTGGGATGTCAAACAATGGGCTGTAAGTTGTAACGTTACCTGAATCAATTTCTGGCTATCTGGACTATCTGTCTAGGCCCTATACAGGGAGAACTGATTGTTGGCTTGCCTACTAGGGAACTGTTGATCTATGTAGCTCACATTTAGACTAGGTGAAATGTAGTTATCCACTGTGACAATCATTATATGTCAATTGATTTATAGGCCCACACTGAGTAGCTGCTACTCAGCTACTGTTGTCAATGTCAGATGTTGATAGGCCTAAGTTATATATTATGATGATAGACTTGAGTCCGAGTACTAGAGATTCACTGAGTGTAAACCCTAATAATAATTCTTAAATTTATATTTTGTCAATGACAAGTACTTACACAAAATATTTTTTTTCAAAATAGGCTAGATGGTGTGCTCCTCTCCTCTGGGAGAATTTAGCTTCACATCACACGAATGGGATTATTTAATAAACAATTTCTTGACAAATTCTGCTTGGCTTGACACATCAGTTGAAATGCTATGATTCTTCCTTTAGTAACTCTTGACCCTTTGTGGCCCATGTATGTCAGCTGACTTATTTTGTATAAAACTCTGCAATAATTCAGTGTAGAATACCACTAGGCGTGCACATTAAAATCGGGTGTCTAGATTGAGGCTTCAATTTGATATCTGTTGATTAAAAATGCGGGTAATTTTCATTCACTGTGGATTTGTTTCCATCCGTCAAACATTATTATATTGACCCAATGCTGGTTTCAAGTTGCATCAACTTTAACCTTTTCCGCACGGGGACCGTCTTCAAAGTTCAGACGTCAGAATTTGACGTCTACAGACGTCAGAATCTGAAATCTAAAGACGTCCCCGCATTGAAAGAATTAAAGATGTGTAATGGGCGTAGACCCATGACATCACATTCAAATAAAGCGAAAATAGAAGACATTTATGATAATTTCAAATTGAAACAACCCTTGAGGCTTGGTCTCCGTGGTTTATACACAAATATTTCAGCGTCGTAACGGTTAATCTGACATTGAGTCAGTATATAGTGTTTGTTGGTCAGTTTCAGATGCCAACATTGGGCCAATGTTGAGCCGTCGTTGTATGAAAGTCCATCATTTGTTTATTATTATTGTTTTTATATCATGGGGGCGATTTTTAGTGGACCAGACGGACGTCAAAATATATCTTATCGGCGCCTGGATGACAAACACAAACGCTAGGCGGCACTCTCATCTTGGTCTCGGCGATGTCCCCCTCTCATCACAAAATCTCGCCACATCCCACGTTACTACGTCAAGTCTCGCGTGGCTACACGGGATCGGGGATACCGTTTAGGGGACAGCCCGGAATATCTCCACCAAATTGAGGGAGATGTTATCATAAGTGGTAAACAGGGAAGGTGGTGAATGATAACAACAGGGCTGTTATCTTCATCAGCATCACCGTCACTGGGATGCTGATGTAAATGCTACATCCTGTCCCAGCAACACTTGTCATTCAACCAATGCTTTTTCAATGTTGGGCCAGCGTTGAAGACGGTGGTCCAGCATTGAAACAGCATCGGGTGAATGACCCGTGTTTGCTGGGGTGTCCCTGACTCTGGTATGTATACCACACATATTCTAACAATGACATATAGCTATTTAACGAGACTATTATATCTGTCATTGACAATATTTGCCCTCTGTTGGGAATTGCACCCAAATACAGCACTTGTATCTGCTCAAAGGTGTAAAACAATGGCAGATGTAAACGGTCGAAGTTCCATTAGAATACATACACGATACATTTTATGTTTTATGTTTGCGATTAGTTACAAGCGCCGAAATGGCTGCAAATGCCGTATGCTCCAAAAAAGGGAGTTGAAATGGTACATGAATGAACAGGTCCAGTGACCAGGGGTATTATGAGTCAAGCGCACATACCATTGTCTGGTGCGCTATATAATAACTTATCATTTTTATTATTAATAAACAACGGATCACTATTATTTATGCCCAATGCGATGAATGCTGCTTATAATATTCACCCCCGCGGCGGCGTACCGTGTGGAATACAGTAAGCAGCCCTTCTCAGTGAGGGCTGCTTAATTATGCTCTATGTAATTAACATGATTAATGCTGCTTATAATATTCACCCCGGAAAAAACGAGCCATTGGCCCAACTTTGGGGTAATGTTGGGTCAGCGTCGCAGATGGCGGGTCAGCATTATAAAAGCATTGGGTCGATGTGTCGTGTTTGCAGGTCATTTGATGCAGCACACAACGTTGGGATAATGTTGGTGTAATGTTGGGCCAGCATCGCAGATGGTGGGCCAACCTTATATCAACATTATAGGCTGTACAGAATAAGATAGGATTAAAATAGGATTGCAAATATTTTAAAAGAGAACTAAATTAAGCCGCTTGGGAAAATCAAGTTCATGGAGGTCACAGAATGATGAAATGTGAACTCAATCAAGCCTTAGTCATCACTTTAGATATGGAAGGGTGTATCTGCCACTTTACAAAGTGGCAGATACACCCTTTCATATCTAGAGGGGCGTAGTCATGAATAACCTGTTTGTAAAGTTTAACTCGAAGTTAGGGCTAAAGGTGGTGAACAGATGGACGGACGGACGACAATAGAAATCAAAAAGAAATTTGCTGATGCCTAAAAGGTGGACAAAACATACAAAGGTGTAAAATGGAAGCACAATTAGGATCATTGCCATGGTTGTAGCTTGATTAAGTTATATCGTTTCAAATATATTCATTATATCTAGTAGAAAACCAGTTTATATGACACAAACTAAGCCACGAATCCCACACACTTCTGATTGCCGTGTGGACTTAGTGCTAGAATGGTAGCTAACCCTCCACACTGACACAATCTTATTTGATTGTTGGGCCACCTTTCATAGTGTAAACCAATGAATTTATTGTGTAAACCTATCCTTGTGTAAACCTATCCTTGTGTAAACCAAGGAAAATTTATAGTGTAAGGCCGGCGGGTTGTACAAGCAATGATACAAAAGACATCGACCCAATGTTGGTTTAATGTTGGTCCACCGTCTACGACGCTGGCCCAACATCAAACCATCATTAGTTCCAGGTCTGAGTTTTCTGGTTGAGCCGCTCTGACTAAGCTCCCGCCCACCCGCCACCGACACCCGTGTCCAGGGTGGCCTATCATAAACCCTCTTATTATCGCCTCTTATTTATTGTCGCCACTTTCATGATGGAGTATTTTATTGTTAACAGCGGCTAATCCAGGCTAGGATCCTGTAAATAGCCCTACCCACTGGGCACAACGTTGTTGCGACTTTGAATTAACGTCATTGACGTTGATTAAAATTCCCAACAACGTCGTGTGCCTAGTGGGTACCGTACCAACTCCTTCCCCAAGGCGATCCACAGCTTCAAGTGACTGAAAATTACTGGCATTTGTAAAATAAGGTTATATCAGCTTCATCTGTTCATAGCATTAAGATTGTTTTCATTTTTAGGAGCTAGTTGCACATAAACAGATAAATATGCAATTCAATTCAAATAAATACAATTGCTTATTGGAATAAATCACAATATATCATGATATTCCGCAAAACAACAACATACAGAAAACAATGAAAAAATTCTAATCATGCAACTGACTGTAAACACATAACCATATAATCAGTGCTCTTGGTGTTAAAGTGTTAAACCTTATTGGTCACATAGGGTGATTTGGTGAAAGTCGGCGTCCTGTGTTGTGACGGTCCCGGGTGGATGAAAGAGGGGGGGCAGATCCAGCTTCCTGGAGACAGGCGCGGCCTTTGTAGACCATCCCGGCGAACATATAACCCTGGCCCAATGATGGTCCAATGTTGGTATATCATCTGTGACGGTGGGCCAGCATAAAGCCAACATTGGGTGAACGTGTTGTTTTCCCAACAAAGTGTTTCTCAGTCAGGGGTTAATTACCCCGGTCACTAGGGTCAGATAAGGGGTAGTTTGTTCTGGTGGAGGCCAGGGTGATCCCAGCCAGGGCTCTGTTTTCACTCAGATCCCTAGATTAGGTTGCCATGGTTACACAGTCTGAATCCAATTCGTGTATTGTTTGTCCGTCCGTCCGTCCGTCCGTCCGTCCGTCCAATCAATCAATCAATCAATCAATCAATCAATCAATCAATCAATCAATCAATCAATCAATCAATCAATCAATCAATCAATCAATCAATCAATCAATCAATCAATCAATCATTTATTCATTCATTCATTCATTCATTCATTCATTCATTCATTCATTCATTCATTCATTCATTCATTAATTCGCTCATCTGTCCACCTATCCGTCCGTCCGTCCGTTTATTCATTCATTTATTAATTCGCTCATCTGTCCACCCATCCGTCCGTCCTTCCGTCCGTTTATTTATTCATTCATTCATTCGCTCATCTGTACGTCCATCCGTCCGTCCGTTCGTCCGTTTATTCATTGATCTGTTGATTGATTCATTCGTTCAGCTGTCCGTCCGTCCGTCTATTAATTCATTCATTCATTCACTCATATGTCCGTCCGTCCGTACCTCCGTTCATTCATTCATTCATTCATTCATTCATTCATTCATTCATTCAGTCATCAATTGATGCATTCATTCACGTTTGTTTGCTTTTTCATTTGCACATACACAGCCACATTGACTAAAATCAGGTCCAGTCGTGATATTTCCCGTTAATAAGTCTTGGGAACCAAAATAAACGAACCAAACATTTAATAATGATAAAATTAATTCGTACATCAGACAAGTCTGTTGGATTCATCGCGTGAAATGGACGAAAAGTGTTCAAAATCATCAGAAATTCACCAAAATGGAATTCCCTTGAACATTTACACGGATAATAAAGTTTTCATCCACATCAAACCACAAATCACTCAAGTGATGCGCGGCTTGGTCTGGATGAAAATTAACAGAAAAGAATACTGAAATAAAAGCATGTGAAAATGTAACTTATTTTTGTTGGTCTACGTGGGTCACATATTATATATTTATTCACATGATGATATTGAATGTGTACAGCCATTTAATTGAAATGTATCCCTTTATCATGTTTAGGCAGCTTTCGTTTCATTTTCAGTGGGTGGTGAGTGGAATACTATACATAACAATTACTGTTGAGATGGGCAGAACAAATTACCACGCAGTGTGCGTTAACGCTATGTGCGTTAAGAATAATAATTCTGATTCAAACACGATATGGGCATACGTTGGGCCAATGTTGGTTTGAGGTTGGCCCACCGTCTGAGACGCTGACACAGCCTTAAACCAACATTGGCAGAATGTATCATGTATTCTCATCAAAGCTAGAATAAATTTTCTTATTCAAATGGATGACGATAGTTTACTTCCCAATCATATCATAAAAAAATGATTATTTGACTGGGAAACCATGTTAATTTGTCCAATTTGAAGGAGTATTATTTACTTTGGAATCATTAGGCCTTGCATTATTTCAGACGTCCACATCGTCCTAAGTGCTAGACTACATTCAGGAATCACGTGATTATCAGGTGACGATATGAGCCCCACAGTGGAGTAAAGCCACATGCCTTCATTCAGAGTTAATGTTATTAAAGGGATCAGTTCCTCCAGACGATTAAACCCATTTAATAAACTCACACCTACACTGGAACACTTCGTCATCTTGTCCTTAAAGGGTCGTCTCTGTCACTTCATAATGTGGCCACCCTTTGATACCAAGGTGACGCTATACTAGTTTAGTTATTTAACCATCTGATTCCTACAATAATCAGCTTTTGTACCATGTCGTTACCACATCCTTGTCCTTAAAGGGTCGTCTCTGTCACTTTACAATGGAGCCACCCTTTGATACCAAGGTGACGCTGTAGTAGTTTAGTTATTTAACCATCTGATTCCTACCATAATCAGCTTTTGTACCATGTCGTTACCGCATCCTTGTCCTTAAAGGGTCGTCTCTGTCACTTTACAATGACAGAAACGACCCTTTGATACCAAGGTCAGGTAGAGATGTATGAGGTGTAACCCTTTGATTCCTTGAATAAGCCGTTATAATATCAATTGGTACCAATATGTCTTAGTGTGTAGGTCTATGAGGGGGCGGGCGGGAGGGGGGGGGGGGCATATGCGAATAATTTGATATGTCCTCAGCCGGTAATCATAATATAAAAAATATAAAATAATATTGATATAGGCCATAAATCAGGTCCATGCATTACCAGATAATATCAGGGGGGTAACCTTGGCTGCTAGGGCTGGCGCTGTGTAGATAATTAAAATAACAAATTCATTCCCGTCCTATCTCATAATAAACATGAGATCACACGAGATGGTAGACGTTGAAGTGATGTGATTGGTCGTATCAGTCACGTGTGTGGGCGTGTATAGATGTGATTGACAGGTGGCTTGGGTCTATTGGCATCATCATAACCCCAGACCATATTACACCTACCTGATAATAACACATTTTACGTCCATTCACAAACACAGCATTGCCTTCTAAGCAGAGCACTAAACTCTACGCTAACCATATTTCATATATCATTCATCATGAAATCAGCATCAAATCTGAGAATGTGTTTTTTAGTTACAAACTCTGAAGTTTAGCTGGCGTTGGTTCTCTGTCTGTATACAGTGTGTATGTGTAAGGTCACAGTGGTGGTGTGTACAGATACAGCTAACACAGTCACCTGTATAGTACACAGCTAAAACAGTCAAGTGCCGCAGTACCAACGTTGGCTAAACGTTGTGCCAGCATCACAGATGATGGCCAGACATTGAGCCGACATTGGCGCAGTTTCAATCTGACTGATGTGTGCCTCCCTAATATATTTTTGTCAATAATTTACCTAAATCTGCCTCATACATGGAATATAGGCCTATATTCCTTGGACATAAATATGAAGCAACACTAGGTATGCCATACTATACTGACGAGTGAGGGCAAACAGCAGTAACTGATAACTGGAGTAGTGAGCAGTTACTGCTGTTTGTCTTTAGGGTTACAATTCTACCGTGCAAAGCCAAAATGCAGTATCTGCTTACTTATAAAGTAAACATATACTGCATTTTGGCTTTGCAGAACATAATTATTTAGAAAAGTAAGCAGATACTGCACTTTGGCTTTGCACGGTAGAATTATTTAGTGAACAAAACCGGTAACAAGTTTAGAGCAAAATTATTTTAGAAAAAACTGCGAAATATAGCTCAATAATTCAATCTCGGAAATAATTCTAATAATAGTCATTTCTTACAAACAAGAAACATGTTAAATCATATACTGCAGTCTGTAACTAGGAACGAATAAAAAGTACTTGGGACGTTGAGGGGACGACTTATTTGGACGACTTATTTGGACGTTAGTAAGGGGACGACTTATTGATCCGCCAATCACTTTATTAACATACACAAAAAAGGTCCTTGAAAAATATTGAGAAGTCCTTGAAATGTCCTTGAAAATCCTTGAATTTTGTATTTGAGACAGTGTGGGAACCATGTGGCAACCACAAGACGTTCACCCAATGTTAGGCGGATGTTGGGCCAGCATTGTGACGGTCGGCCAGAATTTATCTAACATTGGGTGTCCATATTGTGTTCTAGCTGCCATTGAAAAACAATGTATTCCGGTATATGAAATAGACCAAGTTATTATTATTAAAATTATTAATGGTTTGTAAATGTGAAAATACGAATTATTAGTGAAGCTGAAAAATCAGCTAATTTTGGTCAAAGAAAGTGTTTTTTGTTCATCTGGTATCATCTCATTAGGTGGCATAGGGGTCGCTAGGTGCATAGGGGTCATTAGGGGTCATAAAACAATCCCTGGTCAACGTCCTGCACTTCACGCAGGGATCAGACACCAGCCCGCTCCCTGTGCACCCTTTACACCCCATATACATTATTTAGACAGCAAAGCGTAACCCTTTAGCCCTTACAGCGCGGGGATAAACTTTAAACGTCAGTCAATTTGGGCAGAATTAATTACCACGCAGTGTGCGTTAACGCACTGTGCGTTAAGAATAACAGTTCTGATTCAAACACGATATGGGCCTACGTTTAGCCAATGCTGGTTTAAGGTTGGCCTACCGTCGGCGACGCTGGCCCAACCTTTAGTCAATTCTGGCAGAATGTATTATGTATTCTCATCCACTCGAAGCTGGAATAACGCATTTTTCGTATTCGAATGGATGAAAATAGTTTTCGGCCAAATTAATATCCTGAAAAAATGACTAGTTGATGGAAAACCAAGGTAATTTGTCCAATTTGAAGGGGTAATATTTACTTTTGAATCATTAGGCGTTGAATTATTTCTGACGTCCACATGGTCTAAATGCTAGACTACATTCAGGAAGCAAATGAGCAAGGACCGACTATAGACGTCAGATTCTGACGTCTATAGACGTCAGAATCTGACGTCAATAGACGTCATATTCTAAAAGAATTAACGTCAACCCATAACAAAGGTATTCAAATGATGCGGAAAGAGCTAACTAGGACATTTATGATGATTTCAAATTGTTTTCCATGGTTTTTATAAAAATATTCCAGTGTTGTATTTTTTAATGTTGATCCATCGTCTGCGACGCTGAACCAGCATTAAAACAACACTGGGTGAAGGTGCAATGTTTGCAGAGAGAATTTCTATCGACTTGAGAATCTCAGAGGAATTATAAAGAGGCACGGGTTTGAAATGTGTAACAGATACAGAAAGGACTCGAACCCCAAACAGTACAATGGGCAGTTCGCAGCACTAATTATGTACATCCTTGATAATACCTCCACGGGTTTGAAAGGTGTTCACACAACAGAAAAAGAAAGGAGTCGAACCCCAAACAGTATAATTGGCAGTTCGCAGCACTGAATATGTACAGGGATCGACTTTAGACGTCAGAATTTGACGTCCCTAGACGTCAGATGCTGAAGTCTAAAGCCGGTCCCCGCAGTGAAAGGGTTAAATACCCCCAGGGATTAAGGGGTGGTATCTGATACTTCACAAAGTGCCAAATACCACTCTTTATTCCACATAATAAATTCATAACTTTAAGGAGTAAATCATGCTTATTTGAACAAAACTTGTATCCTGATGTAAACATTCCAATTTCGACCTGTGACGTCATAATAATTATATATCAATTATATATTAATAACTATGACGCACTTTAACCCTTGCCTTGCTGCGTTGTTTGTTATTGTTTATCATTTGAGGCTGAACCCTAACAAAATGTCCAGTTTCAAATGACTAAAAATAATTATATCTATGGGAAATAGACATTTCCAGACTTGAATGATTTTATTAACTTGAGCATCTTTCATAAAGCAATTAATTAATTTGGATGGCATTCTATTCAGTGTGAAACTTGCTTTAAACAGTATATATATATACGGTCCTGGCAACACAAGGGTTAACTTGTGGGGATAAATGTGTGACCTCTGGGCAATAGTTAGGTCACCAGAGACATGTGACCGGGTCTGCCGCGAAGTGAGATAGGCAGCCAGGGCATGCCGGGTAACTATAGTGTAGGTCTACAGATTATGAAATGAAAGCTTTTATTGACAAACCATATAATAAAAGACCTATAATCCCAATAAACACGGGGACTTAGACCATGTGTTGTTTCAATGTTGGTCCAGCGTCTGCGACGCTGGACCAACATTGAAACAACACATGGTCGATGACCCGTGTTCGCTGGGATTATATTATTTAATATAATGACATCTATCAGCTCTAATATAGCTGAGTGATGCCATAGTAAAAAAATAACATTATTATTATTATTGTAAATGTTAGGCCTATACCAATATTATAGAGCTATAGCCTAGCTGGGCCGTAACTCTTTAACCCTTTACGCTGAGACCGAGGGTTTTTTAAATTTGAAATCATTATCATAAATGTCTTAGTATAGCTCTTTCTGCTTCATTTGAAAACCTATGTTATGGGTCTACGGCCATTAGGCCTCTATAGCTTTTTTTTAAATTGTTTAGGCTAAGTGCGGGGCCGTCTTAATACGTCAGATTCTGACGTCTATAGACGTCATATTCTGACGTATAAAGACGGTCCCAGCGCTGAAAGGGTGAAGCCTTCTGGGACATTGATCAACGAGCCGCGGACCCGGGTTCGCCACATCTGGAGGCAGTCACCACACGCCACTGTGCCCTCCATCAAACAGGAGGCCATAATCCAATGCTGGTTTAATGTCGGACCATCGTCTACAGCGCTGGCCCAACGCTAAACCAGCAATGGGTCAACTGGTTGGAAGTCTGGGCCAAGTCTGTTTAATTGGTTCATGTCGTCTACCCTGTCAAACTGTGTTTATACATGTTATAGGGCAGGTTTCTGCTTACGCCGGGCGGGCAGTAGGCCTACTCTGAATAATCATAATAATAGCTGTCACCACCACAGCTAAAAACAGCATGCCAAACTGAGGATTTCTATATTATAACAAAAAACATCCTTATGGTATAAAAATTGACCTTTTTGTTGCCATGACCTCAGCCAAATCTCTGGCTAGAACCTTGATAAAAGGGAAGTTATGATTTAAATTAACTATAATTTATGTAGGCCTATGTCAAATTGTCAAAGGTTTCATGTTTAAAAATGGAGGCTACTGGTAGCCTACTGTCGTGCAAAGCCAAAAATCAGTATCTGCTTACTTTTCAATGAATCATGTAGGCTACTGTCCTTTGGCTTTGTAGCCAAAAGGCAGTATCTACATACTCCTCAAAGAATCAGATACTGCCCTTTGGCTTCGCAAGGTAGAGTGGGCTTACTCCACTCTACAAAGCCAAAAGGCAGTATCTGCGTACTTCTTATAATCAGATACTGCCCTTCGGCTTTGTAGAGTAGGCCTAGGCCTATTCTACCGTGCAAATCCAAAAGGCAATAGGCCCTATCTGATTACTTTTCAAGTAATCAGATAGGGCCTACTGCCTTTTACTTTTAGTATTACATGGTACAGTAGGCCTAGACCAATACGGCATTAAGCTACATCTAGCCTACTAGGTCTACATATAATTTTACAAAATGTTCGGGTTTCTTGGGATTATGCTGGGAAATGTAGTGAACGACAGGTGAACAGCATAAGGCTACATTGCCGTTGACGGCCTACATGACTAATAAAGATAATTATTGTTCAGGAATCAAGACCCACGTCATAATCACCATGTTAACAAGTAGACTTGGCTGTCAAACAACAAAACCACAACTCAAGTGAATGACTATTGAGTGAACTGAAAGTGACTCCATTGAGTGAGAGTGAAAATACCAAATAATGTGGAGTATAAATTATACCGCCATAGCCGGGCCTACTGCTGGGCCGGAGTGGCAGATATTGGCCCAGAATTCAGCCAACGGTACTCAATTATTTTCATAGCAGTGTAGGCTACTAGATCTAGTCCCACATCAGATTATTATTAACATTTTTCATATAAACATAGTAGTCTAGACTAGCCTTTACTACCAAAGGCAAATAGCAGTAACTGCTCACTTGAAATGTAAGTAGTTACTGCTGTTTGTCATCACAATACAGTAGGCACTATAGACCCTGACCTAATGACCCCTGACCCGGTGACCGAAACCAATGCTGGATACACCATTATTAGACTGTGATGGATCTAGGTCTGCAAGGAGATTGTAGACCTAGAGTCTACATGTTGTAGGCTGGGATAAAAAAAGTAAATATTATAGGCCAACCTGGAAAATAAGCCCAAAATGACACATTGAAAGGTCTCCTTATAAATAGACTAGGCCTAGCAATAGGCTACTTGTCATTATGTTGTTGGTTTAATGTTGGGACAGCGTCGCAGACGTTGGGCCAACATTAACCCAACATCGGGTTAACGTCCCGTGTCTGCTGGGCCCTATACATGTAGGCTCAACAGCAACATTTTGTGAAAAAATAATTTCGGCACAAAATATAGGCCTATAGGCCTATACTGTGCGACGTGGAATGCGCGACGTTGGCCCAGCATTAAACCGACATTGGTTCAACGTCTGGTGCTTGTTGGTTAGGTCTATGGCCTACACTATGGTGCATGGCTATTTATTAAAAAACCCTGGTGCATAGTTATCATGATTATTTTACTAAATCTGTAGGGCCTATTTTTCGTCATTTCTGAACCGATTTCCTTGACATTTTTGGGAGTCTATTTTCTAGTCAAATCCTAACAAAGTTAAAAAATTCGCAACATTATATTGAATATTTCAAAAGTTAGACCATTTGGGTGTAATGGGTTAAGGACGTCATAGATTTACCATAGATTAACCATAATGTGGTTAATCTATGGATTTACTAGGCCTACATGTCAAATGGTGTAACTTTTGAAATACTGCATAGGTCTATCAGTTTACGAAAATTTGTACGGATATTGGGATTCTGTTGAAATATAAATTTCATGAAAATCGGTGGATAATTGACGAGAAATCAACGACAACATGCGCTACTGGTTAGTTCTGGATAGAACTATAGAGCTATGCAAATCGTCAGACATTGGTCAAACGCCTTAAATTCTACAGTAAAATAGCAGTAACTGGTGACTTGTAATGTAAGCAGTTACTGCTGTTTGTCATCAAAGAGCAGTACAGCACAACGTACCCAATGGTTCATCCACCTATAGCCTAGTTGCAGTCAACTTCCACCAGCGTTGGGTGTTTTTCGCTGATTTCTCAGTCAATTCTGAATCAATTTTCATGAAATTTTGCAAGCACTTTTTTAAACTATTCCGGCGCCTACTCTAAAAATTTCGTGAAATTTGAATGAGTATTTCAAAAGTTAGACCATTTGACAAGTAGTGGAATTTCGTGAGTGAAGCTGATAGCGTGCAATGGGTTTATAGAGGAGCGTCATAATCTGCCGTCTGTAGACGTCAGATTCTGACGTATAAAGGCCGTCCCCGAACTGAAAGAATTAAAATATTTCTAGTGGTCGTAGACCCATGACATAGGTATTCAAACGAATCGGAATGAGTTAACTAAGACATTTATGATTTATGATTTTAAATTGAAAAAACCTTTTGGTTTCCATGGTTTATACAAAAAATAATTCAGTGCTTCAGGGGTTAAGACATTACTGAAATAAGAAATACGAGGATTTCGCCTCACTGGTGAATGCGCAGTACAAAATTAAAAAAACTTTTGTAGTTTTAGTCTATGGACATGTTCACATCATATGGTCATATTTGGAAGCCAAAATAAAATCACCATTTTTTTATAATTTTAGCCTGATTGAGTCGCTTTAAAGTCAATATATCGAGTATATATTGCGTTAAAAATAATAATTATGCAAATGTCGCTTCTGGGGCTTCGTAGATAGCAGCTATTGATTTATCTTCAAAAATGTGCAAATGAGACAGATTGTACAACACATGTAGGCCTACATAATTATGATAACAAAGGGAGTTTATTCTTTGCTAAGGCTGACTACCACCTGGGTCACAGATATTGCCGAGCATTGCAAGCTAAATATCTGTCATCAACGTCGGTCCCTCGGACATACCCTTGGAAACAAGAGTCATTGGGCCAATGTTGGATACGATGTTATGAGTATATTCCAATCGACAATAATCGATAAAAACAACAATACGGGCCTAGGATTATCCCCTTCAAGTTTACGTTGTACATATATTTTGTTTTTCTAATTAGAATTAAGTAGGCCCTACAATACTTTCACGTGATTATTCCTAATTATTCTGATCTATTTAACCCCTGGAGCTCCGAGGTGGGCTATGTAGGCATATAGGTGTAATATTCAATTTTTACCCACATGCAGTACCGCGATCCACAAAATGAATAGAAGCGCTTGGGAGTTTAACATTTAGGTTATAAAAATTAATTGTGCCGCAAAAATTGAAGCCAAAATAAAATCAATTAGAGGTCTTTTTCACTTTCAGAAACGAGGGACATAAGTGCTGAGGAAAATCTTGAAATATCATTGTAGTCGACATCAGTGTTCTGAGGGTAAATACCTGACAATGTCTAGTTTTAAGAATGCCTGTGTCTGGTGTCATGTGTTAATTTATAAAAAATACACCATACATTTCCATAAACATGATAAGTGCCCCATAATATTAGATAAAATTATTATAAAATGACATTTCAAAAGAAATAATATGTTATTATTTCCCTGGGACAACGCAGCGCACTAAAATTTATCACGCGCATATGGAAGCACTCATCACGCATAGGCCATCACGCCACGCATTGCGCCACCCATCACGCTACGCATTGCGCCACGCATCACGCCACGCGTCACGCCACGCATCACGCCACGCATTGCGCCACGCATCAGGCCACGCATTGCGCCACGCATCACGCCACGCATTGCGCCACGCATCACGCCACGCATTGCGCCACGCATCACGTCACGCGCACATGGAGATACAGTTAGGCCCTATGCCTACTGAAAAACAGAAAGTTCCTGAAAAATAAGCATTTGGCCTGGGACCTATGATGGCCTAATAAAACTAGTAAATCTAGACCTTAAACATTCCCTGGGAATTAAAGGGACGTATCTGTAACTTAACAAAGTAGCAGTTACGACCCTTTATCCCCCAAGGGTATTATTCTGACATTCCATGCAGTGGTTTTTACTTGGTGTCAGCTCATATCGCACTGCGCTGTTGTTCTAACATTTCATACCAGTTTTGACAGCCTAGTGTACCAGAAAAACAATACGTTCAGCCGATGTTGTTTTAATGTTGGGCCAACGTTTTAGATGGTGGATCAGCATTAAAGCCGCATTTGTTCCGTGATTGCTGGCTGCCGCCTGTAGCAGTGTAGATCTAGACCCCAATGTAACGTGAAATACAGCACTCGTCCAATGAATAAGGTAATAAGGTGTGAGCCTTTAGGCGGACACTTTATACTTTGGACATGGGATGTATCTACCAATATCGCACGAAAATGAACACCATTTGTATTTATATAAAGTAAGAGTGCGATACAGGCTGATATCAATATAGGGTCTGACCTTGGGCACGATTCTTGACTATGATTTGGTTTGAATCGCCTCTGAGCTTGTCATACAGGGATTTAGGCGCATTAGATTTTTTATATATTCATTCCTTCATTCATAAGTCGCACAATGAAAATCGCTGCAAAGAGTGTGATAATTCATACAAACGTTGTCCTCTATTAAATATGTAGGCCTAACTAACTAGTAAGGGGTGTTCATTTCAGTGCATTTATTCACTATAACCATTATGGGTCTTCAAATTAACCAGGATCGCAAGATTTTCGGCCATTTTTCCGTCAATTCTGAACTGATTTTCTTGAAATTTTGCAAAGGCCATTTTCTATTCAAATCCTATTTCAAAAGTAAGACCATTTGACATGATTGTAGTAAATTGAAATTACGACGTCCCTCTATAACCCCATTAAACTATTTCTAGATTTTTATTACATGGCGAATGGTCTAGCTTTTGAAATATTGACTATAATTGTGCGATTTTTTTACCGCTGTTAGGATTTTAATTGAAAATGACCTTTGCAAAATTTAAAGAAAATCAGTTCAAAATTGACGGAGAAATTGCCAAAAATCATGCGATCCTGGTTGATCACTTTTAATTTGACGGCGAGTATAGGCTAAATAGTGCTATATTCCCGAAAACGCACTCAAATAAACACCGTTCACATATTAGGATTATAAATAATATATGGACAAATATTTATGTATAGAGGTTAGATATTTGACAGAGAATTTGTACCTCCCATCTAGAATTTTTACATCCCATCTAGACATTGACCCAATGCTGGGGCAATGTTGGACCAGCGTCGTAGACGGTGGGCCAGCATTGCCCCATCATTGGGTCAATGTCTTGTGTTTGCTGGGATACATGATCATGCTTATGGAAAACAGTAAAAACAAACAACTATTTTATCTGAAAGACCTTATACAGAAATAATTATTTTTAAAAAACAGTTTCCTGTATACTAAGGGTTTTCATACTACAAAAACACTTTCCATGAGAGACTTCACTATTACAAGAGATAAAACTTGATTCCGTGGATGGAATATCTTGTGAAAAATAATTTAGAATGACAAAAAATATTATAGTAGACTAAGCCTATACAATATTTTTAATAAACATAGCCACAAACATAGTTTACATCTATGATCTATATGATCTATATAGCCTGACTCAGTGTATTCAAATAATATTCTAGACGACTTGAAGTTCTGCACCCAAGATAATCAAACATCACCTCCCTAAGACCTAAGGGGATACCATTCAATCTCGAGGGGGAGGGGGCAGTATTTTTTTTAATAAATAATTTCGGGCGGACTCTGCTTGAAATCAGTAATCTACTCCAAGAACTGTTCTATATAAACATGTAATACAATTTAAAATTGTCAGCACCCAGTCGACGTTGAAACAAATAATTCGCCCCCACAAAAATTCCAGCAACCCCCCCCCCCCTCCCCCGCCCGGGAAATTGAAAGGTGGCCCCCTAACCAGCTTAAATGACCAGAATGATGGAAGTAGGTGGAAACCAGTCAACTTAATCACGACTATATCGTGTTTAATCCGTTTTCTGTGTAAGTTAAATCACTGTCATTGTAAGGGAATGAAATGTGTGTTTAAACTGTTAAATAGCAACATTTACAAATGTCTGGTTTCAGATTAAACAAATATGAGTAATTTTCACTCACTATAAGTTGTGGGTTGCGGTAGCGAGACACATATTAAAGTGTGTGAAATATAAATAGTAACTGTAGCGCTTCAAGGGTGAGTAATATGAATCTACCTCCATTCCAAACATTTCAAAATACCTGCTTACTGCCTACTGCCTACAATGCAGTTATTAGAGGGGGATAGATGAAAATTACCAGAATACACTTTCTAATCACGTCTCAGAAAAACAGGGCGCTGGTCAACTGCCGTATCAACACTGGGCCAGAATCGTTAACGTTGTGCCAGCATGCGGACAACGATGGGCCAACGTCACGTGTTGACTGGGGTATCTGGGAAGTAGTCAATAATTCTGTGTTTGTCTTTATCAGAGGGTCTCACACTAGGCCGATTTAGCCTACGTGTGTAAGGAAATGGCACAAAAACAGAATCAAATTTCAAATTCTGTATTCGAGTATGCCATGTTTACCTCACCACGTTACACATTGGCCTAGGGTGTGTGACGCCAACCCAGAATTATAACAACATTGAGCCAAAGTTTCCTGTTTTCTACCAGAACAGATATCAAGGCATTTTATGTCAAACAAATTAACCAGTGCTGTATTTTCAGCCAAAACAACAAACGGCCCATGGGAGTTTGTAATCAGATATGTTGTAAATGACGGCATACAGGATGAGGAACACATGTGGAGTTGACGCGTCTGTAATGACCTCTAATGACCTGACACGGAATGTGATACAGATACTGGCAAACAGGAGCCATTCATCCGATGCTGGATGAATGCCGGGCCAGCGTTGTAGACGATGGCCCGGCATCGACCCAACACTAGGCCAATGTCTCGTTTTAGCGGGAATACCACACCAACAAGAACCCCTTGTAAATCTAGCTACATTTAATTTATTTCACAAAAATTATAATGATCGCTTGAAACAAAATACCACAAATTTATAATCAGCCCTGTCTATAAAACAGGACATTATAAAGTTTAAGATTAAAGTGACACATCATTTTCACATATTATAGGACTGATTGTGAGTAACGTCATTAACCCCTTAGCCGCCAAATTATCAAATTTGAATTTTCACCTACTTGAAGTTGTGTCTCGTTGACGCGACCCACAACTTCAAGTGTGTGAAAATTATTCAGATTTAACAAAATGGAGGTCAACTCTTTTTAAATCTTGCTGGTTGATATCACATTTTATCTTTAACATATTTAAAATGTGGTACTTAATGTGCTAATAAAAAATGAAAACCCGAATATATGCGGCACCGGCGGTTAAAGGGTTAAGGGACTATGGCTTTGTTTTTGTTGATTGATTGCGTGCATTCAGTGGTGAGCCACCTTAACCCTTTACATGTCGGGGCATATATATCAGACATATTAAGATTAAAGTGACACATCACCTCCACATATTATCGGACCGATAGCAGATCCAGTGGTGAGCCACCCTAACCCTTAACATGTTGGGGCGTATATCAGACATATTAAGATTAAAGTGACACACCACTTTCACATATTATCAGACCGATAGCGATTAACGTCATGAAGAGAATGAGGTTTTGTTTTTATCCTAATTGAGCGTGCTCAGTGGTGAGCCACCTTAACCCTTTACATGCTGGGGGTGTATATATCTGACATATTTAAAAAAAAATATCAATTAGAAAATACCACTACCCATCCAATTGAAGACTTTTTAAAATTGTATCCGATATATTTCACTAGATATATAAAAATCAGTAATTTTATTTAACCGTGAAGTGCGACTTGTGATAGAAATACCAACTAGGCTTAATAGTGAATTAAAATAGGACGAAATCTCCAGGTCAACACTTGAATGAAAAAGGTCCAATAGGCCTATAATCGTCACCTCAACCGACTTGGACAAAATGATGGTTTGATGTTGGGCCAGCATCGTAGACGATGGACCAACATTGTGTCAGTGTCAGTGGGAAGAAATTAAAGAGCCCTTAACACGAATATTTAAGTGGAAAAATACATTTTTAAATGATCCCTATCCGCCTCCCCCCCCCCCGCTCCACCTTGTTGCTCAAACAATTATTATGAGATAACACCAACAGTAAAAATAAGGATTTGCCAGTCACAGAAATCCCTTCTTAAAATGCATAGTACACAGGACGCATAACGTATCAGAATAAAGTGAAATTCCACGTCCAGATATTATCTGAAAGATAATGAGTAAAGTGATGTTTCCGTTTTCATCCCTCACGGAAAACCTGTATATAATGCATACGACGCACAATCCTTCAGAATAAAGTGACACATTGTTCACATATTACAAGACAGATTCTACCTCTATAGGTCACTGAGTCTTATTTTGGTATATTTATCATGTTTATTGGCCACCTGTTCTCTCTAGGCGCATATTCCTTGGGCCCATTGACCGGCATCTCGTTTATCCCCCTCTGCATCAACACCCTACATACTGCTCTACAAAGCCAAAAGGCAGTATCTGCTTACTTTTGAAATCATAAGATACTGCCTTTTGGCTTTGCACGGTAGAAAATTCCCAGAAAACACGAGACATTGAACCAATGTTGATTCAATGTTGGCCCACCATCAACGCCGTCGGCCCAATATTGAACCAACATAGGTTCAATGTCTCGTGTTTGCTGGAATAGCTTACGGGATGCAGGTTCTCCCCAACCTGCCATATTGCCGTTTCTCCCAACCTGACATATTGCCGCCCCTCCAGTCAGATAACAAGCCCCCCACTGTACCAGTAACGTATAGCAGAGCATTTTAGCTGTTATCAGACTTAGCACTTTATAAGTATTTAAATATTTACATGATATAGGTGGCACTTATTCTAACATATTAATAATTTTTATTATAATTGTTGTAAACTGTGAATACTGATGCTGTTATAGCAACGTTAGCCCGTATAATCAGATAATCATGACATGTATGTGATAAAAAACTCTGGAATCATTACTGGGTAAATTTTATTCATTTACTGTGAATATGGGCGCCAAACTCAAACGTCCTTGTCAACGGTAACACTTCATTCCCAGACTCAGGTCCCATGGCAGATACAGACAAATGACAAATACAGGGGAGAAAGTAAACAGGTTGTACAAGAAGCTATTAATATGAGGAAATCAAGCAATAAATATGAGGAAATCAAGCGATATCTACAGGTAAGAAAGATGTATCCATGTTATTATTGTATAAACTTGAGTGTGTATAGTTTGTATTTTACCAGGGAAGTTATTCCACAGGAGTATAATTTTCAACCCCCCCAATGCAAATAATATTGTTATTGACAATTATCCATAATTGAGAGTATTTTTTTCTGAGCTATCCTCAATTATATTATATTCATAGACAACTATGTCACACAATGTGTTTCAATGTACACTTTTTGTGAATATTTTTAATTATTTATATTAAATTGACAATGATTTTGAAAAGATTACTGAAATGAATAAAATGTAAAGCCGTCCATTGCCTTCGTCCTTAGTGAGATTAAAATATTCAAATTGCATGTTTTGACTCCTAATTCAGGCAGTCAGACAAAACATAACTTTGTCCTACATCAGGACAATGTTGGGTCAACGTCTAGCCAGCACTAGGCCACATTTCACGTAGTTCCTATATCAAAATTCAATTAACCACAACCCTGTAAATCAATGTAGGGTCAGAGTTCTGTGTTCGATTCTGCATCTAGGAGATTACCCATTGACGCTAACCCAATGTTGGTTATACGTTGTATTATCGTTGGCGACGCTGGGCCAATATTAAGCCAGCAATAGTGCAGCAAAAACACAACGTTAAGCCAATGTTGGCTTAACGTTGACCCAGCGTCTAAGACGCTGGACCAACATTAAGCCAACATTGGTACGGCTTATATATTTGCTGGGTTCAATATGGTTCAATAAATGAAATGAATCGGGCTTTAGGCAACCTTTGTGCACATATAGGCTAAACTGGGCCAGGGGAACCTCCTGAGGATGGTGAGATAGTTGAGATGACACTGTCCTCCAGACACAGGATTCGAAATTCGTGGATGGGGAAGAAACATTTTTGTTTCTTTCAAACCGCCGAGACCCGGGAACTGAACCCCGAACTCTGGAGTGAAAAGCAGCGGTGCTAACAACTATACCTAGGGCCCCTCCCAATATGGTTCAATACAATAAACCACTGACCACTCTCAGAAAATGAAAAAACATACACTGATACAGGGCGATGGGTTTAATGGGGTTTTTTCAGGGAGTCATAACAATTATAAAAAAAAAACCAAGAACACAGTTTGGTTAAAATTAACAATAATGTGCATTTTTGTTTCCTGTCGCACAGAATATAAAATAATATTTAATACAATTTATTCATGATATTAATCCTGTGTATGATATCCAATAGGTAACATACCCATTATACTAGGGATCACCCCAAAAATCATAGTGGTAGTCCAGGTTTCATATGGATGAAATTTAATCCTACAGGTAGTTAGGAAACCAGCAACCATGAGGCATTGGCCCAATGTTGGTTTAAGGATGGGCCAGCCTCACAGACGTTTAAACAGCAAAGTTTCAACGCATGGATGGTATATATTATATAAAATATAATCTGATAAGTCATCTAGAATTTGATATAATCTTCATATTTATGCAATTTTATCTTACAAAACCTTAATATAAATATAAACCCACAATATACCAGGTAACACCACAAGACAATATTTAACTGTCTATCAAACATGTGACATTGGCCCAATGTTGGTTTAATTACAATTACCTGTGAGCATCACATAATTATCAAATATAGGCACTTGTTTTAAAAATAATGATATCACATTAGTAACCCCCCCCCCCCCTGGAAATCAACCTTGCCCACCCAGCAAATACAAAACATTTGTATAACATTTATACAATGTTGGTCCAACGTCGACGACGCTGGGCGGACGTTGTATAAATGTTGTACAAATGTTTTGTGCTTGCTGGGCAGTCACCAGCATCTGTAGATTACACAAACTGATAATTCAGTGAAAGTGACAGGCTGATTGTGGACGCTACACAACAAACAGTTATCTAAACATTGTATTAACTGAGAAAACGAACCAATGCTGGTTTAATGCTGGTCCAGCGTCGCAGGCGGTGGGCCAGCATTAAAACAGAATTGGTTCAATGTATTGTGCATCCGCATAAACATTTTGGTTTGCTGTGCACAGTATCATGAGTATGGTGACCTCTCGTCATCTCTCACCCACGTCACGATAAAGCGCGAGACTTGAGGCAGCTAGAATTAGAGAATGGGTTTGATATTGAGGGGGGGGGGGGGTCTGTAGATATTTGGCTACCATGATAGCTGGACACAAAATATAGCGCTTTAAAATATGTCAGCACGGTTCAACGCAACTGACAATAAATTGAAATACCAACCTGTATTGCTATGTTAGTCCAACGTTGGTACAGCGTTGGGTAAACGTCACTTGGATTGAGTTTAGCTGTCTTTAGGTATCAGTATATAACAACTCAACCAGTACGTCTGACCTAGAAGAGATAGTGTACACACGCCTACAAGTATTGCTGGTATAGCTGTTGTCACCTCTGACCTCTTATTATCAATACATGAGAGGGTGTATATCACACACATTATGACGTCATTCCTGTCTGATATTTAAATTCTATAGAATATATAGCTACCCATTCAACATGTTCAATCACATGACAACATTGGTTATTAACCATGTTAAGTGCACCATAATATTCCCACCAGATACTTATCAAGCCTATATATTCTGGTGAAAGTCATACAATATCATTTAGCTGGGAGATGTGAGATGTGATGACGTTAATATCACGTGGTCCCTGTGTGGGCGTATCCCAGACGTGATTGACAGATCAAGTCATGTGTATTGTGAGGCTGTATGCCCTGCTTGTATGACCTACATCCATGTCTAAATAGGTACAGTGGTGGCGTAATGCTGGCACAGCATTGGCGATGATGGCCCAACTTTACAACAGCACTGGGCCAATGTCTGCAGCCTAAGTGTGTACAGGTTAATTATATGAATGTGAAGTATAGTTTGAAGTCCACTAGCTAGCTATACCTGGGTTCACTTTACCAGTGGTGAATGAATTTCCCTGAAGTCCCAGTCAATTCTCAATGAAATTTTGACAAACACTTTTTTCTAGAGATATATACTACACAGCTAACACGCGGCATTGGCCCAATGCTGGTTTAATGTTGGTCCACCGTCAACGACGCTGGCCCAACAATAAACCAGCATTGGGTCAACACCGGGTTATTACTGGGTAGGCCTATCTATATGTATTAAAACATTGTATAGTTGAAAAGTTAATCTATATAACATGTAGGCCTAGGCCTAGTAAATCACAGAATTCCATAACAAAATGATTTTTTCAGTCGTTGCATCAAAAGTATAGGCCTAACTGTGAAATTTCATGAAAATTTGTTGAGAAAATGTTGAGAAATCTGTATTATTCATTTGCCCTGTGAATCTGGGTTTATGAGTCTCACCTCTCAGTATGCCCATTTCACTGCTTTATTTTTATATCCAATCAATGTATGTTATCCATTCACGATCTTCTCTGCTGACATTATCAAGTTATGTCAAAACTACTGACTACATTTCCTGATTAGTAGGCCCATTGGTGAGAAGTTCTAACCCCGTCCTCCATATTTGAAGCAGACACAGTATCACCAGGTCACTACTGATGGGCCATCATATATATTGTGATAGTTTTTTTCTTTCTAGCTGCGTCATAATATTATGTTACTTTGACAGGCTGGTTATTATACAGAGTAATAAGCTCCCCTTATCTTACTCCATGTAGCCTATAACCTACAGTTTATGAGCGTAAAGTATAGACGCCTGTCTTTTCTGTGTAGGCCCTATTATATATTGAGATGCTGTGTGTACATATTAGCCAGCCTACATCACGTGGGAGGTGTATTGATGCTGGGCGGGTACACTTGTACCCTCACTTGTACCCTATAGCTGTCACTGCAGCGGCCCACTTTCAACACTTAGTCTGACCTGACAACAACACACGTCCACCCAATGGTGAATTAATGTTGGGCCAGTGTCGCAGACGGTTGACCAACATTAAACCAAGCTTGGTACAGCCTCTCGTGTTCACTGTGATCAAACTCAGTCAAAGCCTGCAATATCTCTCACTACCATGCACACACCTCCTAATTATGTACGCTCTAATGACGTCTGACCTAATTATAAATTCATGACATATTGTAAGCAGAGAATCCCTGACATTGACTGCTATATAGGGCTGTCTAGAGCACGCTAGGGCTTGTAGACAACACTATCACTGATACTGATATGATACAATAGTACTGTTACTATTTCAATCGTACAATTATACTGATAAAATTGAAAAATAAAAAGGCAAATGCCTAAATCCTCCCTGGTCTGAGCTCATTATAATATATTATCTAAAGAGGTAATTAATTAAACATGTTGGGAGTCATGTGATGGCAGGGACGTTCTGCGATTGGCCAGATTTGTCAAGTGACAGCATGCTCAGATGTAATTGACAGGCCACGTGACCCAGTGTGATCCATTGAGCAATGAGGGGGCGGAGCCTAATATTATTATTATAATTTTAGAGAGATACACACCACCAAGCCTCATGACAAACACTGTAGTTGTTGCAATTAATTTACCGCCCCCATTCATCCTAATAGCACACATTCTATCCATCCACATACTAATATCCATCCACATACTAATAATATAACGCTTACATGCTTGAACACAACCAATTTATCTCCCGAGTTTGATAAACCTGTCTTTATGGATAAAATCCATGTACGGCCCTTCCCAGAAAACACAACACGTTGACCCAATGTTGGTCAAACGTTGGCCCACCGTCTAATGGCGTCTGACCTATAATTATAAATCCAAGACATATTGTAAGCATAGACTACCTGACATTGACTGCTATACATCAATGTATTGAGCACTATACCTTGGTTCAATGTTGGCCCATCATCTCCAGCGTTGTGTCAACATTAAGACATTATTGGTGCAAATTCTGTGACAGCTATCGGGACGCTGGCCCAGAATTGTATCAGTGTCTCCCAGCATCTCCAGATTTGTGCTGTCATCCAGACAGGCTGATGCAGCATCTGAGCTATACTGTGACGTCACACTACGTACACCCCTCATTAACATACACATATTCCCTGTGTATGCTCACAAGCTATCCAGACCAGAAAACACGAGACGTTGAACCAATGTTGGGCCAGCGTCACAGACGTTAATCCAGCATTGGACCGACATGGGATCAACGTATCGTGTTCAATGGGTGGACCCCCAACGATGGTTTAGAGCTGGCATATCGTCAGAGATTATGGCCAAACATTCAGTCAACGTTTCAATTCCTACACATTATATTATAGGGAGATGATAATAATATAACAAGGCTATAGATGTGCGTCTTTTATCATAATTTCTATCATGTACGAAATGACGGGCTCCCATTGAGTGTCATTATACATGTTATAACTCTGTAGTACGAATAGACACTCACTCCATTATTATAAACCCAAGTTCACAAAAAAAAATTAGACGTGGTGGGTCTGTCATGAGCTTCCTGGGAAAAAAACTACTCTCTTCTTTTTATTATATAGCACCTGTTCACAATAAAAACTCGCATTACAATCTGTCTTACTCATAATGCAGCGGTATTAGTAGACTTAGTATAATTATAAAATTTTCAGGGAATATCAAATGAATCTCACCCTTAGCATGCTTAGACATGTTAGAGATGAAAGGGTCTATCTGCCACTTTACAAAGTGGCAGATAGACCCTTTCATCTCTAACATGTGCGAAATGAATGGGCATTTAAGCCTCATTTTCACTCAGGCGAAACGGAGCCAGGTGACCCCCCCCCCCCCCCGGAGGATGGAGAGACGAATCAGATGACACTGCCTCCAGACAAAGGATTCGAACTTCGAGCCCCTTAGCGGTCTCAGGCCGAGCACGCTATCGCTCGGCCACAGAGGCTCCACACAATACCAAACCATTTGGAGTGAGGGGGGAAAGAAACATTTGTTTCTTTGAAATATTAATGCCAGAGCGGGGGACGAATCCATGAGCTCCGACTTTCCAGGCGGCAGCTTTAACCATTACATCAGGACCCTCACCAAAAGTAATATCAATAGCGGCAGTATCATGAGTATTCTGTTGTGTAATCTCAAAATGCAGTAACTGCTTTCTTGAAAAGTAAGCAGTTACCGGCTTTTGACTTTGCACGGCAGATAAGTGTGGATTTCCTGGGTGACTGACAGGTGCTATTGAAATCAGAAAAAATGACAAAATGTGGGTAAAATAGAAATGAATGACAAATATGGATAAAATAGAAATAGATGACAGAATATAGATGAAATAGATGGGATTGTAATGTTAATGAAATGAAAGTAGTGTTGGATTGACTTAGACAAACAGGGATTTCACCATCAGTATATATATTAGCAGTGATTAGAGAGATAGAATCATTTCAACTGTAATCAGTTAAAGTTTATCATGACAATTAAACATGTTTCTGCCCTTGACATTTAACCCTTTTCTGGCTAGGGTCCTAATATAAGTGTTATCTGACATAAGTTAAGCGACATTTAACCCTTTTCTGGCTAGTGTCCTAATATAAGTGTCTGATATATTTTAAGCGACATTTAACCCTTTTCTGGCTAGTGTCCTAATATAAGTGTCTGATATATTTTAAGTGACATTTAACCCTTTTCAGGCTAGGGTCCTAATATAAGTGTCTGATATATTTTAAGTGACATTTAACCCTTTTCAGGCTAGGGTCCTAATATAAGTGTCTGATATATTTTAAGTGACATTTAACCCTTTTCAGGCTAGGGTCCTAATATAGGTGTCTGATATATTTTAAGTGACATTTAACCCTTGTCTGGCTAGCGTCCTAATATAAGTGTCTGATATATTTCAAGCGACATTTAACCCTTTTCTGGCTAGGGTCCTAATATAAGTGTCTGACATATTTTAAGTGACGTTTAACCTTTTTCTGGCTAGGGTCCTAATATAAGTGTTATCTGACATATTTTAAGTGACATTTAACCCTTTTCAGGCTAGCGTCCTAATATAAGTGTCTAACATATTTTAAGTGACATTTAACCCTTTTCTGGCTAGGGTCCTAATATAAGTGTCTGATATATTTTAAGTGACATTTAACCCTTTTCAGACTAGGGTCCTAATATAAGTGTCTGATATATTTTTAAGTGACATTTAACCCTTGTCTGACTAGCGTCCTAATATAAGTATCTGACATATTTTAAGTGACATTTAACCCTTTTCTGGCTAGGGTCCTAATATAAGTGTCTGACATATTTTAAGTGACATTTAACCTTTTTCTGGCTAGGGTCCTAATATAATAATGTCATCTGACATATTTTAAGTGACATTTAACCTTTTTCTGGCTAGACCCCCCCTCCCCCCATGATATAAGTGTCATCTCATAATGTGTATTGAAACTGTAATTTGTTATATTTTTATCATGTTTATAAGGCGAGTTATACACTAATTATTTCCTAATCATGTTAATAGAGATATTTATGTCTTGCAATACATTTACAGTGTACTGTAACAGATATAGACATCAGACTCTCCAGGAAAGTCTTCAACATGTCAGCATTGCCGGCGCTGTACCAGAGTTGACAGGTATATATAGATTTATTTCTAAAAGCCTACATCCCGACACTGATTACTATTTATAATAATTCATATTATTATCACGTTGATATTTACTCCTACAGTGTTTACTATTTTTGCAGAGTTACAACTCATATGTCACTCATATTACAAGTCATACGATCTACTAGAATGATGAGTTATACAACAACAAACTATATCAGAAAGGTATATATGTATTCATACATTTAGTTTATGCCATTCTGTTATCAGATTATAGCCAACATGATACATAGTGATGTAATAACAATACATCAACTAGTGTACACCTATATTTGTTTGATAAACTCCATTAGATAAATTTTACTCTTTTATTGACCTCCCAGCAAAGACAAAACATTTGTATAACTTGTCTACAATGTTGGACCAACATCAAATACGTCGGCCGACGTTGTACAAATGGTGAACAAATGTTTTGTGTTGGTGGGCTGACCTTTTGGGTGTATTCCATTGGTGAAAGAGTATTATAAAATATTTTATTTTAAGTTTTCATGTTATTAGCTTACTTTCTAATAATTGTGTTTTTCTATATATTGATAACGTTAGTCTCTATCTATCAATTTTATATTCATACTACTTACTTTCCAGAGCTACTTCACAAACTGAATATCCTGTGAAACGTCATCTCAAGCAGCATTATCAGAAAAATAATGCAGAATTCACCAAAACAGAGGTAGGGCTACTTAACATTTCATTTTAACACGGGTATGAATTAGTTTATATTATAACATCAGAGAGAGGCTGGGTGGAAGCTCTGGTGCGCCAATTATTTATTATTTGTCATTCTTGTATTAACTATTCCACTTTACCTTCCAATTAGCTTTGTACAACTGAACTGGTGTAGATTCATCATAAAGGATGATACTAGATACTGACTATTTTTGTGTTGCGTATTTAACAGCTAAGCGTGATATAAAAACGAAATTGACGTATTTCTTATTTTGGACATGCATGTCTGAAATAAGAAATCATATGTTCATATTAAGAAACCGAAATTATAAAACTGATTTTGGATGATTTTAGCCTGATTGTGTCGCTTTAATATTGTACAAAATTATGTTGTATTGTTGTATAGAAGTCTGGCTATGGCACATAATATACGGTAAGTCACTATGTGATTTCATTGGAATTCTGTGGGTATCGTGTATCGTTATCAATTGCTGGATGAAATGACTCCGGGCTGACAATAACAAAAAGAAGATCAACTACATCACCATGAAGATGGCATGTAAGAGAAGCCAGGGGCTGAAATACAAGACTCTCTGTTGAACTTTAGATTGTCAGCTGCAGGAGGTCTGTCATGTATCTGCCTGCATCTTTGCTCCACCATGACCAGAAGCCGTCATCTCCAGGTGGCACACAATCACCTCGAACTTGGTCTAAACTACCATCACCTTGTGCTGTAACCACAGGGTTCAATCAGCCAAAGCATGTCGTCTTGTTGAAGGATGACTACTATGCCGTTTCTGGCTTTCATGTTGACTGTCACTCCCCTTTCAATTATCACCATAAGCAGTGTGTTCAAATCACTGCAAATTCGGCAAATATACCTTCAAAGGTACGCCCAGAACCCTTTACGATTTGAGAGAAGGAAAACACTCTGAATACCCTAAATACCCTCAATACTCTCGAGTCCCAGACAGTATTTCCAGATTAGGCTGTCTACGTTGCCATCAGAAAAAACAAATGTTGTGACTGAAATCCTGATTGGGCATTTACATGTCTTGTGACAATAATATCCACCTGTATAATAACAATACACTTGGCCACTACATATTGTAGTCCCTCATTGCAAAATTAAAAGTATGCCTATACATTTGTTTATTCTAAACGTGTCATTACTGTGTG